>CM046371.1:9974429-10075271 GCA_025413025.1 Ficus hispida | reverse complement strand
TGCTGCAACACACGAACAAGAGTGTGAATACTTCAATCCTTAAATATTATTCTATTGTTTCGATAATAAAAAATTTGATTATATATGCATACACACATACCTTTGATTCTTCAACTCTGTATAAGAACTCAGTCTCACCGAGTGCATTCTGGTTCAATTTCCAGCACCTTAAAAATTCATAACATTTCATTGCTGGAACATAATTGTCAGTCCAATGCTGTAGTGTGAATCTAGACAATGAACTTGAACTTGTCTCCAGTGAAGTACATCCACTTGCACAAAGGTTGTTTATTGACGATGGAAGTTGTGGTAAAGATAGAAGCTTCTTGCAGTTTCTTATGTAGAGACTTTTCAACCGATGAAGTTGTCTGATGCTTGAAGGTATTTTATCAAAGTGGTTCCCATCTAGATCTAATTCTTTCAAAGAGGATAAAGGCCAGCCAATCAGGGATTTCTACAATATTACAATCAGATAGCTTCAGAATTTTCAAAGAAAATGAACAAAATAGTTTGGTTTGGAATTCTTCAAGTTTCAAACATTGGTGGTTGGATAGAAATGTAAGACAACTTAAATTATAGAGCCAATTTGGGACAAAATCGAGATTTTTACGCCAACTCATATCTTGACGACGAAGCCCAAATAACTTTTCAATAAGCGGGGATGACTCTTGGATCCCTGATCCCTCTAAAGGAAGTGTCCTGTAAAACTTTTCAATCCTGAGCAACCCAAAGAGAAAGGACTTTAAGAGACTTCAACTTAAAATGTTGGTCGGGAGACTTTCAAGCTTTTTACATCCTCCAAGATGAAGTTCCCTCAGACGAGGAAGACCCTCAATTGATGACGAAGACACTTGTTTTATAGCTGTCCGAGACAAAGATAATGCTTGAATATTCCTTGGAAGAGCTGGAAGATTCTTGAGGTTTTGACAACCACAGAGATCCAAGCTCACAAGACTTTCAAAAGACCCAATTGATGAAGGTAACTCTGTTATTGCTGTATTTCCTAACCATAAGCGTCTTACAATCCTAGATATCTTTGGAAGAGATTTAAAGCGAGAACAGCCATTAAGATTAAGGTCTCCCAAACGTCTTTGGTAATTAAGTGGAGGAAGTTCAACCAAACTTGAACATTGCGAAAGCATAATACTCTCTAGGTTCGGAGCCCGAGATAGGTCTGGGACTTTAATCAGGTGCTTGGAAAAAGCAAGATCTATGCTTTTCAAATTTACAAGATCCTACAAGAAAAATGAAGTGATTTAGAAAAGTTTAATTGTTCTCTCTTGTTTCTGACCCAAAAACAATAGTTTAAAAATAATTAAGGACCCATTTGAGACGCTAGTTACATATGGTAAAACACCATTTGGATTTCAAAATCCCAACTCTAAATCAAATTTTCTCTCTTTTATATTTTTCAGAAATAAAAACTTTAAAAGACAGTAACATTCTTATTTTAAATCGGAATGATTTTTATGTCAAAATAATCATAACGATGGGATGGATAAGATAAGATCTATTTTGCATTTTTTTTATCGAACATATTTCAAATTTTTATACTATTTTCTATACCATAGAATTATTTCAAAAATTTTTCTTTAAAACACACATTTTCAATCAAACCTTCAAACCATCATCTTTAGATGTTCGCTCAAACGGACCCTACGTAATCGTGAACATCTACACATGATACTTAACAAATTATATAATAGTACAACATACCTGCACACCATTCCAAAGTTGCTTAAGCTCGCTATAGGGCATGTCAAGTTGAACTAGCATTTGTGTCTTAAACTCCGATGGCAAAGACTTTGATGGATAGTTATACCAGCATAGATGTCTCAGAGAATGAGGAAGAAATAACAGACCAGCCTGATCAAAATACACTCTGAACTTCTTATCATGAGTGTAATGTGTTGAATAATGAATTTTGAGCAATCTCAGCTTACGCATATTCTTGAAGACTGTAGGACTCAAGTGTAGATCTTCATTTATTTTAGACATGTCAAGAGACATTCCTTCAATTGCGTTAGTTCCCTAACAAAATTTAAAAAAAAAAACAAAAACCAAAAAATAAAAATAAAAAATAAAAGTAAAAGTAAAAACAAAAACAAAAACAAAAACAAAAAACAAAAAACAAAAAACAAAACAAAAACAAAAGCAAGAACAAGAAGAAGAAAACTGAAAAAACTATATAAATATGTACATGGCAAATACTTTAAATATGTATAGACAAATATAGTCATTAATTTTAGTTGCTTATTAGCTTACTTCATTATTTTCTAAGACGTGATGGACATCTGCCGGAATCCACAAACGACTGCGCTCTCCAAGCTCTTTGGTAGATTGTTGACGAACAATTTCCCAACCCATCTCTTGTATCAAATCATGCATCCAAACTGTACCATCATTTTTAATGGTCAGAAGAGACTTGTTCGCGAGAACTTCTATCCCTGAACTTGCAAACAAATCACAACCATCTAATATGTTTTCTATGAACCCTCTATTCTCCCCTTTAAGAAAACATGCGATGTCAAGGAAAATGTCTTTATTCTTATCGTCTAGCCCATCGTAACTTATTTTCAACACCTTTTGTATGTCTTCATGGGGAATAATTTTCAGTTTATTCCACACACTTTCCCAATGCTCTATGGTTCCAGAATGAAGGAACGAACCTATAACTACTAGAGCTAATGGATTCCCTCCAGTATACTTCACTATAGCTTCTGACAGCTCAGCGTAACGTGTGTCGGAAGGCTTTCGTATGAAGGAATTCAAGTAAAACAATTCAAGCGCTTTGTCAAAATCTAAAGCTTTGACTTCGTATATCTCAACAGCATCTGTTTTAAGCAACTGTGCGTCTCTTGTCGTTACAATGATTCTACTTCCTGGGCCAAATAGACTGCCATCTCCAACCAAACGCTTTAGCTGCAGTACATTATCAACATCATCAAGAACAACGAGTACCGTTTTGTTTCGGAGCCTGTTTCTCACAAAGCAATTGACTCCTTGTAGATTTGTTTCCACCAGTAGTTCAGAAAACAGTTTTGTTTCCAACTGATGCAGTCCATGCCTCTGTGTATCTTCTCTAACATTTTCCAAAAAACAACAACCTTCAAATTGGCAAGAGACTTGATAGAAAACGGCACGAGCAAGAACAGTCTTGCCAATACCACCCATCCCCCAGAGGCCTATGATGCAAGTATTTGGTGATTTAAAACATAACAACGATTCAATTTCCTTTAGGCGTCTATCTATTCCAACAATACCCTTGAAGTCCAGAGGAATACTCTGTGGCCCACGATTTAATATCCTCAACACATTCTCGACAATCATCTTAATTAACTTTGATTCGTACCTAGCATCCATAGAAGAGAAATAATTAACCGGATAGAATAACAATGAAACAAAGGGAAAGAAAAGGGTTTACTTGGGTCTAAGTTCATTCAAAAAACATTTACATATACATGTCACACAAATACTAGGCCTTTTTGTTTGCTTAATTTGAAATTTCCATTATTGCATATAATTAATTAAAAAATAGAAGCACCTCGTTGCACACTTTTTTTGTTCCAAAATTAACAAAAAAAAAAAAAAAAAAAAGAATTTGCCATTTGAACTATAGCTGTGCTAATAAGTACCTCCAAGTTGCGAATCATGGCACTATCCACCGGAACTACCTCCGTCAATTTTTTTTCCTCCTTGGGCTTTGTTTTGTTTTTTGTTTTTTGTCTTTTGTTTTTTGGCTTTTGTGTTTTGGTGTTTTTTGTTTTTTGTTTTTTTAGTTTTATTTTTAATTTTCGTTTTAGTTTTAGATTTAGTTTTAGTTTATTTTGTGTTTTTTTTTTGGTTTTTTGTTTTTATGTGGTCATTGTATTACCCTTAATTTATTTGGGTGCTTCTATTTCACATTCATTTGTGTTTTTCATTATTTATAAAACTTTAGTGATGAGCTAATTAATAATGACGACTCTTGATGTTATTTATTCTCTTTCTTTAATTTATTTACGGCTTCCCTTATAAAAATATTTAGTTTTAATTTTAATCTTAATTAAAACTCACATGATCAGCTAAATGTGTTTCGTTTAGTTTTTGATTGAATATCAGGAATATTTTTATAACAGTAGAAAAGTTCTAGATAACGTACATAACATTTAAATTAAAAGTCAGAGACCAACTTCAGACTATAAATATAATTTAGGAACAAATCATGAATTATTCTCTAGTCTCAAGTTTGTCTTTGACTTTTAATTTTACACATCATATGACCTTAAATTTTTCTACTGTTACGAAAAGAGCCCATGTATCGATATTCCTTAATATATGCGTAGAAATTGAAGACATTCAGATCACATAAATACTTATTAAGAGTAAAATTATTATGACACTATATATGTTTGATTAAAATACATTTTGTGCAATATAAATTTGATGAAAGTATGATTTTGTTCTAATTTATCTCTAATTGAGGTGTAATATTTCCTTGCAAAAAATATGGGAAAAGTACCTTAATGACAAAATTTAAATACCATTACACCAACATGATACAAAAAATTAATATTAGACTAATATGACATAAAATTAAAATAACGTCAAATAAAATTTGTGTCATATTGATCAAAAATATGAAGAATTTGTATCATATTAATCAATAGATAAAAAAAAAAAAGGTTATTTCAGTAATTTTCTCAAAAACATGTGAGCAAAAAATGTACAATTTCTATCCTTTTTTTTTTTTTAATTATATAGAATATTAATAGAGGGTTGGTGTAACAATAGAAAAATTTAAGAGAGTTTTCTGTGTAAAATCAAAAGTTGGGGGGACCAACATAAAATAAAAATAATTAAAAATCATTTATTAAATTAACACTAAATCTATCATAAACATAATTAAACCATAATCGTGAAAAAAAAAAAAAATCGAAAGTGAGAGAAGATTAACAAGCATGTATATATTATGCAGGTTCGTTTCTGAAGATATGAATTTTAATGATTAGACATAATCAAATATCCTAGTCATTTGAAGTTGAAATTTTTACAAAACAAAAAATTACAATGACAAAGTAATTAACTTACTGATTGCATGAATCAAAGCCTGATATATTGGCGACTGTAGTCAAAGCATCTCGCCACTTCTGCACTTTGTCATCTGTGACCTTCGAACGTTTTTCGTGTTCAACTAAGGCATGACCATAACTCCCCTTCTGTTTCCTAACATCCGATGGATCGACACCGTAAAAGATAGGTAAGACGATTTGCCCTCTTTCTTTCTTGCATTCGAGTATGTGAGCCAGCTCATCCAAGCACCATCTCGAAGATGCATATTCTTTCGACAAGACAACTATTGAAATCGTCGATTCCTCAATTGCTTTTAAAAGTGCCGGCGAAATTTCCTCTCCCCTATCGAGATTCTCCTCGTCTCTGTAGGTTATAATTTGGTTCCGACACAAAGCAGTGTAAAGATGACTAGTAAAATTTTTCCGAGTGTCACCTCTGAAGCTAATGAAGACATCGTTCTTGATCATGGCGGAAGAAGTAGCAGCAGCAATAGCCATAGTTTTAGGCTCCAAACAGTTTCTTTTGGAGAAAAGGAAAAAAATAAGAAATGAATTATGAGTTGAAATCTGGTGTGAAAGATGGTAACAAGGCTAGGTATTCTCTTCTTCCCTTGGATTCTTTTAGTGTGGAAATAGAGAGGGACTAGTCAGGGAAAATGCGTGGCACCAGTGCCTTCTAGCGGGTCCTACGTATTAAATGGTGGAAACAAGCACGAAACAACCAACAAAAGAAAAAGGACAAAACGCGTGAAAAAGGACAAAATATGATGTGATGTTTCAGGAAGTTAATATGGGAGAAAAGAAAATTGACGTGAGATTAAAGGGTTTTGAATTTCGGGAGTAAGAAATTCATGTTTGATTTTATTGGATTTTTAAAATTTACATTCAGTTTCCAGTCTAATCCAATTAGTTGAACAAAAATATCATCCAAATCCAATATAGTAGTATTTGGATATCCATAAATTTTTTGGATGATTGAATTGGTTTGGGTTGGATTTTGTGGCCACCCCTACCTGCCCTCAAGTAACTAGCAAACATAACACAAAGTGGTGTTAACTTTTATTGGGTAAATTATTAAGTAAATTTTTCGTTTGATTCTTAATTTTCTTAAAAAATTATGATTTATGATTTATTTGGTAAATAAGTTTGAGTTAAAAAAATATAGTTTAAATTAAAATTTTTTATTGACTTTTCAGAGAAGACAAAAACTTTTTCAGAAAAAAATAAAAACTTTTTCAGAAAAAGATAAAAACTGAGATAAAAAAATACAGTTTAAACTTGTTTACCAAACAAGACCTTAGACTTTAATCATTTGTTTTTGACTAGAAGATCCATAAACTCTTTAAAAAAAAAAAAAAAAAAAAGAGGTGTAATCTGATATTTTTTCTAACAAAAGTAAAAAATAAAAAATAAAATGACATATAAAGTATAAAAAATAAAAAATAAAAAAATTAATAGAATAAATCACCTATATGATATCTATAAGTTGAATTATATAATTTTTTTAATCATCCTTAAAAATAAATTATGTGTAATTAACCTAACATTTTTGTTATTAAATTTTCAACCTCTGTTGACAAAAAAATCCATTTCACAAGCCTGTTAAATTATTGGTGTTCTTTATCTTTAAGATGTCAGATAAAGTAAACCAAAGCCACTTTTTCCACAAGGGAGATTCCAGGAAACCTTCCAAGTCCTCAATGAAGCTTGTTTGGCAAATGACTACTTGGCTAGTTGACTTTCTCGAGGTTGGAGAAAAACAGCTCAGCTGATCTGATTCCTTCCTGTTCCTTATGGCCCGTCAAATAAATTATGGATTATCAATACAATAAACCTAATTGGTTAAGACTTGATTAGCCTCACCATTGTTCAAGCGAAGTGGACAAAAATAATTGATTAGGCACGGAAGGTGGAGACAGTCACAAGACTGACTGTCGTCTATTTTCAGTTTTTTTTTTTTTTTTTTTTTTTTTTGTTAAAGCCTGTTCTTGTTCAATAAATTCCTAATTTTGCAAATGCAAATTATTGATTTCCTAAAGAAAACAAGTAATTCACACCTAACAAATTAGGTTAATCATCGTTACAGTGCAACACTATATTTAAGGGAGGGGACAAGTGACTACTTTGTGTAGTAAGAAAAGCTGACGCATTAAATGACGTAAAATATTTCACGCACAAATTAGTACTTAATTAGAGCAAAGCATGTGGTTTTTTTTTTTTAATCCAGTTTAGCAGATCTTCCGCTTCGGAAATCACCATTATTCCATCTTTTTCCAAGTTGACAAATGTTCTTATTCATTTGTATAACAGTTAATTGAACTAAAATTTTTAATCCTATAAATTATAAAAAAATCACGGTCTTAATTCTAAATTTTGAAGTAAAACTAATTAAAACACGCCTGTTATGTACAAGATTCGGAATTGTGTCCACAACAAGTTCGCTGACCTCTCTATATAGCTTCAAATAGTAGTTTACAACAATTCAAAAGTACCAGAATGATTTGCAGGTGGCGACCTTGGAGGAGAATACAAGAAAATACAAAAAAGGCTTTGGCGGTACTTGCAAGGAATCAAGACTCCCTTCCAGCATTTCTATGACTTCTCTCATTGCCGGTCGGCTTGAAGGGTTAGTCTATATGCACCACAAGCTCACAATTATCATCTCACTCGTTCTCCTTCATTTGTGATTTTCTTCAATCCAAGTTCTTCATCTAGCTCAAGGCGCTTGTAAATCCAGTGCGGAAAAGCTATTTCACTTGTATTTTCAGCTTCAATATTGACATTCTTTTTCCCTCCTGTCATCTCTAGAACCATCATTCCATAACTGTAGACGTCAGACTTGCGCGGGATCCCTCCAAAGCTTCTACTAACAACTTCAGGAGCAATATCTCCAATCGTCTTTTGGACCCAACGTCCAGATTAGACTTTCTTTTCTTGTACAGAAACCGGCGAGGCCAAAATCTGAGATTTTAGACACAAAGTCTGCATCAAGTAGAATGTTATGAGGCTTTATGTCAAAATGCAGAATCCGTGTACTGCAACCACGGTGCAAATATTCTAGTCCCCGAGCAATGCCCAATGTGATTTGATAGTAATTTTCCCAATCCAACTGGCGACTATTTTCAGTCAAATTTTCATCAAACACAAACTTCTCAAGAGATCCATTAGGCATGAACTTGTAAATGAGAGCTCTTTTAGCGCCCTCAAAGCAGAAACGCAACAAAGAGAGAATTTTAACATGGGAAGTTCTCGAAAACTGATTTCATTGTATGAAGTATGGATGATGGAAGCTGGATGGTTGAACATAGTTGTGCCAAAAAAAAGAAAAAAAAAATCATAATGTAGTAGATATCATAACCTCAGCAGCTAGCACGATTAAAATCTTCCAGGACAGAAATGCCTAGCCTTTGGCTGCAGTTGTAGACAGTCCATGCATCCGCAAACTTCACTCACTACAACAAAAGTGCTCATTAATAGCATTAAATGATAGCGTGTTTCAAAAAGTGTAACCGCTCTACATATAGACTCCTTTTCAATAGCGGGGAATTTTTTAACAAATACAGGGATAGCTTTCATTCAGCCAAAAAAAAAGAAGGAAGTTGTTCCCGCTTTTTTTTCGGCGATAAATATCAATATTGCTTCCCTCCTTTTTTGGTGATATCAATACTGCTCCCGCTTTTTTTTTTTTTGGCGATAAATATCAATACCACTTTGGGAAGCTGCTTCCACTTTTTTTTTTTTTTTTTTGGCAATATATATCAATATTGCTTTTTTGGCGATAAAAAAGTGGGAGCAAGCAGAAGAAGAAGAAAACCTCCCACAATACTGCTCGTCAAAACCAGAGGACTCTCTCCCTCAAACATCAAACCACAAAATCATAGGCAAATTTTAACTTGCTAAATCTTTCATGATTATTGCTCTTAGCCACAACATCTCCTCACCGTTGTGAGTTGCCACGCGATAAGAAAGGACCTCCATCCGCATATTCATGCACCACCAATCTAAATACCCATTTTCCAGTTTTGAGGTATTTTCTTCTCTAAGAATTTTATTGCTCGAGTTATGGTTCAATTAGCTTTTTCTGTTGTTCTTCTGAAAATCATTTGGAAAATGTGATTTGACTGTAGAAGAGATTTTTTGCATTTGTTTGAAGATGTGAATTATTGTTTGTTCTGAGAAAACAAATCTCTATTTAAAAAAAAAAACCTAAATTCTTTTATTTATTTATTTTTGGCGGCGTTAGGAGGAAATAAATAAAACATTTTTCCACAAAAAAAAAGAGGAAATAAACCTTTCCGCTCCAAATGTGTAATCGACTAGTGTGATTCAAATATGATCGACAAACCGTTTTTCTTCCTACCGAATCTCTCGCTCTCAAGATTCAGCATAACTTCTTCCATCTTTCATAGTCCAATTGAAATTCCCAAATGGGTCAGTCTCTGAACAATTTCCCTCTCAAATTGGTTTCCCTCTCAAATTGATTTCCGTCTCAAATTTTGTTTTCACATATTTCCCTCTCTCAGATTTTGTCTTTGAGACCAGTGAAATAAGAACCCCTCTTCTCAAACAGTTTCCTCTCGTTTTCTTTTCCTTAGATTTTCCTCTCTCGCTATTCTCATCTCCGGAGCCAACCAGCACATCAAGAACGTATTTTGCTTTCAACATTTCAATCGGTGAGTTTTTTCTATTACATAGGTTTGATTTAACATTCTTTAGATTAGTCATAGGAATTTATTGCAGTTTGCAATTAGAAACTATAGGGTTTTACTTTCACAACTGAGTTCTCATTGTTATTTCTTCTTTGTCTTTGTCTTGTTCTGTGATTCGTAATTTTTTTCATCACATAAACATTGGTAAAATATTTTTCTTTGCTTCTGATTGAACCATTCAAAATAGTATATTATTCTCTTATATTACATCATTTTCCCCCATTTATAGATTCACATTCATGGCTGATCAAAAGAAGAGGAAACTTTGTAAAGTTAAATCAACTGAGGAATTTTCTGCCATAAGGAAGCAACCTGCAGTCATACAGACAGGCAAGTTGTTAGAAATGCTTAATTGGAAAAAGAGATCACTTCGCAAGAAGTTGAGTCATAACGATGAGTTTGAAGTCTTAAGTGAGGAAGACGATAGAGAGATTGACCCGACTAAATATTTCCTTGAAGGACCAACAACTCATAAGAAAAATTCTCTGCGTGTATATGCAGCCCCAATGAAAGCAGCAACAAATTCACTTGTAGTCATGTCTAGTAGGTCATTTCGCAAGATGATAGTGAGGGATGACTCTCCTGAACTCGAGGAAATTGATGCCTTGGTAGATTCCCCTAAAGTTGAAAGGCAATATGTGGCTGCAACTAATCCGAGAGAATGCCTACGAAGCACTATTGAAAATGAGCTATTTTCAGAAATTATTCCTTCACCCAAAAAGGGGCCATCATTCCTAGGATCACTTGACAATGATAGATCCATAGTAAGAGAAAGACATGATTCACCTACCAGTCGAAAAAGGAAATCCCTTCGTTTAGATGCCATAAGAGGAAATTCTTCTGAAGTGGATGAGCCAATAGCTGATGGTAATGTCGAGCCACCAGAAGAAGACCCTGAAGTTGCAGATGTAGATTCTATGGAAGAACCACAAAGACTTAAACAAAAAAGAGGTCTAACAAGATTGAAAAATGTTGCAACGGAAACTAGTGATCGGATTGAAGTCCAGTTCAACGCAATAGGTCAAGCAGTTGGTGACGGATCAATTAGTTTGTCTTCATTTTTAGGACCACTTGTGAGAGAGATTGTACCAGTAACAATTGCTGATTGGAGGAAGGTTACCAAAAGGATGATGGAGGTTTTGTGGAAATCTGTTTATGTATGAAATTGATATATAAGTTTTTCATTTTATCTTTATATTGTTAGATAGAAATTAAAACTCTAGTAGCTCATTTTTTACTATGTATGTCATGTAAGATACAAGCTCCAAAAAGATTGGGAAAAGGCTTATGTCTTTAAGGTGATGGCTAATCTTTGGAGAGCTTCAAAATCAAGGTTAGTGAAAAAAATAGTAGAAGCACCAAATGATGTTGAAAGACTAAAGCTACGACCCGATAACATCAAATCTGAAGTTGATTGGAAAGTTTTTGTGAGGGAAAAATTAGGTGCAGACTTTAAGGTATTTAACATGCTTATATTTTTAATTGTTTTTATGTTTTATTTGTGTAGTTGTAATTACTATAGAATCTGGTTGCCTTGGTTCTAACTAATTAAATGTGTTGAACTATAACAAAGTTGCAAGTACTCTGTTTTTTTTTTTTTTTTGTTGCAGGTGCTCTATTTTTTTTGGTTCTTCTATTTGGTAGCTTAAAACCTTTAAACACTGCAATGTTTCAATGCTGCAGACCTTAAAGAATACTCGATAAGAATTGAAGGGGAAAATTAAAAAAGTAGAAAATAAAAAGCAATGTTGAAATGTATGATTTTTGACGCATTTCTTTTTCATTGAAGTGCAACATAAGGCGAGCTATTTGAGCTTGGTGGCCTATCTAGGATCTTTTGCTAGAGAAAGAATATTGTTTTCATGAGATATTGATATAAGTCATATGATACTGTCAGACACCATACTTCTATCATCGTATTATGCTTTTAATAGAAGAAGGATGATTGATTGTAGGAACATCTATCTTCTTTTGGTAAAGACGTATTTATAACTTGATCATAAAATGAAAAAGGTGAAAAGTGATGGACCATCCTTGTCAGGCTTTTTAACTATATTAGCTTTAACTGTGTTTCTTTCTCATTTTTTAAATATATAGTACATACTCAAATACATGTTTATTACTAGGTTAAAAGTGAAAAATTCAAAGCGATGAAGAAGAAACAACTCCCATATACTGGCAGCCGCAAAGGATATGCTCGTTTAATTGATGACATGGTAATGTGATGCACTTTTAGCTTTTATTGATGAGATCATAATTTTTTTTAATGCTAATTCTTTTTTCTTATAGAGTAAAGCTAGCGCAAACAGAAAACGACCATCTAGAGTTGCTGTTTGGATCAAGGCACATACGAAGAAAAATGGTGAACCTGTATCCATGGCCGTTGGTGAAGCTATTGTACTAATCTATGCCTTTTTTATTATTTTAATTTTTATTAACCATAATGTTATGAAGAAATTCAATTACAATTTAACATTCTTCAGGACAACATGGAAGAATATCATAAAGAGTTGCATTTGTCATCTCAAACAAATGTAAAAGATCAGGATGCTGTTTCGAAAGTTCTTGGTCTTGAAAAGAGTGGTCGATTAAGAGCCTATGGCGGAGGAGTTACCATTACCAAATTGGCAATTGTGTCGGAAAGAGACGAGCTCATTATCCGATTAGAAAAAGAATGTAGAGAATTGAAAGAACAAGTAGCAACCCAACAAGGCTTAATAAATACTTTATTGAAAAATCAGGTTAGTTTCTAATTCATATATGTTAATTCTTATAAATTATATACTGATAAATTTTTTTATATGATCTATTATAGAGTTTATCTTGCCAAACAGAGAAACAATCGAATGCACCTATGCCTTTTTCCATGGTAAATTTATTATGCTCATAGTTTTTCTTATTTATAAATTAAACACATCTTTGTTTTCTAAGTGAAAAATATTTTTTTTTTTTGTTTTTGCTATTTTTCCTTCTTGAAAGAGTGTCAACACTAGCTCACAAAGCAAGGAGTGTAAGATAATGGATTGGAATGGTTCTGATGAAATTGTAGCCGAAGGGCGTTGGTCTTCAAGTGATCCAACAGCTTTGGTTCATCACATTCCTATCGGACCTAATGCTGTGAGATTTTGGGTAGATGCTGTAAGAAATCCTAATGCATTTTTGTGGAGGCCTAATTCAGAGATGCTTCATATTGAAGACGCTATTGGTTCTACAATTGCATGGCCCATTGATAAAATTATAAGGTTAAAAAAAAATACACCTATGTGATGTATTGTAGATTTGATTGGTGATTTGTGGATGTAATTATTAATTTCTTTTTCTGTGTGCAGGACTTGAAGGAAGATATCTAAACTACTGATGGACAGAATTTGAAACACTAGAGAGAGATTTGAACCATTAGTAGTAGACATGTATGCAAGCTTTGAGTCGTGAATTGTTGCCTTTGGGACTTTGAAGTATCATCGTTGTTTTTTTTTTCCCTTCTTTCTTTTATATTTTTATTTATTTTTGGTTAAACGTAGTGAACTTATGATGTTTGGTTGACAATGTTGTTTTAATGTTGTTAGATTAGGGAATGAATGTCGGATGTTTGTGTACTTGAAGTATTCAATCAAATTAATTACTAGTAGAGCAATGAAAATACATTTATGGAATGTATCAATTATCCATACAAAATGTAAGTATTACTTGTAATCAAATTAAAGAAAAACAAGAAAAAAGTGACAACACACTTTTAAATGTTATGGCCAAACATAACAAAAACGCTATGAAAAATGTCCCAACTACTGCATGTATAGCGTTGTAGGATTGCAAAGACAAATTATATAATAACATTATACAAACGCTATAAAAATTGTAGAGAACGGAGTATTATTTGGAAGAATAAAACTTTTGATAGATTCGCAGCGTATTGGTGATGATGCAGCATTGATGAGAACCAAGTTCAACTGCGAGATGTGCTCAATAGGAAATCAGTATCCTCCTTTTTTGAATTGGATCCTTGGAACTGGCTTCGAACAATTTAACTGTGAACAACCCACAGTCAAGGTGCTCCTGATCCTTGTAAGGGAATCCAATCTGTCCTAGTTCTTCTTTACAAAAGTACGGGCAACGTGGTTCCCACTGTTTGTCCTCCTCGGCGTAGCTAGGAAACACAAGAATGGAAGGAAGAACATAATAAGTAAAGAAAAAGAGGCCATTTGGAAGGCATAACAAGGAAAAACCAAGTTTTTTTTTTTTTTTTTCCCTAGAGACAACCATAATGTCTTTCTGCAACAGATCTTCCTTTTTTTTTTTTTCCCCTTTCTTTATCCTCTGCTAGCTGTGTCTTATTTCTTAGGACGAGTCTGAACATGGTTCATGGCCAAAGATGACTTGGTCAGAAATAGACTGAAGTGGCGTAGCAGCTTTAATCTTTAGGCGAGTAAATTAAATGGTTTTTCCACGAGGGAGATTGGCGTTACCTTCAACGTTAAATAGCTAGAAGGAACTTCCAAGTGGTAGTTACAATGATTTGGAAAGGACTCTATGCTTTATATGAATGTCTTCACTATTAGCAGCTCATTAGGAAAAATGATTATTGCAGCACGACTGCTGCAACCTAAAAAGATTGGCTAATATTAACAACCTTCATTGGAGACGCATGGAGGCAGGTGGGGGCCAGTGGTGCCCCCATTGAGCAAAAAAATTCTATGCTTTATATGAATGTCTTCACTATTACACCATGACAAATACTCCTGCTAATCTTTTTTTTTTTTTTTTCATTTTTTAAGGCCCCACAATTTGATGGTTCCGTTTCTTCTTAATTTCCTTCCATTTCCCAACCCGAAACTGTAAATAACCTCTTTTTTTTTTTTTTTTTTTTTTTTTTTCTAAGCGTGACATCACCCACAGCTCTTTCTCTCGCTGCTTCCTATCTTTCCTTTTCAACATTTTTTCCCGTTATTCCTATTATATGGATTTAAATGAATTTTCTCACCTATTTGATTTTTTTTTTTTTTTTGGCACTTATGATTCTTTTTTATTGCCACTGAAACGAGTGCCAATATACAATATTCTTATTTGTTTTTCTCTCTCTTTTTTTCCTTTCTTTTTTTTTTTTCTTCTTCTCATGGCCTTTTCTTAAGAGAAATTTACGATGTGACTATTTCTCAAGATCTTTAATTTCAATGACCCATAATTTTATTTTTAGAATAATATTCCATGATTAATATGTAGATAAATTTTTGTGTTTATCATTTCAATATAACTTCTAAATTTTTTTTTAAAGAATGTCTAGAAGCTTTCTTTTGTGTTTTTTAGTTGATTTTTTTTCTTTTTTTTGGTGATTAATAAATTTGTTTCTCTTTGTTTTATTTCTTTATGTCCATAATATTATACTAAAAATATGTACGATGAATTATTGTTTCCATTTAAAGTTTTATTTTTAAATTCCATAGCAAATAATATGGAAACATATTTTCAAATAACAGACAAAATAAGTAAATAGCATATAAAAACATTATTACCAAGTAATTTATTGTTTTTCTTCATCTTATTGTAATATATGAATCTCTAAAAATTTATTAATATGTTGCCTATGGGTCACGTCACATTAAATTTCGCAAAGAAATTGAAAAAAAAATAAAGTAACATAAAATAAACTTCTATTATGAAGAGGGAAAAGGAAAACTTAATTACACATATATGTTTCCCTTCGAAACATTTAACTGTTAGAACGTAAAACTGTTGACTTGACTCTTTAACAATTTAAACTTTTGACATGAATTGATAAGTATCACACAATTTACATGCCTAGGTTCTAACTAAGCCATGATTAATTAGCTACATCACTGTTCAAGTGTAATACCCAACTTTGAACTAATTATAATTTATTAATTAGACGTTAGAAACTCACATAGAGAGGCGACAATAATATGTTAGTTGTTTTTTATGTTAGGTTGAGTTATTTTTCAGGTGATGCGATGAGGATTTGAGGTGCTATAATAAAGTTCACGTCAAATTGATATTTTTCATGTAATGATTTGATGATTTATGTGATGATTCGATAGTATAAATATGTTACGTATATAAATGTATCTATATAACTATGTTGTATATGTGATATTACGTTTATGTTTATTTTTTTATTAGCAATATGATATATATGGTTTTTTATATATATGTATGTATGTATATGTATATTGCTGTGTAGCAATTATTTGAGGAGGTAATTGTATATATATACACACATATTATATATATATATATATATATATGCAAATAAGCGAAGAACATTCAGCAGAAAATGTGAAGAAAACAAAAAAGGGGAGGAAAGGACATTAATTTGAAAACGTGAGGAATGGGAATAAAAAGAATGCAGAAAGAGGGGGGGGGGGGGGGGGGGGGGGGGGGGGGGGGGGGGGTGAGATTGTGAAGAAAAGAGAAAATTTTGCCTTTTTAATTTCCATTCAATTTCTTAGTTGTCTGACAATTTTATTTCTCTAAAATAAGTCCTTAATGACAATCTTTAGTCACATTTTTTTCAGCCAAATTGATATTCAATTAATTCCCAATTTATGTCTATAAAGTCTATAATTCTTTTTTTCAATGCTTACTCTCTTCCTTTCTTTCTTTATCACTTATTCTTCTGCCAAACCTCCATATTTTTCCAATCATAATCAAGAGGATTTCCAGGTATGGTTGGATTTCAGATATGGATTTCAAAATCTTATTTTAAGTATGGAAGGTATTTTGATAAGATAAAAATAATTCTTAAAATTTTTTAAAATTATCTAAGTAAAGTTTTTTGATAAGTCAAGATTTTTAATTTAAGCTTATTATTTTTTGTAGTTTAAAAGAGATGAATGTTGAACAAAGTAGTCAAATGTAATAATCTGTGAGGGGTCGTTACATCAAGTAGAGAGGACATTAAAAATAAAATAAAATAAAATAAAATATTTACATAATTTGAAGGCAACTAACACATCGACGCCAAGTATGCATTTGGTTGGTCTGCTTGAGTTGAAAAATTGGAGTTATTTTATTAGAGTTGAGATGAATTTTGTTATTGTGCATTTAGTTGATTAGAGTTTAAAAAATGTAAAAACTTGAAATATATGCACGGAAAAAAAAAACAATATGGATATTGTTTTATCCATCTCAACATTTTATGAGTTAAAAAAATCATTTCATTTAGATTTAGAATAACAAAATTATGGACTTTTAAAATTTGAATTTTTATGTTATAATTAAAACTGTAAATAGTAAAATTATGTTGAGTTTTTTAATATATACAAAAATAAGTTGGAAATTTTCAATTCCAATAGTTGAACCAAACGTAAGCTAAAAAGGTTGTTTTTGTTGCTACCAAACGTACTCTAGTCTCCTCACACCTTCTTAAAATAAATTGGTTAACACTCTTGAAAAAATATAATAATAATTTACCTATAAAGGTGTGAAAAAAAATATTAAAAAAATATTTTTCACACACCTAAGTCCAAAAGTTAAAATAATTATAATTATATCCTACTTAATAAAATGCTTGTTTCATAAATTAAAAAAAAAAAAAAAAAAAAAAAAAAAAAAAAGACTCGTGATTTTGATTGTGAAACAATAAGTGAATTTTTTTTTTAAGACACTCGTCAATTAACCGACAGTTTATTACTTGTATTGTTCTCTGAAAACGTAGCTATATTGATACAAAATTGTCAGTATGAAAAACAAGTATATCGGCAATTCTTGTAGTACCACGTTTGTCATTTTTTATTAAAGAAAAAAAAAACCATTTATTTATCTCGCTGTCCATTGCCAACATCTAAAGAAGAAAATATATAAGGAAAAGGATACCAACTCTTTAAAGATGACTTTTCTTAACGTGGCAAGCCATTGATTTGTTGATCATTGTTAGACAATTTGGCACTGACCCTAAAGTCATGGATGGAAACATACAACCGTGAGGATACTAATTAATTAGTGGGTAACTCCATTTCTATCTTCTACGAAGCATGAAACTTGATAATTCCCTAAGAGCACGCTACAACTTGAAACAGATTAAGCCCCTCAACTTTTGTATTTTTTTTTTTAATACTCCATAATTATGAATAAATTTTTTTAAAAGCCCCCTAAAAAATTTTTTTTATCATAATAACCACAAATTACTTATCTATAGTTACTAGCACCTCCGATAAAATGTTTTGTCTTCATCAGTATTTGTAGTTAAATTTAAATACCCAAATAGGACTAACTCAACATATGAGGAGGAATGAGTTTGAGTAGAATCTCTCAAGTTCGAAACTTATGACTGTTTTCATTTTTTTGTATTAAAAAAAAGACATTGTAGTTTAAAAATTTTCTTAATCTCCATTTGGTTCGATAGTTTAAGATAAGATTTTTAAGTTTAAGTTGATTGACTTTTCAAAAAACTAATTATAATTTTTGTTAATTTTTCTAAAAAACAAAAAAGTTGATATGGAAATTTTGAATTCGAGGGAGCAAACCTAACGCACCTTTAGTATTATTTTTGTTTTTTAAAGCTTTCCAGTTCGAGATTCTCTTAACCATGCTCCTTCACTCTATAGTTTCCCACGTGTTTGATAGATCATTAGTGGATATTCAAGATCTTCTGCTTCAAGGTTCATCGTAAATTCCTCTTCTAAGTTGGGAATTTTAACTAGCATGTGAGACAACCAGTTTTCTTCTTTTCCTCTGCTTTCTTGGAACTTAAAGCTCGATTCTGCTAAGAGTGGATAAACAATCATGGCTCTTAAAGCACACAATGGACTAATTAAAAAGAAAAGGATCAAGGTTTTAAAACTTAAATGATCTTAAAATTAAGTACATTCATCAATTAAGTAATGACTTGAAATTGTCTCAGCAACATGATAATTGACCTCATAATTCAAATGTACTGGAGAGTATCTGCTGGTGGCGACCTTGGGGGAGAATACAAGAAAGGCTTCGGCGGTACTTGCAAGGTATCAAGACTCCCTTCCAGCATTTCTATGACTTTACTTATTGCCGGTCGGCTTGAAGGGTTAGTCTGTATGCACCACAAGCTCACGATTATCATTTGCCTCACTTTCACTCGACCTCCTTCATTTGTAATTTTCAATCCAAGTTCTTCATCTAGCTCAAGGCGCTTGTAAATCCAGTGTGGAAAATATATTTCACTTGTATTTTCAGCTCCAATATTGGCATTCTTTCTCCCTCCTACCATTTCTAAAACCATCATCCCATAACTGTAGACGTCAGACTTGTGCGAGATCCCTCCAAAGCTTCTACAAACAACTTCGGGAGCAATATATCCAATCGTCCCTCTTGGACCCAACATTGAGATTAGACTTTCTTTTCTTTTACAGATTCTGGCGAGGCCAAAATCTGATATTTTAGGCACAAAATCTGCATCAAGTAGAATGTTATGAGGCTTTATGTCAAAATGCAAAATCCGTGTATTGCAACCACGGTGCAAATATTCCAGTCCCCTAGCAATGCCCAACGAGATTTGATAGTACATATCCCAATCCAACTGACGAATATTTTCAGTCGAATTTTCATTAAACACGAATTTCTCAAGAGATCCATTAGGCATGAACTCGTAAACGAGAGCTCTTTTAACACCTTCAAAACAGAAACCCAACAAAGAGACAATGTTGACATGAGCAGTTCTGCTAATGGTTGCTACCTCATTGATAAAATCTTCTCCGTTAGCTTTCGATTCGTCTAACACCTTAACTGCAACAAGACAACCATCGTGCAACTTTCCTTTGTACACGCTGCCAAAACCTCCTTGGCCCAGTTTTTCTTTGAAGGAGTCCGTCATTTTCTTGACATCCAAATAGCTATATCTTCTAGCTTGAAGGGACCATAGTGCTGTAGAAAGGCCTCTATGTTTCTCTGTGTCGGACTCTGCTTCTTCCAAATATGTGATCCGAAGAAGAACTTCCACGTACAGCAGAATAGCAGCATTAATACAACAATTCCAAATAAGACCCCTGTAGTTAACGGACGAAATGAGAAACTCACACTTGCAATAGTTTACTAAATTTTATCTATTCTACTTTGAAATAAATGGTGTTTTCTAACTCAATTAACACACTTACCCAGTTCCAACTTCACTCTCAAATTCTTAGACCCTGCAACATCAAGAGTTACAAAGAAAAATATTTTTAGATAAAGTTACAAATAAGAAAAATATTAGATAAAATTGGTACCTCGCGAAAATCAAGTTCTCAATAGTAAAAATAAAAAAATTAAAAAAGAAACTATCAGAACATTTTAATATGGAATTATTTAAAGAGAAAGCAGTTACGTACTTCTTATATATAATCCAAAATGAGAAGACTAAATAAAACAAAGCTATCTTCGTATGAAAAATGAATAAGAGAATTGAAAGATACAGCAGGAGGCCATGTAAATGCACAAGTATTTCAAGAACGAATAGTCCAAAGAGAAATACGTGTGTCTGTAAGCAGACCTGTTTTCCAGTTATGCATACCATTTTCTTCCGTTTCGGCACAAGAGAATTTATGCTCTATGGCACTGAACCGGCATAGGCCTTCCTTACGGTAACAGCTATAACAATGAACGCTTACACGCACATCAAGAGTGAAGATAGATAAACTTGAAATATTATGGTCGGGAGTTTGCTCATAGCCCGGGAGCTGGAACATCGAACACTGAGGTGGAAAAGGTGAAGTACTAATATGTGAAAGAGTATGGTAGATATCATCGTCTCCGCAGGTAGAGAGGTTAAAACCGCTTGGGATGGTACTAATGCCAAGGCTGTGGCTGCAATTGAAGATGGTCAACAAGTTCGATGTAGACAGGTTAGATATCATGGAAGGGCTAGGCAGCGCATAACTTTCAATGGCTTCACAGGGATCAATGGGTGCCGGTGGTGCTCCGCTCTTGATGGAAATATAATCTCCATAAGGAGAGATGTGATCAATTTCATACCAGTATCCTCCTTCTTTCAACTGTACCTTCGGAATTGACTCCGAACAATTCACTGTGTACAACCCACAATCAGACTTCGTGTTATTTCTGAAGGGGGGAGAGAAATTCCCAAGTTTTCCACAGGGAAATGGTGGACATGGACCCGGGTGGTGTTTCTTCTCTTCAGCCGAGCTAAGAAAAAGAAGATAAGAGAGAAAGAAGAGAACAAACAGAGGAAGAGGAGCCATCCTGAACTTGCTAAAGTGAAAGGCCAAATAAGAATCTATTTTCCTCATCCAACTTCTTATCTTCAAGGTTTTTTCTAATCTATGTCGAAAAATAAAAATAAAAATAAAAAAGAAGAATTTTCCATGCTTAACACGGTAGTTGACTCGAAAATTCGAACACGGAAAGACTTGAAAAGAAAATGTGGTTAGCCACGACGAAGCTTCCCACGCTCTGGTCTGAAAATACTGTTGAGTATTCGGCCAGGCAAAGCACTCCATAACAAAAATATGCTAAAAAAACTTGACCTTTTAAAGTCATTTAAAATAAATAAACAAAAGTTAAGTGAAACACTGGTCTAAGAAGCGCGCCTCTCTATCTCGTGTAACATGTCTTTGGCTAGGTTGCATGAAAACGGCCTTACAGCAATACCAGCAAAAGGAACCTGACTCAATTGGGTGGCTGAGAGTAATGGGGGAAAATAGATAGTTGGTGGGGCATACCAGTGGAGAATTCCATCTCTAGCTTATCAAGAAACAAAGTAAACCAAGCTTCTTCCACAGCGAAGATTCCTGATCTCCTTACCGGTCTACTAGAAAAAGAAATGAAAGAAACTCGCATAATTCTACAAGAAAAATCACTTTTAATGACAAAAAAATTAGTTGCAGAAAGTGTAAATTTAGCCGCCGAAAACATTTTGTGACTAGATAAATTTAGTCACGCCATGGTGACTGAAGGTCGGTGTAGAAAGTCTTTAGTGACTAACAAAGTATAGTCACTAACAACAAGTAGGGTTTTAACAACTAAATGTTAGTCACTAAAAGATATTTAGAAAATCACTGAAATATTATAATTTAGTCCCCTAATATAGTATCAAAATTTATATACTCACTTATTATTTAGACATTGAATGTATTTTATTTTTCTTAAATTATAAAATTAATAAATATTTTCTTTTAATTTCAAATTATATTTAATTTGTTTTTTTTTTTGGTAAAAATAATTAAAAATCCGATTATGAAATTAACAAATATTTTCATGGAAATTTCAATTATATTTAATTTTTTTCGTCAAAATAATTTAAAAAATCCAGAATATTTTTATTTTAATTTCCAAATTATAATTAACTAGTTTTAATATATATAGTTTTTGTTATTAGCATTATATTTTATTGAATATGGTTTAAAATTGTGTTGTCTGTAACAAAAGTTCTATGATAATTTGAAGAGATATATATGTATATAATATCATGACACCAATGTTGAGAACAATTCCACAAGCGATGGGAAGTAGTGGAACAAAAGTTTCTTCATAAACTCAGAATTAAATTTAGGATAATTATAAAAGATGCTTGGTGCCTGGAAATAAGAAATCCAAAAAGAATCAAGGTACATGCTTCAGGTTTTGTAGTGTTTTGAACATATATATGAAACAAAGCCGGGTAATAATGAACATCTTTTCAATATTGATTTGATTCAGTCACTCCTTTTTTTGTCACTGCAAACAAATTTCGGAACTGCAAAGTCTAAGAATTAATCATGTAAAGTAAAGCACTAATAAAACCAAATAATTTTTATCTTGACATGAGAGAAAATGAGAGATGGAGAGGTACGGTCGTGTGATGAGAAAGGGGTGAAGAAATACTTTAGAGAGAAGGTTGAAGGTGTCGAGTTAAAAATGTGAGGACGTGCAGAGTGTGGAAAAAACTGTCATTGGAAGGTTTTATATTTAACTTTAAACTTCTTTTTTTTTTTTAAATAGTTTTCAATATTTTGGAGGGACACTCCCAAATAATTTGGAAGGAGAATAAAACACTCCTTTTTTTAGTTTTTTTACCATGAGGTTTTATATTAACTTTTAATTTCTTTTTTGTTTTTAAAGCTTTCAATATTTTGGAGGGAGTGGGACACTCCAAAAAAATTAAACACTTCTCTTTTTTTTTTTTTTTTTTAACTGGGAGGTTTTATTTAACTTTATTATTTATTTTGTTTTAAATGGCTTTTAATATTTTGTAGGAACATTCCCAAAATAATTTGGAGGGAGAATAAAACACTTCTGTTTTAAGTTTTTTCTACGCTTTCTTCAGACATTTTTAAATTTATCATCCGAAAATAATTTCGAGGAAACTATAATAGTTTTTTTTTTTTCTTGAGGAAACTACAAAATAGCTTTTTAATTTGTTTGAATTATTTTCAAGCTATATTGGTTTCCTAAACAAGCTTTTTCTAGAAAATTAATCACTCATTTTAGAAAAATAAACTAATCATTTGTTATCTACTGAATCTTCATTTTTTTTCCTGCCTAACAGAATTTTAGGTTTTTTTTTTTTTTGAATTTTTTTAAACTTTAAACTCCTTTTTAAAAAAAATATTTTTTTAATTACTCATTTTAGGAAAATACATCATTTATTTTTTCTTTACTGAATCTTCTTCTCTTTTTTTTTTCCCCTTCCTAACAGAATCATTTTTATTTTTTATTTTTTTAACTTTAAACTCCTTTTTTTAAAAAAAATAAAAATTAAAAAATTAAAAAAATAAAAATATATCTACATATCGTTTCTATTTTGGTAATGTTTTATCGTTTTATTTTCTAATTTTAATATTAATATCTTTTATTTATTTATATATTTTTTAACGGAATTATCTACTTATTTATTTAATGTCTCGTAATAATGAATGTAAATTAAAAGATATAAAAAAAAAAAAAGAGTCCGATATTAATGTCTCTAATTCATATCAAGAATATTATAAGTTTACAAATATTTTGAAAATAATTCTAGTCACTGAAAATGTGACAATCCGATTATTTGAGGTGTCCCTAAACTGATTCTTGTCTTAAACTTTATTTAATTACTTCTAAAAAATGAAACATTTTTTTAAATAACCATTGTTAAGCTAGTTACTAATTAACTAGTATATTAGTTCCAATAATAAAAACATAAACATACCATATCTAGTAAAAATAATACTAACTTATAGTCATAAGGACTATTAGTTTAGTATTGTCTCAAAAGAGATATTAACAAATAGTAATACTATAATGATTTACGAAATCTTTTATATTAATATTAAGTCAAAAGCAGAAAAATTACAGCGGTATCCATAGCCAATCCTCGAACCGTCTTGCCATTGCGTTTAGTCCATCAACCAATCACATCAGTCTTTTTGTTGGATTACCTACAGCATGAAGGAACTAGATGAGCTTTCGTTTAGCAAGTTCAAACAATTCTCATAAAATGTTTAATAAAAATACATGAGCATAAATAAGCATAAAAATTCCAATTATGCTTTCTTATGAAACTTTTATCTTGTATATCTTATCTTAAATTGGTAATGGGCCCATGTGATCTCACCGAGTACGTGTGACTAAAATGGAGATCGGGATAGCGATCCACACAGTCTCACTATTAGTCCTTGACATCCATCCATGAATATCTCATCCTTTTGGAGATCTTTATACTCCCCTCAGTGGAGTTAGTATGCCACTTACTTAACTTATTCTTATTTTGTTATCATTACTTGGTTATCATGCGTTTTAAAATATGAGCATGTTTACATAATATGGCATAGTAAAACGTTTGAACTTTATACTGTAGGTGATATTTGAACTTACTTTGTACTAAACAAGTTTCTTAGCTTACAGCTAACTACAGATATAATTTTTATCGGAAAAATATATCTAATAAGAGTATAAGTCCAATACTCGATATCTCTCTTCTTCTTCCTTTTTTTTTTTTTTTGGTGAATTTATATCTAGATTGTCTCAATACTTAGAAAAGGACATAAGAATTTGATCTCTGACTTTCTGAAACACTTCTAGGTTTGAAATGAGTTTTTTTTTTTTTTTTCTTATTTGAGCTTTGAAAGATTGATGTTTGAATTAAAATACTCATTTTTAAAACTATTAACTTTTGTACTTATTTGTTTGTGAAAAGAATTTAGACACAAAAAATTGAAAATCATTTTACTTTGCTTTCGAGGACTCATGAGTCCAAATTTTATAAATTTTAAAACACCATAACCAAAATCCTCCTTTCGCCTATTTTTAAAATTTTGTATAAAAATTCATGATCTTTAAATTCCTCAGGAATTTGACAAAACTTTATTCATAAAAAACGTTCATTTTCTAATGTTCTAAAACTTTCATATTTAGTTCGAAATCCGATTCGGCTCGTAAGTGTCCCGTTTTCTCGAAAAACGAAAACTGTTGCTTATCTTCTTTTTAAATATATATATATATATATATATATATGTATATGTATATGCCTGCACAGGTTTTGGAAAAGCGTTCCAAACAGTGCCGTAGAGTCGGAATTTTACGATCGCTGTTTCTTGCAAAAACGTTTCTTTATTTTCTCTGTTCGGCTCCGAGCCCAGTGTGCAATTTAATTGGCCCAAAAGTGGCCTGCAACAGTAAGCTGCCCAGATTTTTGGCAGAGAAAATCCGTGGGTTACCATGAGTATATCATCAGTTTACTTAGTATTTTTCATGCCTTATTTTTGCTTGTCAAGTACTTTAATACACCCATTAATCTAGTATTGAGTTCCAGCCTGTGCTTTGAGTCCTTATCACAGGTTATTAACATCAACAAAATCCTTTCTAATCATAATGATATCATCTTGAAACACCATTCATCAAGCATAAAGATATCAACTTTTTGAACATGCCTCTAAAACAAAAGCCATACAAACCTTTTCTAAACATAGATCTCATAAGATTAGCTTAGACAAGAATCATACAAGCATGGTTCAATCATAACTCATACAAACAACATCAATATATTCATAAACATTTTTATAAATAAATTCCAAAGTGAGGATAGGAGATTTATACCTTTGAAGCTTGGTTTGGTTCTAGATCTTTCTTATAGTGCAACCCCTCTATAACCCACCATGATTGCTAACCTTGAATCAAAGTAGCAAGAATGAAAATATTTGGTTCAATCTCTAAGGAAATGAACGTGGGCTTGTGGAAGAAAAAGCAGCGCACTTTGTCGTTATACTTACTCTAAGAGACGTCGACCACTAGTTCTTCCATTTCAAAGCTTGGTTTGAAGCAATTTCTTTGGAGTTTATTTATTTATTTATTATTATTATTATTTTATGAGTGGGTGACGGTCAGCCACAGAGGAAAAGAAGAGAAATGTTCTAGTGTGGTGAATAGGGAAAGAGAGAAATAGCTCTCTTAACATGGGTTATATTTATAGGCATAACTAATGGCGATTAATTAGTTTACTAAGCATGACTAAAGCTTGATTTGGGCTTGAAAAACTTTGTTGGGTTAACCCTTAACATATAGTCAAATTTTATCTTAAATTCCTACTCCATCAAGTCACTATTCATCATAGGCAAGCCAAACTTTTTCCCAACATTTTTCCTTAATTTGGGGTGGATATCTACTTGCTTCCAAGCTTCCTTCCACCGCAAGTTGAAGGGAATTCTTGTCTCAAATGTTCATCAAATCATAGCCTTTGATTTGTATCTAAAATCATTTCATCCATTGGATCAAACCATGCACTTTTTCCTTCACCAACAAAGCTCAATTTTGAGCTAATAACTTGAGCTTTAAACTTGCTAATAGAGGATGAAGGAATTACTAAGTGATAATCATACTTTGATTTAGTAAAACCAAAAATTAACCTTTTCTCAAGGTATTGGAACATGTGAATAACACATACCATTCATGCCATGACTTGTCTCAATTGGTCACATTTCTTTAACACATAAAGAAAATGTGACAAATGACATCGGTCTATACTAATAAAAATTTTGTGAATTAAATTGAAAAAGTCACTACTTTTGTTTAACTCACAAAATTCACATACTAGAGAAAAACAAAAATATTGATCATTACAATCTACACTCCTTAGAGAATTTTCATCCTCGGAAATTTAGAATAACTATAGGTAGTTTTTCTTCATGTCTTCTTCGTGTTCCCAAGTTGCTTCCTCTATTATGTGATTCTGCCAGAGAACCTTGACCAGGGATATGATCTTGTTTCTCAATACTTTTTCCCCATGTGCTAAGATTTGAACCAGTATTTCCTCATACGACAAGTCTTTGTGAACCTCGATTGTTCGTGGTTCAGTATATGAGATGGATCTGGTATATTCTACTTTAGTATTGACACATGAAACACATTATGTACAGATGCCAATTCCGAAGGCAACACTAATCTATAGGCGACGTTTCCTACCTTTTCGAGTATCTCAAACGATCCTATAAATTTCAGGCTTAGTTTTCCTTTCTTCCCAAATCTCATTACTACTTTCATAGGTGCTACCTTAAGAAAGATTGAGTCCCTAGCCTGAAATTCTAAGGATCTATGTTGTTTTTCAAAATAACTCTTCTAACGACTATGAGCTATTTCCATCCGTTGATGGATCAATTTCACATCATCTGTGGTTCTTTTGATAAAGTCCGTGGACACCAAATCCTTTCTCTAGTTTTCTACCAATGCAGTAGAGATCTACACTTTCTTCCATAGAGTGCTTCGTAGGGTGCCATATCGATCGAAGCATGGTAGTTGTTGTTGTAGAAAAGTTCTATCAGTGGAAGTTTCTTTTCCCATTCTCCTTTGAAATCATGCTCTTAGCATATCCTCTAGTGTTTAGATAGCTCTCTCAGATTGCTCATCCATCTGTGGGTGAAAGGTCATGCTAAAATCGAGCTTTGTACCCATAGCTTGATGCACACTCTTCCAGAATTTGGAGGTGAATTGGCTATCATAATAAAAAATGATGGATTTTGGAATTCCGTGATATCTCACTATCTGGGAAACATATACTGCAGTTAATTATTTCACTAAGAAACTGAGTTTAATGGCCAAAAAATGGGTTGATTTGGTCAATCAATCAACAATAACCCAGATTGTGTCATTGTCACTTGGAGTTCTGGGCAATCCTACTACAAAATCTATGGTGATTTGATCCCATTTCCATTCCAGAATTGAGATTTTCTACAATTCTTCTACCGGACATTGATGCTCAGCTACCACCTTTTGGTACATGAGACATTTGCTGACAAAAATAGCGACATCATTCTTCATCTTATGTCACCAAAATTTTCTCTCAGGTCCTTATATATCTTTGTGGCTCTAGGATGAACGGAATACAACATTCTATGAGCTTCTTCAAATATCTATCTCCTTATTTCATCTTCACTGGGGACATATAATCTGCCCTTGTGGTAGAGTATGCTATCCTTGGAGATACTAAAATCCTTCTCTTTTCCTTCTAAAACTTAATTCGTGTCCTAAGTAACGAAGGATATGCTTCCTATCGCTCTTTCATATTCTCCATAATGGTCGGTTGGAAGGTAAGATCAGCTAAACTTCCAGAGATTAGTTCAATTTCTGATTCCACTAACTCTCTCTACAGGGGTTCAGCCAATGACTGGATCGGCATCGATGTAGAGGATGATTTTCGGTTGAGAGCATCAGCCACTCTATTAGCTTTCCTAGGGTGGTAAAGGATCTGATAATCGTCGTCCTTAACCAACTCAAGCCATCTGCGCTGTCTCATATTGAGTTCCTACTAAATAAAAATATATTTGAGGCTCTGGTGGTCAGTGTAGATCTCACACTTGGCTCCATACAAATAGTGTCGCCAAATTTTTAGCGTGAATACTACAGCTGCAGGTTCCAAATCATGAGTCGGGTAATTTCGCTTGTGATCTTTTAACTATGTAGGCAATTACTTTACCGTGTTGCATCAAGACTGATCTTACAGATTCAACTATACTCCATGTCTTTATTGCCCGTCGTATTATTTATTGATTTTGATATGTAACCACACGATAAATATAATGATTCAAGCCAAAGGAGATGAATTAATTAGCAAAGAAAAGGTGGAGATAAATCACACGACTCATGATAGTCGTCGTCTGTTTTTTTCTTTTTTTTTAGTTTTGTTCTTATTCAAAAAATATGTATACGTTACACTTAAAAAATTATGCATTTTATGTTATCAATACAAAAATGTATATATTCTCAGTCAACACTTAATTTTAATGTAAAAAATAACCAAAATATTCTTTATTAAAAATTTAGATTATTTACCATTTTATATCCTTCATTTGCTTTTATTTCCCTTCATGTTGTTTGATAGAAGAGAAAGAGAATATGAAAGAAAATATCTAACTAGTATATTTTACAATAATTCCTTAATATAAATAATAATATGTTTAGTGATTAAGGTCACAAATATAGTTATTTTACTCGATGTTTGTTTTATCAAAACTTTTCCCCTACTTTTTTTTTTTTTCTTTTTCTAAAAGCTAGAAGGATTAAAAATTGATGGCCCCATTGATCCACCATTTGCTTCCCAATTTTCTCTGCACCAAATAACTCAAAATTCTATTTTCATCTTCAAAATCCTTTCTCCAATTTCTCTCCTCTCCCTTTTCCATTTTTCAAGATATTATAGGCTTAATTATTTTCAACGAAATTCTAACCGAATATTATATACAAGCCAACTGAGAATCATATGCAAAGTAATGATTAATTTGATGGCTTCCAGGGAAACATTATAAACCCGAAGGGGAAAATATATATATATATATATATATATATATATGGGAAAGGACTCCAAAACTGAAAAGAGAAGTAAAAACCTGTGCAAATTACCTAGTCAGATATGGAGTCGAAACACTGAACTCCCATTCTTTTCACTCTGGATCCAAGATTAGACTTCTTATTAAAATCATGCTCACTCCTAGCGAAAAATCTCACAATGAATGGGGCCTCTATGTCGTCATGAAATTCATGTAACGGCATTTGGATGTTGGCTTTTTCACAAATCATGATGAAAACGTGATCCGAGCTAACAGCAGCTTTGATCATATCTTCCTCCTCCCCATCATTCATCAAATCACGACGACTGACAGCCCAATAAATTGGCAAAGTATATTTGCGGATTTGACCAAACTTGGCTTTAAGATGCAGCTCACGATCAATTTCTAGACCACTGAAGGAAGAATATATTTGAGGGAATGGAGCAACAAAGCATGTGGCACAACCGAGGAAATTCGTGTTAAGCCAATCTTGAGAAAGCTTCACTGCTATTGAATCCCCATCACCTTGATGTTTAAGCCACTTTGGAATTTCAATTCCCGAATAACAAATCTTCAATCTAGAAAACGATCCTCGCTGGAACACCATGAACAAGAGTGTGAATACTTCAATCCTGAAAAATTATTCAATTAATTTGATAATTCATAAGTAAATGATTATATATAAATGCGTGCATACCATTAGTTCTTCAAGTTCATATAAGAACTCAGTCAAGTCGCTACGTGCATTCTGGTCCAATCTCTAGCACTTCAAAAATTCAAAAGTTTTCTTTATAGAAATATTATTGCCAGTCAGATGCCGTAGTGTGAATCTAGAATATGAACTTGATATTGTCCCAAGTGAAGTACATCCACTTGCAAAAAGCTTGTTTATAGACAATTGAAGTAGTAAATGTGAAAAAGTTTTGATGAGAATGTAGAAAATGTGAAAAACTCTTCTTTTCCTATCACTAGCTTCAGCTGATAATAATAAGCCAAAACATATTTATTTTTTCAAAATTTTAAACCCTAATTTAAGTTCCTATAAAAGGGGTGTGGTAGCATGAACACTACTTTTGCTTCTTTACTCTCTTTTCCATTGAAAGAAAGCTTTTTCTCTTCCAAAATACATCGAGTCCGAATTTTAACTTACAAAAACACCAAGAAATCTCTTCCATAACCTTTCTTATCAACTTTCACATCATTAAACTTCAAGAGAAAAATGCCACCTCATCGGTTTTCAAGGTAAAAAAACACCAGTATATCACTAGCTTTCAAGATTAAAATTTTAGTTTTTAATTTGGAATGTTTTCGTATCCTGTATATAGTATGCGTATTAACCAGGTACTGACATAAAAGTAATGGTTGGAAAACAGAACAAAAATAGGGGATCAAATAACTGAATTTCGATCCACTTGAGACGGACACAAACAAAAATAAATAAATAAAAAAGAAAGATGTACGTGAATATGCAGGCTGCTGACTTGTTACTTTTACGTGCAAACTGATATATGTACTTCTTGGTGCAGTTGAAGTTGAACAGTAGATTTCTTTTTTTTTATTCGTCTCGCATGTGCCTCCTCTATAGTGACAGTTAAAACAATCAGAAGTTACAGACACCTCAGCAGTGAAATTAGTCGAAAACAGAGTTTCATTTTATGGAGTATGATGAGAGGATGGTGGAAACTGGATGGTTGAACATAGTTGTGCGAAAAAAAATTAATAATAATGTAGTAGATATCATAACCTCAGCAGGTAGTACGATTAAAATCTTCCGGGACAGAAATACCTGGACTTTGGCTGCAGTTGTAGACAGTCCATGCACCGCAAACTTCAGTGTAGAGAACGGAGTACTATTTGGAAGTATAAAACTTTTGATAGATTCGCAGCTGGGGGGATTCAAGCCTATTGGTGATGATGAGCATTGATGAGAACCAAGTTTAAGTGCGAGATGCGCTCAATAGGAAATCAGTATCCTACTTTTTTGAATTGGGTCGTCGGAACTGGCATCGAACAATTAACAGTGAACAAGCCACAGTCAGGGTGCTCTTGATCCTTGTAAGGGAATCCAATCTGGCCAAGTTCTTCTTTAAAAAGTACGGGCAACGTGGTTCCCACTGTTTGTCCTCCTCGGCGTAGCTAGGAAACATAAGAAGGTAAAGAAAAAGAGGCCATTTGGAAGGTATAACAACGAAAAACCAAGCTTTTTTTTTTTACCTAGAGACAACCATAATGTCTTTCTACAACGTGTATATATATATATATATATATATATTTTTTTTTTTTTTTTTTTTTCCTTTGCTAGCTGTTTCTTATTTCTTAACACGCGTCTGAACATGGCTTATAGCCAAAGATGACTTGGTCAGAAATAAACCGAAGTGGGGTTACTAGCTTTTATCTTTAGGCGAGTAAATTAAATGGTTTTTCCACGAGGGAGATTGGTGATACCTTCAACGTTAAATAGCTAGAAGGAACTTCCAAGTGGTTACAATGATATGGAAAGGACTCTATGAATGCTCATTTGGAAAAATGATTATTGCAGCACGACTGCTGCAACATAAAAAGATTGGCTAATATTAACAACCTTCATTGGAGGCAAGCATGGAGGCAGGTGGGGGCCAGTGGTGCTCCCACTGAGCAAAAAAATTCTATGCCTTATGTGAATGTCTTCACTATTAGACCTTGACAAATGCTTCCGCAAATTTTTTTTTTCATATTTTTAAGGCCCCACAATCTGGTAGTTCCCTTTCTTCTTAATTTCCTTCCATTTCCCAACTCAAAACTATAAATAACCTCTCTTTTTTTGTTTATTTATTTATTTATTTTTATTTTGTTAAGCATGACATCACCCACACTCTTTCTCTCACTGCTTCCTATCTTTCCTTTTTTTAACATTTTTTTTTTCCCTTATTCCTATTATATTGATTTAAATGAATTTTCTCACCTTTTTTTTTTTTGAACTTCCTATATGATTCTTTTTTATTACCCCTGAAATGAGTGCTAATATACAGTATTCTTATTTATTTCTCTCTTTCTATTCTTCTCTCTTTGTTTCCTTCTTTGTTTTTTTCCCCCCTACTCATGCTTTGTTCTTAAGAGAAATTTACGGTGTGACTATTTCTCAAGATCTTTAATTTCAATGACCTATAATTTTTTTAAAGAATAATATTCCATGATTAATATGTAGATAAATTTTTGTGTTTATCATTTCAATATAAATTCTTTTTTTTTTTTTTTTATAAGAATGTCTAGAAACTTTCTTTTGTGTTTTTAGTGAATTTTTTTTCTCTCTTTGGTGATTAATAAAATTTTTTCTCATTGTTTTACTTCTTTAGGTCCATAATAATATACTAAAAAATATGTACGATGAATTATTGTTGCCATTTAAATTTTATTTTTTAAATTCCATTGCAAATAATGTGGAAACATATTTTCAAATAACAGAAAAAAATAAGTAAATATAATACAAAAACATTATTACCAAGCAATTTATCGTTTTTCTTCACCTTATAATATATGAATTTCTTAAAATTTATTTGCTCTCTCACTGAAGCTAAATTATGGCTTTGTCACTGATTGGAGATATATAATGTTGTCTATGGGTCACGTCATATTAAATTTCGCATAGAAAATGAAAAAAAAAATAATAAAGTAACATAAAATAAAACTCTATTATGAAGAGGGAAAAAGAAAACTTATATTACATGTATATGTTTCCCTTCAAAACATTTTAACTGTTAGAACGTATAACTGTTGACTTGACTCTTAACAATTTAGACTTTTGATGTGAATTGATAACAATTTACATGCCTAGGTTCTAACTATGCCATGATTAATTAGGTACATCACTGTTCAAATGTAACACCCTAACTTTGAACTAATTATAATTTATTAATTAGACGTTAGAAACTCACATAAAGGGGCGATAATAATATATTTAGTCATTCATAACATTAGGTTGAGTTATTTTTCAAGTGAAGCAACGAGGACTTGAGGTGATAGCATAAAGTTTACATCAAATTGATATTTTTTATGTAATTATTTGATGATTTATGTGATGATTAGATAGTATAAATGTGTTACGTATATAGATGTATGTATATAATATATTATGTTGTATATGTGATATTATGTTCATCTTTATCTTTATATTAGCAACATGATATGAATGGTTTTTTATATAAATCTGTATGTATGTATATGAATATTGTTGTGGAGCAATTATTTGAGGAGGTAATTATACATATATATATACATATATATGTTTTATATATATATATATATATGTGTGTGTGTGTGCAAATAAGCGAAGAACATTCAGTAGAAAACGAGAAGAAAACAAAGAAGAAGAGGAAAGGACATTAATTTGAAAACGTGAAGGGGGGGGGGGGGGGGGGGGGGGGGATTGTTTCTTTTTTAAGAAAGGAGAAAATTTTGCCTTTTTAATTTCCATTCAATTTCTTAGTTGTCTGACAATTTTATTTGCCTGAAATAAGTCCTTGATGACAATCTTTAGTAACATTTTTTCAGCCAATTGATATTCAATTAATTCCCAATTTATGTCTATAAAGTCCAGAATTCTTTTTTTCAACGCTTACTCTCTTCCTTTCTCTCTTTATCACTTATTCTCTCTCTCTCTCTCTCTCTCTCTCTCTCTCTCTCTCTCCCCTCCTCTTATACGCTCAATACATGAAAAAAACAAAAACAACAACAAAAAAACAAAAACTCCAAGACGATCCACCAAACCTCCATATTCTTCCAAATCATAATGAAGAGGATTTCTAGGTATGGTTCGTTTCTAGCTTGGGATTTCATAATATGTATTTCAAAATCTTATTTTAAGTATGGAAGGTACATTGATAAGATAAAAATAAATTCTTTGAATTTTTCTAAAATTATCTAATTAAAGTTTTTTAATCAGTCAAGATTTTTAGTTTAAACTTATTATTTACTGCAATTTAAAAGAGATAAATATTGAAAAAAGAAATCAACTTTAACAGTCTATGAGGAATCGTTACATCAAGTAGAGAGGATATAAAAAATAAAATAAAATAAAATAAAAAATTTACATAATTTGAAGGCAACTAACACTTCTATATCAAGCATGCGTTTGGTTCATCTGCTTGAGTTGAAAAATTGAAGCTGTTTTATTGTAGTTGGGATAAATTTTGTAATTGTGTATTTAGTTTATTAGAGTTTAAAAAGTGTAAAAACTTGAAATATATATATGGAAAAAAAAAACAATATGATATTATTTTATTCGTCTCAAAATTTTATAAGTTAAAAAAAATAATCTCATTGGGACTTGGAATAATAAAATTATGGACTTTTAAAATTTGAATTTTTAAATTATAATTAAAACTATAAATAGCGAAACTAAGTTGAGTTTTTAGATATATACAAAAACAAGTTGGAAATTTTCAATTCCAATAGTTGAACCAAACGTAAGCTAAGAAGGAAGGTTTTGTTGCTACCAAACGTACTCCGGTCTCCTCACACCTTCTTAAGATAAATTAGTTAACACTCTTGAAAAAAAAAAACAATTTTCAATTTACCTATAAAGTTGGGAAAAAAATTTTAAAAATATTTTACACGCTCCTAACTCCAAAAGTTAAAATAATTATAATTATACACACTTAATAAAACTCTTGTTTCATAATTAAAAAAAAAAAAGACTCGTGATTTTGATTGTGAAACAATAAATGGATTTTTTTTTTTTTTTTTTTTTTGTTGAAGACACTCGTCAATTAACTGACAGTTTATTTCTTATATTATTCTCTGAAAATGTAGATATATTGATATAAAATTGTCAGTACGAAAAACAAGTACATTGGCAATTCTTGTAGTACCACGGTCGTCATTTTTTATTAAAGAAAAAAAAATCATTTATGTTATCTTGCTGTCCATTGCCATCATCTAAAGAAGAAAATATATATGGGGCCTATCAATATAAGGAAAAGGATTTTGACGACCAACTCTCTAAAGATGACTTTTCTTAACGTGGCAAGCCATTGATTTGTTGATCGTTGTTAGACAATTTGGCACTGACCCTAAAGTCATGGATGGAAACATACAACCGTGAGGGTACTAATTAATTATTGGGTAACTCCATTTCTATCTTCTACGAAGCCTGAAACTTGATATTTCCCTAAAAGCACGCTACAACTTGATACAGATTAACATAATAGACTAGCTGGAGAGTACATTGCAATATGGTTTGCAGGACAGAGGGAGCTAGGGCATAGGGGGCTTAAGCGCCCCAACTTTTGTTTTTGTTTTTGTTTTTTTTAAATAGTCTATAATTGGGAATAAATTTTTTTAAAAGCACCCTAAAAAGAAAAATTTTATCATAATTACCGGGAATTACTTATATATAGTTGCTAGCACCTCCGATAAAATGTTCCATCTTTATCGGTATTTACAGTTAAACTTAAATACCAAAATAGGACTAACTTAGCATATAAGAAGGAATGAGTTTGAGTAGAATTTCTCTTATATTAAAAAAAAGATATTGTCGTTTAAAAATTATCTTCTTAACTTCCGTTTAGTTCGACAGTTGGATATGAGATTTTAAAATTAAAATTAGTTGACTTTTTAAAAAACAAGTTATAATTTTTATTAACTATTCAAAAAAAAATTTGATATTGAAATTTTGAATTGGAGAGAGCAAACCAAACGCACCCTTAGTATTATTTTCGTTTTTCAAGCTTTCCAGTTCGGGATTCTTTTAACCATGCTCCTTCACTCTATAGTTTCCCACGTGTTTGATGGATCGTTAGTGGATATTCATGATCTTGTGTTTCAAGGTTCATCGTAAATTCCTCTTCTAAGTTGGAATTTTAACTAGCATGTGAGACAACCAGTTTTCTTCTTTTCCTCTGCTTTCTTGGAACTCAAAGCTCGATTGTGCTAATAGTGGATAAACAATCATGGCTCTTAAAGCACACAAAAGGACTAATAAAAAAGAAAAGGATCAAGGTTTTAAAACTTAAATGATCATAAAATTAAGTACAATCATCAATTAAGTAAAAGACTTGAAATTGTATCTGCTGGTGGCGACCTTGGGGGAGAATACAAGAAAGGCTTCGGCGGTACTTGCAAGGAATCAAGACTCCCTTCCAGCATTTCTATGACTTTACTCATTGCCGGTCGGCTTGAAGGGTTAGTCTGTATGCACCACAAGCCCACAACTATCATTTGCCTCACTTTCACTCGATCTCCTTCATTTTTGATATTCTTCAATCCAAGTTCCTCATCTAGCTCAAGGCGCTTGTAAATCCAGTGTGGAAAATATATTTCACTGGTATTTTCAGCTCTATTATTGGCATTCTTTCTCCCTCCTACCATTTCTAAAACCATCATCCCATAACTGTAGACGTCAGACTTGTGCGAGATCCCTCCAAAGCTTCTACATACAACTTCGGGAGCAATATATCCAATCGTCCCTCTTGGACCCAACATTGAGATTAGACTTTCTTTTCTTGTACAAATTCTGGCGAGGCCAAAATCTGATATTTTAGGCATAAAATCTGCATCAAGTAGAATGTTATGAGGCTTTATGTCGAAATGCAAAATCCGTGTATTGCAACCACGGTGCAAATATTCCAGCCCCCTAGCAATGCCCAACGAGATTTGGTAGTACATATCCCAATCCAACTGACGACTATTTTCAGTCGAATTTTCATCAAACACGAATTTCTCAAGGGATCCATTAGGCATGAACTCGTAAACGAGAGCTCTTTTAGCACCTTCAAAGCAGAAACCCAACAAAGAGACAATGTTAACATGAGAAGTTCTGCTAATGGTTGCTACCTCATTGATAAAATCTTCACCGTTAGCTTTCGATTTGTCTAACACCTTAACTGCAACGAGACAACCATCGTGCAACTCTCCTTTGTACACACTGCCAAAACCTCCTTGGCCCAGTTTTTCTTTGAAGGAGTCGGTCATTTTCTTGACATCCAAATAGCTATATCTTCTAGTTTGAAGGGGACCATAGCGCTGTAGAAAGGCCTCTATGTTTCTCTGTGTCGGACTCTGCTTCTTCCAAATACGTAATCCGAAGTAGAACTTCCACGTACAGCAGAATGGCAGAATTAGTGCAACAATTCCAAATAATACCCCTGTAGTTAACGGACGAAATGAGAGACTCACACTTGCAATAGTTTACTAAATTGTATCTAATTTACTTTTAAATAAATGGTGTTTTCTAATTCAATTAACACTCTTACCTAGTACCAACTTCAATCCCAAATTCTTAAACCCTGCAACACCATGAGTTACAAAGAAAAACATTGTTAGATAAAAGTAACAAATAAGAAAAATATTAGTTAAATTGGCAGCTCGCGACAATCAAGTTCTCATAGTAAAAAATACAAACTATCAGAACATTTTAATATGGAATTATTTGCACAGAAAACGGTTACATACTTCTTATATAAAATCCAAAATAAGAAGACTCAATAAACCAAAGCTACCTTCGTATGAGAAATGAATAGGAGAATTGAAAGATAGAGGATGAGAAGCAGTAGGCCATGTAAATGCACAAGTATTTCAAGAACGAATAGTCCAAAGAGAAATACGTGTGTCTGTAAGCAGACCTGTTTTCCAGTTATGCATACCATTTTCTTCTGTTTCGGAACAAGAGAATTTATGATCTATGGTACTGAACCGGCATAGTCCTTCCTTACGGTAACAGTGATAACAATCAGGGCTTACACGCACATCAAGAGTGAAGACAGGTAAACTTGAACTTTTATTGTCAGGAGTTAGATTATAGCCTGGGAGCTGGAACATCGAACACCACCGAGGTGGAAAAGGTGAAGTACTAATATTTGAAAAAGTATAGTAGATATCATAATCCCTGCAACTATTGTGACTCAAATCTCTCTGGAAGGTACTAATGTGATGACTGTGGCTGCAATTCAAGACGGTCAACAAGTTCGACGAGGACAGGTTAGATATCATGGAAGGGATAGGGAGAGCATAACTTTCATTGACTTTACAGGGATCAAAGGGTTGGGGTGGCGCTCCGCTCTTGAGGGTAATATAATCTCCATAAGGAGGGATTTGGTCAATTTCATACCAGTATCCTCCTTCTTTCAACTGTACCTTCGGAGCTGGCTCCGAACAATTCACTGTGTACAACCCACACTCAGACTTCGGGTTATTTCTGAAGGGGGGAGATAAATTCCCAAGTTTTCCACAGGGAAATGGTGGACATGGACCCGAATGGTGTTTCTTCTCTTCAGCCAAGCTAGGAAGCAGAAGAAGAGGGGAGAAAAAGAACACAACAAGCAAGGAAAGGGAGGCCATTCTCAGGAAGGGTAAAACAGAGTAACTAACTATGCTTCTACAATATGAAACCGTAAATGGCCTGGTTCAAGTACAGAACTTTTCTGTTCACACGACTTCTTAGACGTGTATTGACCGTTTTTTTTCTTTTTTTTTTTTCGTGATCGAAAAGTCATGTTAGGAAATTGATATTAGGTGGGGCACCAAGAAAACATAGCTTCCTTTCCTCACGGAAGATTCCCGGTAATCTCATGTTGACTTAGTCGTCGAAATCCGTATGCTTTGGGATTGAACAATCCTGGGGCATATCCGCCAGAGTACAAAAAAAGTCGAGAAGAAAAACTGCTCAGCACTTGACTAATTTAACTACATTCCATGTCTTTATAGCCCTTCAAATCTTTTATTGACTATGATTAGTATCGACGCAATATATATTATGGTTCAAGCGAATTGGAGACGAATTAATTAATTAGCCACGAAAAGGTGGAGACAATCACAAGACTCATGATAGTCGTCCATTTCCGATTAAATTTTGCTTTTTATTCCCTAGGTGTGTGTTGTGTTTGGTGTCCTGCATTTTTATATCATCAAATTACATTTAATACACAAATCCGTACCTTTTGTCAACCAATATTTAATTTTGAACTAAAAAAATGCAAAAACTACTTTTAACAAAAAAACAACTAGGTTGTTTACTTGTTTATGTCATGCATTTACTTTCTGCTTATAAACTATATCCTGCATTTTTAAAGTCGTGGTAATGGAAACATACAATGGTGGGCGTACTAGTGGACAAGTCTATCTCTAGCTTCTTTAAAGACCAAGTAAACCAAACTTTTCCACTACCAGGTAGATTTAATATGGTCATCTTCTACATTCACAGCGAATATCTATAGCTCCAACTAACTTTTGAACAATTGGATGAGCATGTATTTGAGAGGGGGAAAAACACACACACACACTCTCACGCACTCACGCTGTAATACCCGAAATTTTGATGACTTGAGAGTTCCGTAGGAACAATGAAATCCTAAGTCTGAATCATGATCAGATAAATTTTGGACTGCAGTGCAGTATAAAATACTGTTATTAGTTAATAACAGTATTGAAAATATCTGTGTTAGCATGAAAATGGACTGCATATTAAGTAACAAGCCAAACAAGGCCTTATGATGTCATCACCTTATCTTGGATTTATGACATCATTCTTGATTAAAGAAAATTGGAAAAAAAAAATCCTTGGATGACACCTAGCACAAGATGGCCGGTCACTTTGAGGACTAAATTACAAATATTTTTATCCATAGGGGTCAAAGTGTAATTTTAAGAAATTACCTTGATGATGTAAGCAAGGTGATGTAAGCATGATGATGTAAGCAAACTTGGTATCCAAGTAAATTCTAATGGCCGGCCACCTATAGGGATTAATGGGCAAATATTTTGTTCTTTAGGGACTAAAGTGCAAATTTAAGAAAATGTGATGCAAGCAAGGTGATGTAAGCAAGGTGATGTAAGCAAGGTGATGTAAGCATGAGGTAAGCCAATTACTTGGCCTCCAAGGACTCCTTAATGGCCGGTCACATGTGTAGGGACTAGTTAGCAAATATTTTATTTTTAGGTCCTAAAATGCAATTATGGAAATAAAAATAAATGGTGAAAATTTGTAATTTTCACCTATAAATAGGGCTCAAGGAGGGCGGTTTTTGGCAGCTCAAAAACATCCCAAAACTCTGCCCAATTTTCTGCAAACCTCCCCTAGAAACCGAAACCAAAGAAAAAAAAATAGAGTGGTCGGATTTTGTGAGAAAGAAAAAAAAAAGTGTTAGAAAAAGTTGGATAACCCATTTGTGGCTTGAATGGCCGGTTATGGAGGGTGGCAAGGAAAAAGGGAAAAGTTGAAATCAAGCCACCTAAACCCTTGAATAGGTTAAGGTAAACCTCTAAACCCGTAAGTCTTTTATTAAGTTTGGAACAAGATGTTTATGTGTATGTTTTTCATGTGATTATGGCCGAAAACTTGGAACCCCAATTGGAGGGGAAGGCCGACTGTGGTGAAGAGGAAGGGGAAACAAAGTTTAGACCCAAAATCTAGTACAACCTTTGAGTTGATTAAGGTAAATCTCCCTTGGCCCTAAGCTTTTAATTGAGCTTCAATTTGGAGATTTAAGTGTATTTTCAAGTTAGTTATGTAAGAGCATAAGCTCATTCTTTTATTTTCATTCAATGGGTTTAGTATTTATTATGTACTTGATTAGGGTCTCAAGGTCTCAATTCATGTTTTGGTGCATGATAGGGTGATTATGATTGCATGATATTAGGGATTGCATGTATGCCTTTTAAGTGTTTGTTATAAGTCCCCATAGGTTTGAATATGAATGTATGATTATGTGCATGATGGAATGGAATGTTAGAAACGCTGCATGTATGATCTTAGGCTCTCGCTGTGGTCGGTTGAGGTAGTGTGCGCGTTTTAGGACGAAAAACAAATTTAAGAACCAAAACTGTCAGTCTCGGGTCAAGACTGGGCAGCATTCTGAAAATGGTAATTTGAGGCCCTTAGAGGCCGAATTTGAAGAAACTCAAAACTACAAAGTTGTAGAAAATGGTTTCTCCTAGAGGACACCACAGACCGTTTTTCAAAATAAGACTCCAAAGGCCTCAGTTTTTATGAAAGTCCGAGCCTGACCGTGCCCAGGATTTATGCACGGCCAGGTGAGTTTAACAAAGAATAAGGGCATGTTAAATTCCGAAATGGGTTTTCCTCAAAACATGAAAGTTGAAGCATTTTCCGAGAGCTAAAACTTTCATTAGAAAGTTTTATCAAATTCTGAACAAATTTTAAAGTAAAATTTGGATTCTAAAAACTGTGCAGGAAATAGAAATTCCAGCACAGGATTTTCAGAAAAACAGTACATAAGCAGGAAATTCCTGCTCATGCACAGGATTTTCTAAAATAATATAGGAAAAACTGTATTTTTCACCAAACCCAATGTTTTGACTGTGAGAACTGTTCCAATGGCAGTTTTCAGCCCTTAACAAATTTTATAAGTTAAGCAAAGGATTTTAAACCGAATTCAACAAATTTTCCAAGATAAAGGAAAAAGAGATTTTTAAAGCCAATGTTAAGTAGCAAGACAGTAACGGATGATAACCGGGAAGGATACCCGAGTTATTGGGCTTGACCCCCAAAGTCCAAGTTTGATCATAGAAGGTTGACTTTGGTTGATCAAGTTTGACCAAAGTTTATCATCTCAAGGGTTACCCAACATAACCCAATGAGATACCGAAATTATGATGAACTAAGATCTAGGGTTATTTGTAATAACCCAATGGATTATGGATCAAGAATGATAAGACATGGGCCCAAGGTTAGGATAGTAACCTAACCCGACCTGTATGGATATGGGCTTAGCAATGAGGTTACTCATTGTAACCAAGTAAAATATTTTCTATAGGAGGGGACATATAACTAAGACTATGAACGCATATTGGTTAGGTCACCAACATTTAACGATTATGATTTATGGTAAGATAAAAGGTGTATAACTTTTATCTTACACCCTGTTTGGAAACAGGAATATGACATGTTATTGTGCCTCGATGAAACGATAGACCAAGAGCGTAGGACGAGAGGTAAGTACAAACCTCACCTATAGTATGGGAAATAGTAAGCCATTTTCAAACATATGACAGGATTACATGTTATGTCATGCTATGCTATGTTATGCCATATTATGCTATGTTATGCCATATTATGCTATGTTATGCCATGTTATATTATGTCATGCCATATTATGATACGATAAGCCATGTTAAGTCATGTTAAGCTATGATATATCAAGTTATGTCATGTCTAGTCTCATGTGCATTATGATTATTAAGATCACACATAAAGATTCTTAGTCTTGGAAACATAACAAGACTAAGACTAAACCAAGACAAGTAAAGTGTCGTACCAATCTCCTGTTGATGCAGGAGAATCATGTATGTTACAAGTTCAAGTTTATGATTATCAATCTCTCGTTGATGCGTGAGGGTAAAGTGATAATCAACCTTCCGTTGATGCGTGAAGGGTTATGTTCATGTTTCCAGAATGGTCAAGGGCCTTGCAAACCCTGACGTTCTGAGAATGCGTGTTTTTGATACGTACACTAAGGGCCCACATGTTAAGCAAGATAATAAGTTCAAGTGCATAAAAGATTCATAATTAGACATAATTGGTTCATGCATAAGTTGTGCAATATTTCTTGTGTTTTGTGAGATTATGTTTGTACTTGTTGGGCGAAAGCTCATCAGTATATTCCATACTGTAGGGAGATGCCTGCAGCTTTACTTGGTGGGCCATGGAGACGATACAGCAAGTGAAGGGCGGTATGGGATACCACTACACAAGTTTTTCCGCAAACTATTTAAATTATCAAGTTGTATATATATGTTTTAAAAAATATGTACAATGTTATATATGCGATGTTTTTAAGTTGTGATTTTAAAATAAAGTTTGAAGAAAAAAAAAGTTTATTCTGAAATTTTCTGTAAAGTTAAGTATCTAAGTCTAAGGTTTAAGTTAAGCAAGCATGGTAACGGCCCACGTTTACGTAGTCGGCCCTACGTGGACGGCCGGGGCGTTACACACGCACTCACGCACGAGCGAGCAGGAATGTCTTGGACAAAAACAGAACTAAATGTAAATGGTACAATCAGAATCGTGGCCTTGGTGGTAAATCTGACTAAAGGGTTAATACAAATTATCATGGTGCTTAATATTGAACTGAGGACTTCAACCACGACTATTTTGTTCCCAAGAAACACAATGACGGAATAAACAGAATTGAACAAAAGTCGTAACAACAAACAAATACAGAATGAAATAAGGCAATTTAGATCAAATCCAGAAGTTGCAGTGCGAAGTTACAAGATCTAGAATTCCAACAAATGTCGAATTTGAGCTGTAGGAAATAAAATGTATGGACTAGATTGATTAATAACAAATTGCTGATCAAGATTACATCTTGGATAATTAAATATTGTACTTCAGGGCCTATAAATAGAGGGAAACTAGGACAGTTGTACGCTTTTGCTGATTTAAGAATCCATAAGAATTTCCTTAGGCTTTTCTTTAACTCTCGAGTCCGATAGAGGTATCTAATTGTCTGTCGTTTGATTAATTTTTGCTACGAACACTTATTATTATCTATTGAGAGTAGTGCATGTGGTACTATTCCGCTTGTTTGCCTTAAATGCAGAATATTGAGATGGCTGACAAGCACAGATGACCAACAAAATATTTCTAGCATTCAGATTACTTAAACATCTCTGCATATGGTTTTAACTCCTCTGAAATCCGAATGAGTGTTTGTGCTCTCTTTTCATGTATGTAAACAGGACACGGTCGCACGCTCTGATATATGTACCTTTCCTTACCGGATTGCCACAATAGAGGTTATCTTTGTCATAATTAATTTGGCAGTAGCCTTTCTTATGGTTGTAACAATCATAACAATGGCAGTTTACATGCACTCTCAAGATTGACGAGAGGTAAACTTGAAATTTCATGGTCGGGAATTTGTTCATATCCTGGGAGCTGAATCATCGAACACTGAGGTGAAAAAGGTGAAGAACTAAAATTTGAAAGAGTATAGGAGATATCATAATCTCTGCAGTTTGAATGAAAAAATCCTCCCGGGAGGGTACTAATGACAGGACTGTTGCTGCACTTGAAGACGGTCAGCAAATTCGATGAGGATAGGCTAGCTAACATGGAAGGGCTAGGGAGAGCATAACTTTCATTGGATTCACAGCTGCTGAGAGTGAAGGGTGTCGGTGGCGCTCTGCTCTTGATGGCAATATAATCTCCTAAAAGAGAGGTGTAAACCATTTCATAACAGTGTCCTCCTTTTGTCAAATGTCTCTTCAGAACTAGCTCCGAACAATCAACTCTGTACAACCGGCATTCAGGGTTGGTCTTGTTGTTGAAGGGGAACCATAAGTTTTCCACAGTGGAACGGTGGACAACTTGGGTAATGTTTATTCTCTTCAGGCGAGCTAAGCACAAGAGAGGAGAGAAAGAACACGACAAGCAAGGAAACGGCGGCCATTAGGAATGGCATATCCGAGAAACTAACCATGTTCTCCAATATGAAACCATAATTGCCTCTTTCAATTACAGACTTTCTTTTCACCTGTCCTCTTCTTCACGTATTGACCTGTTCCGATCAGAAAGTCATGGGTGGACAAAAAATTTCGGTGGGGTGTACCAAGTGGAAATTTCCATCGCTAGCTTATCATAAAATGAAGCATGCCAAGATTCTTCCACATGGGAGATTCCTTTTCGTCTTCTACCTTTACTAACTTGCTATAAAAATGAAAGAAAATCCCAAATCATTGGCGTAAACAAGTCCCCGGTGAAGCATGAAGATGACGGTTGACTTGATATAGTATCTATCCCGGCACCTATTCTAAGAAGATTGGCTGATAAGTTACATTCTCTTGTGGTTTGGGGTTCAACTTTCTAAGGGCGTCTCCATAGTAGAGTAGAAAATGGAGAAGAAAAACAGCTCAGCTGATCTGATCACTCTGTTGCCAATCAAATAAATTGGGGAATATTAGTAACTACACAATACTCATTCCTTAACTAGGACTTGATTAGGCCCATCATTGTTTAAGCAAAGTAGACGAATTAATTGATTAGCCACAGAAGGTGGAGACGGTCACAGGCAAAATTTTATATGCTTAATAACAAATTGTAAAAAGTCTATCATACTCTTCACGCATGACTCCACCAAAACTCAGTTATTTTCATTAGTTGTGGTTACCTTTAATTTGGTGCTTCTTTTACTTGAACCATCTATCAAACTGAGTCGGGGCTTATCATCTTTCAGAGCAAGTGATTCCAAAACTGCAATTGCAATCAAATGGTTCAAAGAATTTCATTGGAGACACATTAGACAATACCGAAGTGCTAGGAAGAGAAAAGCTTTGAATGAATTCACAACTGTGGAACTCCATTTCTTTTCTTTTCTTTTTTTCTTTTTCTTTTTCTTCTGTTGTCTTCCTACTCCGCATACGGACTTGGAGTTAACATGACATTAGTATCCAATCTCAATTGCTATTTGCCCCTAGCTTAAGCTGTAACGCCACAAATGCTACATAACAATAACGTTAGAAAATTAACATGGATAATGTGATGAGATAGCAATTACTTAATTCTCATGTTATGTTAAGTTATTTTTCACAGGTGACACGATGAGAACTTAATATGCTAGAACAAAATTCATGTCAAATTGATGAGTTTTTATGATGATTTGATAATTGTGTGATAGTTTAATTAAAGAAATATTTTGAATATAAGAATGTTACGTAATATATATTTATATGTGTAGTATGATGTGTATAGTTATATACATATATGTGTGTATATATATCATCTATAAATGGCAGTCGGCAAAAGGAAGAAAAAAAATGGGAATGTTGAATCGAGAAAGTGAAGTAAAAAAAAAAACAAAAAGGAAAAATATGTCATCCGAAAAAAACCTATTTTACATGATGTTAATTTTCAACTCAATTATGAACCTTTACATATCCAAAATTATCTCTATAATTTAGATAACTTATAGAACTTTTCATAAGCTTTCCAACGCCTTTCATTTGTGTAAATTCGATATCGAAATAAGAAGTTATGACCTGTTTACTATCCAGATACCTACTGTCACCAACCAGTTTACTATGTGCGATTATAAGTGCGAAAATTCTGGAAGTTTACTTAGCCTTTTCCTTTTCCTCCCACACGTTTTCACACCCTAATGACATCTATTCTCTACCTATTAAGAGATAATCAAACTAAAAATTGAATTCCAATTAATTTCAAAATTGATTTGGGATTAAATTACTCACAATTTATTTTATAATATTCAAGATTCCCCTTTTTACATGCTATCTCTCTCTCTCACTTCCCTAGTCTCCCTCTCCAATGTACTATCATTCTCATTCTCTTTCTCTTGCTCTCTCTAGCCCTCTCACATGCACAAAAAGAAAAAAAAACCACCAAACCTCCAAATTCATCCAAGCCAAAATCAAAAGGATTTTAAGGTATGTTTGTTTCATTGCTTAATGATTATTATTATTGCTCTTTTCGGTTTGAGATCCTTCAGGAGGGAGGGGTTTGAGCGACTTTCTTGATAGTTTCATCTTATGAGTTTGAGAAGATGATTAAAAATATTTATGGAATGATGATCGAAGGAATGGCTATGTGGTTGATTTTGTAAATAAGACGATTTTAGGGTTTTTGATTTCTTAATTCATGATTTTCTTCGTATGGTAATTTAATAATTTTATATATTAGAAACATATCTTAGGGTTGTTTTGTGTGTGTGTGTGAATCATGTACGTTATGATGATAATTTTTATATTTTTAATGAATTTTCGGATTTAACCACTGTTATTGGAAATTTTCATATTTTATGATAAGTATTCTAAACTATTTTTGAGGATCGAAACGGCCTACATTTTTAATAAATTTTATATTGTTGGAAAACCCTAGATGTATATTTTCATTTGAAATTAGTTTCATATCGTTTAGAGATATATATGAATTTTTATAATTTTTCAAACAGGCAGAGGTCCGGCTGCCAGATTCTATAAAATTTTAGCGATTACTTTTCAAAAATGTTTCTGAGGATAAAACGGTCTCCATTTTTAATGAATTTAATATTATTAGAAAAAAATTAGATGTCTACTTTCATTTAGAATTAGATTCAGATCGTTTAGAGACATATGTGAATTTTTGTGATTTTTCAAATAGGAAGAGGACTGGCTATCAATTTCTGTAAAATTTTAGTAATCATATTCAAAACTATTTTTGAGAATCCAAATGGTTTTCGTTTTTAACGAATTAGATAATGTCAGAAATATCTGGATGTTTACTTTTGTTTACAATTAGTTTCAGATCATTTTGAGTCATGTACGAATTTTTATGAATTTTTTAAGGGAAAGAGATCTGACTGTCAGTTTTTGTAAAGTTTTGTAATTTTATAAAATAGTTCGATTTTTATATTTTAATGTTATTGAATGATGATATAGGCATATTAGGCAATGTTATAATACAACTGATATGTTTGATGAATTATTATGAGCTTTTGTTGATTTTATTATATTTATTATTCATGACATGAACGGTTCTAAAGACGAGTACCCGAGATCTCAATCGCGCGTCACCATCAGAAAATTTGAAAAGGTTAAGTAAGACATTTATATAAGTACACTCTCACCTGCAACATGAATTAAACATTTGAGAAGTATATGTTTTGATGTTGATGATGATGTTATGATGTTCTTAAATAATACTTCTCCTATGATGACATTTTGATGAAAAGTATATATATTATATGTATATGTATTTTTATGTTTTAAAATGACGTTGGACACCCTTGATGATGATGATGTTGTTGTCCGATGAGTGAACTTTTGTCACCGTTGGTTTGGGATTTGCTACCCCATTCCTTCAGTGACTAGTGCGCTATGATGGTACAATGCCGGGCCCAACATATGATGGTTTTAAAAGTTAAAAAGTTTTTAAATTATGTTTATATTTATGATGATATCTATGATGATGAAAGAAAAATGTTTATTTACGTTTGTAAGATTAAAGTGTCTTACTAGGCTCTTACTTATATAAGTTAATTTATGTTGCAGATAAAAGAAATGGTAAGATGTAGCATTTGAAGGAGTTTGGAGCATAAGCGGGACAATGTGTGATAGGAAAACGGGAGGAACGATCATGGGATGGATATTTTTAATTTCAAATAAAGTTATGAGACTTTAATTTATTATTATTTGATTGGATAATTAATATGGACTTAAATTTCATTTCATGAAATGGGTTTTTTTTTTTAATTATAATTTTGAAGGTTATTTTGATATAGTTTTAAAAAAATTATAGAGTTTTCTAAAATTATATAAGTCAAGTTTTTCCGTTATGTCAAGATTTTTATTTCAAGTTTAATATTTTCCGTAATTTTATAAGAGATGAATGATTAAATAAGAAATCAACTGTAATGCTCCATGATAGGTCATTTCATGAGCATTGAATGGTCCGTGAACGGTCATTAGGAGTCGTTACATGAGCATTGAATGGTCTGTGAGGGGTCATTACATAGCATTGAGTGAGCATATCTCAATTGCTATTCGCCCCTAGCTTGAGCATTGAGTGAGCATACCATTTGCTAAAGTGGAGTGACTCTCTATTTTTCCAATGGCACTCATAGAAATAGTGGTTGACCCCTGTTGTTCAAATACTTTTCATTGCCTTTTGACACACTTGCAAACTTTTGGAAGAGAGATTCCCTTGCCTTGCTTTAGTCCTTTTGACAACCATTCCCCTTCTCAAATTATCTGCTTTTTCTTTTGACAATCACTAGGGGAAGATTATTGTTTAGTGTTGGCACGAGTATTGATTCTTCACTAGACTTGGTGGTGCCATTTCGAGTATGAGATATTAAAGGGAAACAAAGTTAAATTCATGAACGGCACAAAGAATCTGAAAGGCGTGAGGTATGTGAAAATAAACAGCTCTCTGCTCTCATACTAAGAATGAATAGCTATATTGCATCTGATTGTTCGTCTTTTCTCTATATAATCGGTGTCGTTGACAAAAACTTTTTTGAGTTTTTAATGTGTAACAAAGATTACATAAACTAAAGAGACCATCAGAAAGGGCTTTGTTTCTTCCACCATAAGAAAATGTGCAGCACATGGGGATGGGGGGCTACATGAGAATAAGTGAGAGATCTGGCTGACCTGTTAAATTCTCTTCCCTTTTCTTTTAATCCTCCGCTGAAAATAGGCTACTTGTCTCCCTTCCCCACTTGGGCCCAAGTTCCCAAGAACTGCACCTTTATTTAATCCTTTTTCAGAGTCAGTAAATTGTCCATACATGAAAAATGTATTTTGGATTTTTGTTTTTTTCTTTTTTTCTTTTGGGGCTAAGAATATATTTGGAGTTCTTAAAACATCCCCCACCATGTTCTAAACTTACATCCCCACCATGTACTACACTTACAGCTCTGAAAAAATCGTTACAAGTTGTTTGTTTTGTTCCCATAATGTCAAAATAGCTTTCTTTTTTTCTGCCAACGAAGCATTTTTTAACCCTGTGGGGCATTTTCTCTTGACATGTTTCTGCAACGTTCCAAAATGTACTTTATTAGCCAACTGAAACTGCATACCTAATCTTTTTATTTCATGAAAGCATCCAAGAACGTCTAGACAATAAAAACAGGCATCAAAGAATAATTAAATCAGAGAATCCAGATCTGTGAGTGAATTATTGTTGGATATAACCTGGTCTAGGTTGTGAATTCTTAAAAAATAAATGAACTCATACAATATTAAAATACGAGAATTCTATGCTCTATTGATAGGACTCAATTTTTTTTATCATCAGATCATATAACATAATCATATCACATCAAAAAAGAGCATGATACCATAATAGAACTTGGTAAAGAACAAGGCATTATTTTCCTAGAACCAAATCATTTCTCAATTGCTAATACTCATTTTTCACATTATTTTTGTCCATTACATATACATTTGATGAAACATGAAGCTAAGATTTAAACAATGCCTGACCTAAGAAAATGGATTGAGAGAAGCAAAAAGAATCAAGGGTTAAAGAATATGAGGGCGGTAAACGAATCGATAAGCTACACTACTTTAACTCCGCTGGGGCGTTTTCCTTCCATTGCATCCTTCTTGTCACGACACCCAACACAGAGGAACGGCCCTTGCCAGGGCTTTGCACTGGTGGAGAAGATGGAACCAGCATGAACCGAGATGCCCTCACTCGGTGCAAGGTCAACTTGACATACCGCACACACGAATAGTCCAGATGTCGATTGCCCCATCGAATCATCGTTTCCTAATCTGCAGGACAAAACAATTAACTCGTGTTAATGTTAAGAGTAAAAGAGGAAACTTCCAATGGAAACCAAAAAATGCATGTGAAAAGAATCCCGAGCAGCATTCACACGTTACGCGGACAGTGTAACAATTATGTCACAGGCATCATATCATTATAAAGTGTCAATTCTAAACTAAAGGTAAGCTATAACCTTTCTGCAAGCATTGCCGAGCCTTCCTCGAAAAGTTCTTCCACAATCCCAACAGCTGATAGCTTCTTCGATAGTTTATTCACGCAATCACGAGACTTCTTCCTGAATAACAGAGCGCTTAACTTGTTCTGCTTCTTTGGAGGAGTTGAGGGTTGCACTGAATTATCCGGCGGAATTATGTCAACAACTATGCAGGTCGTATCATCCTTTAGCCCCCTTGTTCTTAAAGCTTCCTGAACGTCGATCCATCAAAAGAATTTAGAGAAAAAGCAATCGGACAGCACTACGCCGGAGAAATAGGAATGTTAAGAAACTGTAATCACCTTGACAACTTGCCTAGCAGCAAGTTCGGCGGGCAACCCACGGGAAGACTTTGCAGCCATCTCCGAGGATAGAGCATCCCAGATGCCATCGGAAGCAATTACAAGCCTGCCACCTGCACTTGATAGCTTTTATATGGAGACGAACGTTAGAGTTTATAGATACATATAAAATTTAATGAGTACAGAAGAACTTAGATTGCAAAGAAAACTACCTTGACTTGTTTGACATAAGGTATCGGGACTATAAACTCTCCAACATCCATGTCTCCAATGGATCTAGAAAGGCATAAACCCCCGGGCCAACAACGAAGCGGACCAATCTGTAAATGTTAATGAACAGACGAATGAAGCATATATCCAGGATACTACAAACAAACATCTACCATAGTAACGTTAAAAAGCGCCTCACCTCTGCTCCACCAACGATGCTAAGCCTCCCAACTTCGCCACCACTTGCCGTGACACGCTCTCTCCTACAAACACATGACGAAAAATTAAAAGGTAAATCAACAGGCAGGCAAGAAAGAATCAAAGGGCTTCACAATAGGTACATACTCTTCGACATTCTCTTCGAGTCGATGATCCACGGTTAAGTTGGAAACTCCTCCCTGAGTATCCAAAATGCAACGGGAATCTCCGACAGACGCCACCGTCACGGTCCACCCATCAACTATCACAAATGTGGCTGTGGTTCCAGAAGTTTCTCCTGAAGACAATGAGCAAGCTCAGGAATAAGCTAACTAACAATTGGGTTACTGGTTAAAGAAAGGTCAAATTTCAATACCTCTGCGCTGGAATTCCTTATCAGTCTTCACAAAACCCGCAACCAATGCCCGTGGCAAAGCTTGAAGCCACTCCTCTCTTCCTAAGCCGCGAGGAATGGCACCCAACACATAATTCAACAAGTTCTCTCTCGTATATATTGCCGCCGCATTTCCATTGTGCCCATCAAAGATCTGAAATTTGTTAAGATTTATGATGCTTATGAGACAAAAAGAAATGACAAACAAGTCAAGAAAATCTCACTAATCTACTAAATTAGGAATTTTTCTTGAAGCTCATTACAAAAAAATCAAGATTTCCTTATAAACAAAGATCAAAAAGCAAACTCTATCAGAGATTTCTAACAAGATGAATGAGAGAGAGAGAGAGAGAGAGAGAGAGAGAGAGAGGATTACAGCAAAAGCAGAAAAAGAAGTAGAAGGATTTCCAGGAACTCTTTGGCAATCAGTTTTCATGAGGAAAAAGTCTTCTCCTTTCCTGGACTGAGCAGCAGAACCACATCTCACAGTAGGCTTTTCCATCTTCTCACTCTTTATCTCTCTGCTGATCAGCGCAGCCAGAGGCACAAGGTTGTGATGATGACGATGTCGTTTTCCTTCTCTAGATGCCATGATTTCTCTCAAACGACACTTTTTTTTTTTTTTTAACACCGAAGGCTCTTTCTTTCTTAAAACCACCCTTCCTTTTCCTCTCAAAAACAGACTAATATATTTATACAAATTCCCCGCTCAAAACACAGAGTTCAGGCTTCAACTATTTGAAAACTTCTACCGAAAGATCTGAAAATCCTCAAATTATGGAGTGAAATTCGGTTACTGCAAATACCCAGTTGATAAAAACAAGTATAAGACGAGATGCCAGCCTCTTTAGACTAAATACTCGGTCACCCGAAAACCAAGCATTTTCTCAGGAACCAAACAGAGAACAAAGATTTCCCAAAACACTAAGTAGGAGGATATATAAATGTGTGTACGAGGAAGAGAATGTCTGAATATTTCTCCACGCAAAGCCGAAATGGGAGATCTGTTGTGAAAGCTAAGCAACAAGTGGGACGAAAAACAAAGAACAAGAAGGAAAATCAACACGGAAACGTAACGCGTGTTATGATCTGTAAAGTAAAACCCCAATAATCTAAACCCAAATCTTCAATTTAAAAAAACAAAACCAAAGAGACATTGAATTTCTTTTTCTTTTCTTTTCTTTTCTTTTTTTTTTTTAAGTCAGCAGCATACCATTTTCGTCGTCCACCGAACACCCACATAATTTAAGAACGAGATCATATTTTAATGAAAATTCTCAGATTCAAAAAATAATTAAATAGAAAATAGGAAAAAAAAAATGACAGGAAATTCGGTGCCGAAAAGTAAAAGGCTTTTTCATATTTGACGATGATGGGATTTAGCCGACTCATCCATAATGAAATCAAAACAAACCCACATTCTGCTTCTGTTAAAAAGTCGGTTTCTTACAACCAAAATTTTCCCGAGAAAAGGCAAACTGAGAAAAAGTTCTCTCTCTTTCTTTTTTTTTTTTTTAACCCTTCTCTTCTCCTTCGGTGGAAAAAAAATAGGAAGTTGTTAATTATGACGAGACACTACCGGTGTCTCTGTGCGTGTAGTGTGAAATGGGCATTGACTGGATGTAGTGTAAAAATTAATACGGATTTTTTAGTAAATTTTTTTTTTTTTTTTAGCTTGTCATGTAAATTGTAATTATGTTTTATTTGTTTTGTCTAAAAAATACCAAACAGGTTACAGATCTGGCAAGTTGAGTTTCCCGGGAAAATAAAAAGGAAAAATGAATGCTAGATCGCCCTGTTTTGTCGTTTTGTTCTTTTTCATGTGCTGGAGGTGGAGGGTGGGTGGTTACGTTGCTCAATGCCACTCCGGTGACTGTAGGCATATGTCAATTTAGGGCTCCTTTGATATTATTATTCAATTTAAATTAAATTATATTTTTTTTATTATGTTTTTTATTTTTTTTTTGAAAATTTTTTTTATTTTTTTTAAAAAAATCAACAAAAATTATTATTTAAATTTAAAAATCTCAACTCAATTCAAACTCAACTTATTCATCAAACACCCCCAGTAGAGGTTTATAATTTGTTTTATATTTTAATTTAATTTTAATTAAATTATATTTTTTATTTTATTTTTTATTTTTTTAATTAATAAAAATTATAATTAATTTTTAAAAAGTTAATAAATTTTAATTTAAAAATTTTATTTTTAAATGATGATTTAAACACATGCTAAATGTAATTTCTTAAGATTATCAATAATTTGATTCATTGAAAATTTAACCTTATTTAAGAATGGATTAATCCACATAATTTGAACTTTCATTGGACGGGATTCGATTTAAGTTTCATTTAACTTTTAAGTTTGAATTTAAAGTTTTCATCTTAGTTTTTATTTTTTTCTAAAAAGTCAATAAAATTGTTAGTTTTTAAAAAATCAATCAAGTTCAATTTAAAATTTTCATTTCAAATCCATACATCAAATGCATATGTTTAGTTTTTTAAAAACATTCCATAAATGTAACTCATCCAATAAATTTTTATATGCCAACTTGATGAGAATCATTTATTATTAATGGATTAACCCACGTAGCTTGAATTTTTTATTAGGTAGATTCCAGTGTAATTTTTAACCACACTCCACAAAAGCAACCCACCCAATAAAATTTTATATGCTTTTAATTTATATTTTAAACCTATATCCGTTAAATTTTGTTATGATTTTATTACTTATATATTTAAATTGTTTTATTTTGTTAATTCATTTTAATGTAATTCTTAAGAAATTATACTTGCGAATTTGATAGGATTCATATTAAATTTTTTTTTCCTTATATTTCTTTTAGTATGTTGAATTATTTTTTAAGTAACTCAATATGACCCGAACTTTATTTGGATGGAAAAATTTTTAGCTTTATACGACTGAATAGTTTTTCTTCTTTTTTTTTTTTACCTCTAACTAAAAAGTTTCACAAAAACTATCCAATTCACTTCACATTAGCTTGTAATTTGATCAGATTTTTTTTTTCTTTTGGGTTAGTTTCTCTCTAAATAACATAGATTTGAGCAGAGTCGGTGTAAGTGCAATTATGAACATTTTTAATTTCGGGAAAAAAAAAATCCCATGACAATTTTGCTGATCTCTACTAATAAAAACCAATTTGGAATAGAAAAGTCATGTTTAAAATCCTTTTACTGATTCTGGTTTTTTTTTTTTTTTTTGGGGGGGGGGGGGGGGGGGGGGGGGGGGGGTTGTGGGTTGTTGAGTGGGGGAATCCCTATATGATCTAGTTTATAAACATGGACTGTTAATGCAAAGTATTATCCATCCCACCCATAAATATGCAAAAACTGTAAATAACGAGGGAAAAAGAAGAGTAGCAGCATAAATGCATACATTATTTAATACACTAAAGGAAAAGGGATTTTCACCGTTCCTTTAATAGTAACAAACGATAATTGCTGCTTTAGTTACAGTATTATACAGTAATATACAGTAAATTATTACAGTAATGTATATTAATTTTTATTTTTTTACAGTGTAATGAATTTTTTGCCCTTCATCACTAACTATTTTTTCCTTCTCTACAGTATTATGCTGGTTTTACCCTTTATTTTTTTTTGGTCAATTGACAATTTTACCCTTGAATTTTAGTTACTTTTACTATTTGATACAGTGTTGGGACAACTTTGCCCTTCTAAAATTATTAATGAATGATTGTGCCCTTCATTTGTAGTTGTTTTTTTCCTTTGCTACAGTGTTATTTCAGTTTTACCCTTTTTTTCGATTGACAATTTTGCCCTTGGGCTTTAGTTACTTTTACAGCTTGTTACAGTTTTAGGGCAACTTTGTCTTTCTAAAATTATTTATGGATGATTTTACCCTTCCTTTGTAGTTGTTTTTTTTATAGCTACAATAACTGGACATTGTTTTTAATTTTGTTGTTTTTCTTTAATCTTTTTTTTCCCTTTTTTTTTTTTTTTTTTTTGCTTTCTAAGATTTAAATTTTAAAGTTTAGTTTTTTATTTATCTTTTCTTCATTTTTTTGTTATTTTATAATTTTTAATGATTTTTGTTTCCATATTTCCGATTTTCAAGTTTTTTTATTCTTTTTTTTATTTGTACTTGGTTTTTTTGGCTTTTTCATTTGTTGGGTTTTGTTTTTTTAGATGTTATAGTTATTTTTGTGTTTTGCATGTTTATAATCTAACTAAAATTTATTTCTTTTTTTTTTTTTCAAAAACAATAAATAAAAAATAATTAAATTTGTTTTTGATTTTGTTGTTTTTCTCCAATCGTTTTTTTTTCCCTGTTAAGTTTTTTTCTCCTTTTGTTTTTTTTTTCTGTTTTTATTTTTAATTATCGTGATTATCTTTATCTCTGTATCACCAGAGAAAAGTTTTTATATTATTATTATTATTATTATTATTATTATTATTATTGAGAGAGATCTTAAAAAAATAAAGACAAAAAAGATAGAGCAAAATATAGGTATGGTCCGCTTTCTTTTGTTTTGTTTTTTATTTTTATAAGTTATTTCTAGCTTTTTTTTTCTTATATTTATATATTTTATTTTTCGCTTTTTGATTTATATTAATTTGTTTTTCTAGCTTACGGTGATAATGGTTTGGAATGGGAATATTAAAAAAAACTATTAAAGACCTTTTTTTTGTTTATATTTTTTAAAATTTATTGTAATATATTATTTAATATAACCAATTGTCATTATTAAATGTTACTTAATTTTCTTATTTATTTATCTATTTATTTTTCCCTCTTGTGTAACACATGAGCATTAAACTAGAAAAAAACGAAAAGAACACTTATCAAAAAGAAAAAAGAGAAAAGAAAAAAAAAACCGAAAAGGATCGAAAACGACAAAGTAGCATAACTTTTAAAATATTATAAAATTGGGAGTTATAAATATAACTCAGAGGATGAAACAAGACATCCTTTGTTTTTTATTTTCAGAAATGGTACATCTATTATTTGTGTTTTGTAAATCACATTATTAATTAACACCTTAAAATGTTCTTAATGGCCAAATTGTCATTTAGTTAACTTATTTTCAAATAAAAAACCAAAATTATATAAACAAAATTTAATATACTTTTTTCTCTCCTTCGTTCACGAAGTTCAGATCTACTATTTCATTTTCCTGTCTTAGTGATTATCACCTCAATATTATTTTGACAACTTATTAATTTGTTTAAGATATTTTAATATTTAATTTTTGTATGTGGCTAAATTTTTCAATCTAGATGATATGAAATAATATTATTAAGGAAATAGCCAATAAAACAGAAAATCTGAAATATTAGATCTTGAGTCTCGTTCGAGGCCCCCTTCTCTAACAACAGCGGCAAGTCAATTCCCTCACTACATTAAAAGTTGTCTTTTTTACACTTTTTTTTTTAATCCAATTATAACCTAGCTCAAAGATGTTTCTAACACGATTCAGGAAAATTGTTTAGGTACAATGCAACATTTCCATAAAATAATAAAGAAGATTTTTGATATTAACCTATGTCCTTATTAAAGAAAAAGAAATTAGATTAGATGACCGTTTTTGTTCTAACTACTTAAAAATATAAATATACAAAATGATTATTGGACACTAATAAAATATTGATTGACCATAATCAATTAGATCTAAACAAATAACATAATTAAATCAATAATTTAAGTATGAAAATATATATTTATATTGATAAGTGATTAATCATCTATCAAGTATTCAATCATTGACAAATATTTTTTAGACAAAACAATTTGTCTCTTAATTAATCGAATAAAAGTTCGGACGTTTATTTGTACAAAACTTGGAACATTTATAAACAAAATACTTTCCCTAAGCAAAATCTGTTACAATTCGAGTGCTTGTCCTATTATTAAAGTAGAAGAAGGTTTTCTTATTCTTCTTCTTGTTCTTCTTCAATTTTTTCCTTTTCTCTTCCTCTATTTTTATTTTTTATTTTTATTTTTTGAAGCTAGGGATTGAAACAACCATGGTTAGCAAAAAAAAAAAAAAAAAAAGGTGGGGGGGATATATAAATATAAAGATAAAAAAGAAAAAAAGAAGAAGGGAATTTTGCAGAGGGGAAAAAGAAGAGACACGTGCAGGGGAGGTGGCGCATGTGTTTTGAGGAGGAGAGGAGGCAAATGATGTGGACACGCTGCCCAGTGCGCACGTTGCGTCTGTGGTCTGAGACTCTCTCCTATTTTTCTCCTCTAATTTAATTAATTTTCTCATATTTAATTTTCCTATTTTCTACTCCTTTTTCTCTACTCTTCCACAAGACACAGTCACACACAGACGGACGGAAACAGAGACACAGACACAGACACAGACACAGACGAAGACAGAGACAAGTTTCTGCGCTGCAGCTAAGCTTCCGCAGCTGCCCCCACTGTCATATCTACTAATAATTTTTGTTTAAAATTTAAATTTAAATTTAAATTTAATTATATTATATTTTTTATAATAAAATCAAAAAAATTATAATTAATTTTTAAAAAATTAATTAATTTTAATTCAAAAATTCTATCCTCAATCTCAATCCATGAAACTAAACACAAATTTAGTCTAATGTTTGGTCCGTATCACCCCCACTGTTGTTTTCTTTTCTTTTATTTTATTTTATTTTCTGCGCTCTCTGGTCCCCGCACTACACACTCCTAGTCAATGCTGATGCACTCATGATCCACCCCCACCCACATCTATCTATCTACATATGTATAGATATATAGATATTGAGATATATGTGTGTGTATAATAAATATAAGGTTATAGCAGCACATTGTTTTTGGATTATTTGATGATCTCTGTCGGATGATTAGGGGATTAATGTGCTCTTGATTATGTATATCTCCATATATGACTTTAATGTCGTACCCACTTTTTTTTTTTTATTATTATGAATAATAAGTCTGAGTATATATATACTTTAGTTTAAAAAGATTTATGATTTCTAATTTGCTATGATATTGTTGAAATTTTCATGAATCAAATCTAGAACTTATTCGATTAAATTGTGAGAATTTGTAGCAAAAGACCACTTTTAGGGGAAATAAAAACTATTGAAAATGACTACTTTTCTAACCTTTTGACGAAAATTGTTGGTTTCTGGCTGACGACCGTGCGGTGACCGAAGGCTTCGGGCTCGAAAACGGGCACTCGGGGCTGGGTGACGACAATTGGATGGGGGAGAGAGGGATTGACGATGTTGGGTGCGGGGATTCAACGATGGCGAGGCCGATAGGCTACTACAACATGGGGGCGGCGGCTAATGAGAGTTTTCTCAAACTATTTGTTCTTGTTAGTGCTAGGGTTTAGATTTTTTAATTTTGGGGTTCATGAGATTAAACCGATAGATTTAACAAATTTGTGATAGCTAGGATAAAGTTGGTAATCTGCAATTTATCAAATTTGATAATGAATGAAGTCGATAAATCTCGAATTTATCTATTTTGATTATGGGATAAACTCACCAATCTAGTTTTAACAAATCCTACCATTTACTAATTTCTGCAAAAATTTGACCATTTACTTTATTACTCTATCTATATATATATATATATATAAAAGAGGCTATTTTTCCGTCTTTTTCCTTCATTTATCTCCTCCAATATGTTTGACTTTACAGACAAATTTTAGGGTTGCAGATACAATTTCTTTTAGGAAGTTCTTAAATTTTTTTTTTCTTGAGTTCTTAAAATATTTTCTTAATTTGAAGATTTCTTAATGTTAAAACATAAAATATAAAGTATCAAAATGTTTTTTTATTAGAAAAAATAATTGTAATTTTTGGATGGCAATTAAGATGGAAAATTAATGTTGGAAAACCTATAAAACTCACATCTTTCGAGGGGAAAAAATCTCACATCTTCCGTAGATAAATATGCTTAAAAAATGATATAGTAGATATAATTTAGTAATAATTTTATATTTAATTTTATTATAAGGTGTAAAGTTAAAAAATAATTATTATTTATTATTTTGACAGGTTATATGGAATCAATTGAGGGAATTGTTTGAAATTTTATCCCTATGTATGCTTAGCGAAAAAAAAAAAACTAAATTTAAAATCAAGTGCCAAAACATTGGATTCAATACGTATAATATATTCTGAAAAAAGAAAAAGAATACATATATATATATATATATATATTATTGGTGTTCCAATTCCAATGTCATGTATATGGTGAAACATGAACCTCAGACTATTATAAAGATCTGTTCTCTACAATTTTGACTTATTTATTTACTTATGGGGGCTAGAAAACTCCCAAAATTGGCCTCTTTGCAAGAAATTATGCGCCCAACCTCATCACCACCTTTTTGATGCTGTACCAATTTGTCAACTAAGAATCAGGACCTTAAGCACATGATTCAGAATATTTCTTCAAGTTTAAAGACAATAATTGCGAGAATTTCTCTATAATTTCAATAGCAATCAATATATGCTCTATAATTCTTCCTCAAAATTCTACCAATGAAGCTGAACTTAAATCATGACTTATTATCCTATTAGTTGTTCTTTTCTTTTATTTTCTTTTCCTTGGGTACAAGTCATGTGGCTTATTCAACTTTTTTTATTTGTTTTCTTTTTCTTTTTCTTTTTTTTTTTTTTGAATTGCTTATTCACCATTTTTTATGCACATGAAAGAACACAAATAATTTTAGGGATAATTTTATAAATGACATCTAAATTATACACAATATATTATGTTAGTCCCTATTTTTTATTTTATACATCACACTACCTTAAATTTTTCTAATGTCACTTCAACAGCCCTTCTGTCTAAATTCTATTAAAAAAAAAAAAAAGACAGAAGGTGAGTACATTCTGATCACATGAGTATTAGATAAAGTCATAATTAAATATTTTTTTGAAAGAAAATTGTAACTCAATAAGAGATATTTTGAAAATAAACTATATATTATTCAAAGATCTATAGCATAAATTATATTTTAATCAAGATATATAGCATCGTTGATCTATTTGGAGGTACAGTTTTCCTTTAAAAAATATCAATTATGAAATATCAATATAGGGGGTTCATTTTCATAACAGTAGAAAAGTTTGAGATAATGTAGTGTGTAAAGTTGAAAGTCATTAATCAACTTGAAACTAATTAAGAGTATAATTTAAAGGTCATTTGTGAAAATAACACTTAATTTTAATATGTGATTATATCTCTTAAAAGCAAGATAAATATTTAGATAAAACTATCCAATGCCCTGTATGGTAGGCTCTTACTTTTACAAATTTGGTTGCATGACAAAGCTGCTAAAGTTGGTTAAAACCATGTGATTAGTTAGTGCTTGGAACAGCAAGTTCAGGCATCTTATATATATATATATATATATATATATATATATATATATGACTATAATTAACAACTAATGTAGTATAGCAACTACAGAGCGCTTGTTGGTAGTGTAATTTTTTTAGTCAGTTGATTCAATTTTAAAAATTTGATACATTAATAAAGTATAGTTAGAAAAAAATTTTCAATGAGACGCCATGAAAAATAACAGAGATAATTTTTTTTATATCAAAGAGAGACATAATTATATATTCAATTATTAAATGGGGTACAGTAATTATTTTTCTAATAAAGTGGGGGCAAAACTCAAATTAGTAGAGGTGCTAAGAATGTTATAAATTTGACATATTTTATATTTATATCCATCATAATATAAAGTTGATAATTTTATCACTTCATAATACTAAAATTATCAAATTTAATTTTAGAATGAGCAAAATTATAAAGAGATACTCAAAATATGGCTCCTCAATTAATTTTCTCTAAGAATAAAATATAAATTTTTAAAATTTAAGTGGGCACATGAACAAGGATTGGTCACTTGGTACAAAAATGCTTCCCCTCGTAGATTAGGTCATTAAAATTTAGTCAAATAGCTTAAATATTTTTTTTTTTGGCTTATTAGGAAAATATCAGGATTTATAATTGAATTCTTAAAAAAAAAAAAAAGTGATATTATTGAAACCACCAAGTGATCCATAACATTTTTAAGTAGTATATATTAAAATCTTTGACCTAGTGTACAAGAAGTGGCATTCCCTTGGGGTATTATGGCATGTGGTGTATCGAATAACTCTGGATTGTTTTTTATGAGAGAATGTATCAGATCTTAATATTATTTTTCATGTGATTTTATTATATTTATCAATGAGCGGTGAACGAAGGCATGAAAACGCAACCAATCACATTTTTTATTAGAAAAAAGAGTAAATTACTAAGTTGATTCTTAAATTTTTAATTTTGTATAACTTTGATTATTATTGTCCTTTCATAACTAGAATGATCTTAAACTATTAAATGCATTGCCACAATAATTATTTTCGTTAATTTTTAGATGAAATCCATTAGTATCCATCACTTTTTGATCAAATTATTTAATAGATTTCATATAAAATAAATAAAAAATTATTATTGTAAAACATTTTAATAATTTAAGACCATTCAAACTATTAAAAAAAAAAGTATCAGAGTTTTACAAACTTAAAAATTTTAAAACTAAACGAGCAATTAAAAAAAAGATAGACATGGAAGAGTTGATAAATGGGAAATAGCATTATTAGCATCACTATCAATATGGAAGTCGTTTATATATTTTCGTGGCTGCTGCAACATGTATTAATATTAGAGTGATGAGGCAAGTGGGAAATGGTCACACTACAAGAACACTAACATATTAATTAACGATAACGTAGTTGGATAGCAGAGAAAAATGAATATTTGCAAATAGGAAATTTTTTTTTTTTATGGAAAAAAGGATGGTGCAGTCGGGGGAGGAGATAATCGACCCTTTTGAAATGGCTATGGAGTTTATGAAAACAATGACACTTACTAATATATTTATTAATTTTCCTTTCCTCTTCTCTCCCATCCCATCATATATCAATTCATGACAACATAGTAATTCAATTTCAAAATCCTTATGAAATTAGTGCTTTCTTCTGTCAGTCCCCCTTACAAACATGTGGCCCCATTTCATATTTACATCCTAGCTGGCTATAGATATAGTCGTCTGTATATATAGTTCTATGCATATATATATATATATATATAAACTTGTCTTTTGCTCATGGGCGCAAGTATAATCAACAAATTAAGCCAAAATGAGTTTTGTTTTATACTTTTTTTGCCATTTCATACTAGCTAGAAACCACTAAAATCTTCTCTTCAACATGATTCACATTAATCAGCATAGAAATTTTGGAAAATATTTTGCACATTTGTTTGCCATTGGATATGTATTAAATTGTTATATTTTTCATGTTGGATATAAGTTGACAACTATTAGAATTATTATATACGGGTGAATAGCATATTTAGAAAAACATAAAGAAGTAAATAGCAGAGTTCTAAAACTGTAAAATAAATAACATATTTACTAATAAAGAAGTTATTTACTCTAATAAATAAGCTATTTACTAGTCAATGTTATTTGCTTTTTAAAAAAGCTGTTATTTTTTTTTTTTTTAGTTTTAAAAAAATCCATAATTATTATTTTATTGTATCCTATCATGTAATTTTGATCATAACTAATAAATGACACTCTCACACTTAATTAAAAACTTGTGTTTTTACTTTTTTATTTTTATTAGTAACAAAACTATTAAGGACTACGTACATAGAGACATCTTAGAGGGGCAACATATACATATAACAAAAGCTTATATAATTGCTTCTTTTAGCACCAAAAAAAAAAAAACTTATATGATTGCTAAGAGACTATATATTAGAAGAGCAAGTGAGCTAAATTAATCAAACTATATATTCCAAGCGTGGAATATCTCTGGAAAATATAGAGAGACCCCCCACACCACATGCCCATGTTATTTGATTTAACAAGGTTCATATCGTTTGAATATTATTAATAAAAAAAAAAAAAAAAAACCTAAAACAAAACAAAATCCTTGAATATCTCTGTACTCTCTCAAGCTGCAACTTGCACTTAAATTAGGTTGCACATATATGCTTTTCCAACAACCTCCTGAAAATATTACTAGCAAAAATAAATATATAAATAACCAAAAAAAAAAAAAAAAAAACACTTGAAAATATACCTGACACACTTTCCAGAATTCCAACGCTCTAGAAATTTGGTTGATCGACCAACCTCTCGGATTAGTTATTCGCATGTTTTTTCTCTCTTTTTCGTGCTCGATGAAAACTCGTGTATTAGTAAAACGTTATCTTTTCATTGTCCTATTGTATGAATTACTCAATTCCTGTTTGGTGTTTGGGTTGAGTTTGAGATAAAATAAAATTTTTAAGTTTGAGTTGGTTGACTTTTTAAAAATTAGTTATAAATTTTGTTGATTTTCAGAAAAAAAAAAAATTAAGATGAAAAAATATAGTTTAATTGGAATTAAACCTGAATGCCAAATATAGGCTCATTTTATATATCAAGCATCAATTAAAAATCGAGATTTTTGCACTCTTCAAGTGTCTTTATTGATAGTATGTGTTTCTTGTTTTAGATATGATAGAAAAGAATATATTCATATGTAGTTAAAATGAGTACAATGCTATTAATATATCTAATTGTTAAAAATAGATTAATACTGGTAAGGTACTATTCATACCCTCTAGTAGAGTTCTCCTTCAGAAACGTTTATATCTTATAAAATGGAAAACAACTACTAATCCATATGTAGCATATTATTACTATAAGTGAAATTACAGTAAATATGTCACTTTTTAAATATATTTAAAGTAAATAACATATTTTAAAAATGTATGAGATAAATATCATATTTTTGATATATTGTTTATTTACGAAATTTTTTTAAGATAATTATCATAAATATGCTTCATACATAAATTATTTATTAAAAATATGAAATTGACCACAAATATTTTATTTTCAATAATATTTTTAAAATACTTTATTGCGAATATGCTTCATTAAATACTTCCAATAATACTTTTAAGATACTTTTATTATGAATGCGCTTCGTAAAATACACTATTACTGTAAATATACTATTGATCACAAATATTTTATTTTCAATAATATTTTTAAAGGAGAAATCTGTGGTAGAGACCCTCTGAGGGTCACTACCGGTAGAGTCCTTTTTTGGACTGTTAAGATTTAATCGAACGGTTCAAATGTTGATGGTGTACGATATTTATCAAACACCTAACCTCACATAATCATTCCCACCTAAACTCTTCTCCGTCGCCGGCGATCTTCCCGCCGCCGACGACGGACGCCGGCGACTCATTCCCGATGCCGGCGACCCAACTCCGGCCACCTCCGGCCCCCAGCCCTGGACGCCAGCCGTCGTCGCCGGCGACCCCATTTTCTCTCTCTTTTCTTCTCTCTCTCTCTCTTCCCCTCCTTCCCGCCGACCCCCACCCGGCCTCCCCCACCCCCGGACGCCACCCTCCCCCGGCACCCCCCCCCCCGACGACCCCCCTCTCTCTTCCCCTTTCTCTCTCTCTCTTCCCCCTTCTCTCTCTTCACCTCCTCCCGCTGGCCCCCAGCCCGGCCCCCGCCAGCCCCCCCGGCCTCCCCCCACCCCCGACGACCCCCTTCCCCCCGGCCGCCACCCTCCCCGGCCCCCCTTCTTTCTCTTTCTCCCGATTTTGCGATTTCTCTCTATCGCGAAATCGCGAGAAAGAGAGAGAAGGGGGGGGGTCGGGGAGGGTGGCGGCCGGGGGGAGGGGGTCGTCGGGGGTGGGGGGAGGCCGGGGGAGGGGGCGGGGCCGTGGGGCTGGCTGGGGGCCGGCGGGAGGGAGGGGAAGAGAGAGAGAGAATGGGGAAGAGAGAGGGGGGGTCATCGGGGGGGGGGTACCGGGGGAGGGTGGCAGCTGGGGGTGGGGGGAGGCCTGGGGTGGGGGCAGGCGGGAAGGAGGGGAAGAGAGAGAAAGGGGAAGAGAGAGGGGGGTCATCGGGGGGGTGTCGGGGGAGGGTGGCAGCCGAGGGTGGGGGAGGCCGGGGGTGGGGGCCGGCGGGAGGGAGGGGAAGAGAAGAAAGGGGAGAGAGGGGAAGAGAGAGAGAGAATAGAGAGAAAGGGGAAGAGAGAGAAAATGGGGTCGCCGGCGGCGACGGCCGACGTCAGGGGCTGGGGGCCGGAGGTGGGTCACCGGCGTCGGGGATGAGTCGCCGGCGGCGGGAAGATCGCCGGCGACGGAGAAGAGTTTAGGTGGAAATGATTATGTAAGGTTAGGTGTATGATAAATATCATACATCATCAATATTTGAACCGTTCGATTAAATCTTAACGGTCCAAAAAAAGACTCTACCGGTAGTGATCCTCAGAGGGTCTCTACCACAGCCACGCCCATTTTTAAAATACTTTATTGCGAATATGCTTCATTAAATATTTCCAATAATTTAAGAAACTTTTATTGGAATACGCTTCCTAAATACACTATGTACTGTAAATATACTATTTACCATCATCCAAAATATCTTCTATTATTTATTTTTTTTACTAAAGGTTTTTAGGAGTATTTAGCACTGATACCCTCTAAACTTGTTACTCTTTGACAACTTGCCCCTCAAACTTTTAAGTTTGACAATTCACTCCATGAACTTTTTAAATTGTTGCAATGTACACATTTTAGTTAATTTTATATTAAATAAAATATTTGAAATTCGAGGATTTACATTAGGATTTGTAATAGATTTATAAATTTTTTTATTGAAATATGGGTTTTTCCGTCTTCACAAGATGTATACGTGGGCTTTTCATAACTAATTTAATAGAATTAACTTATAGAGGTTACATTACCGTCATTTAACAAGTTAAGAGGGATAAATTATCAAAATTAGAAGTTTATGGAGTAAATTGTTAAAAGGTAACAAATTTAAAGGGTATCAATATTAAATACCCAGTTTTCAGTCTACTTTCCTTCTGCTCTTACTCTAATTGTTCTTACATGTACCTATTCAATGTTAGGGTAATTCTCCATTGGCTCATTAAACTCTAAAAGAACTTCAGATTGATATTATACTCGAACGAATATTATTCTTCCTTCCTTCCATCATTTTATGTTTATGATTAATTTAGAGAGACTTCTAAACTACACACACTACCAATTCGAAAACATGCATGCTTTTATCTCTTGCCAATGGATTTTTCATAAGAGAAAATAATACATGGTTAATCTCTGAGAGGATACATGTACTGATGTAATATATATAGGCGAACAACCACAAATGGTGACGGTATAGCACAAAAACAACAACCAGTCTTATATAACAGATGTTCGATTTTTTCTTCGGTCCATACTAATTCTTCTCAGATAATAACGTTGTGTATTTGGCATGTATGAATACAAAAAATAATTATCAACAATGTGTATTAATGATTCCATATCTGTTTTATTTATCGTTTCAATAGATTCTGAAAATGATATCGAATATAGGAGTGCAAATACACCATCGACAGCAAAAAAAAAAAAAAAAAAAATATATATATATATATATATATATATATGCATAACAAGCTGGAGGAGGAGGAGGTGTTTATGTAAGAGTGGCGTACAAAAGGAGTGACCCTGCTGCTGGCGAAATGAGAGACAGCCAACCACTGATGATGGGGAGCGTTTTGGGTCCGGCATTATTCTAGATTTGCGTATCTCTCCAATAGGACCGAACTCATGAGCTGGTTCCTACTTCTTCCCATTATTCCCTTATTGTTTATCCTTTTTTTCCCCCCCTACTAATAATTAAAAATAAAACAATTTCTTTTATAATTTTATTCTTTTTTTAGTATATTAATCCAACATGTGATTTTTTTTTAAGCAGCAATTACTTTATGTCCCTAAAAATAAAAAGGACAGATTTGAGGTGCATTATATTGTTATGATTATTTTTAGGATAAATTACACTTTTTTTTTCCCAAACTTTAAATCTTGTTACAAAATACCCCATGAGTTTTAATTTGTAATATTCTTTTCCTCATGAACTTTGAAAAAGTTTGCAAATTTGCCTTCCTAATTAAATTTTTGATGAAAAAATGCATCTAACACTTGTTGGAAGCATCAATTGAGGATTTTAAGTATATAATTATGAAATGACATATATTGGCAGGATTTTTGATACCCATTACCCTTATTAATGTGAATTATGAAGTTACCTATAAGATAAAGATATGAGAAAAAAATGACAAGAAGCCCTAAATTTTACTCTTTTAACTTAATTATAGGCATTTCACCTTTAATGTATGTAACTCATGCTTTAAATGAGTATTATGTATGTTTTAAATGAGTATTATGTATATCTTTTAGTCAAAAATTAATTAAGGGGGAAAATTTACAAAAATTTTCCAAAATTCAAAACGAAAGAATGCTACAAATCAAAATTTGGGGGATATTTTCTGACATGACCTAAAGTTCGAGAGGAAAAAATGTAATTTGTCTAATTTGTATTTGTATTTTTTGGCAAGGAGATGAGTACTGTACAGTGTCTAGTGGCTACGGCTATTGAAATATCTTGATGCGGTATATGAGATTTAGCATCGAATTTTGATTTCACTAGTTATTTTTTGGAGTACATTAGAGCTTGTAAAAAGAGAAAAATATCAATAATATTGGCAAATGATTGAATTTTTATTTTTATTTTTTGAAAATTTGAAAATGGAGAATTGAACTTTATAACTATAAGTTATATATGAAATTTTAGTTAAGTTATATCTAACAATCACACATGTTTGAAGTTTCAATGTTTAATGTTTCAGTAACTTAAAAACCCACAAAAGGTGAAAAAGATTAAGAAAAAATAAAAATAAAAATAAAAATAAAAACTTTACGACACTTTACAACCCTTTAAAAAGTTTATTAGATCACTGTCAATTCTAGCTCAAAAATGGACCCAATGCTAAGGCCCAAAGTGATTTAAATTGGACCGAATTGTTTTAGAATAGTCTGATATGATCCAATCTATATGTAGAAAAAAGAGGAGAAAGAATAAAATAATATTTTTGATAAGAGTAATGATAAATTATAATATATAATTTAAAGTAATAATAAATAGTATAATCAAATTTATAACCACACAATAAAAAAAAATCCCCCTTCCTCCTCTCTCTCACTCTTCCTCTCTCTTTTTGTTTTTAATATGAAATATGAACGTAATTTTGTTATTAAAAATTAACCGTATATCCGTTATTTTCTAGAAAATTCAAGAAAATCTGTGATTCACTAGAAAATATGCTATAATTTATATCTTTTAAAAAACTTATTATAAACTTCAAAATACTATAAAATATGCTATTGGCTAGAATTTCTCAAAAAAAAAAAAAAAAAAGTTTGATCCGGTGTTTTTAAGACCGCAAATAAGGGTCAGATTTTTTAAACCTGATGAACCAGAGTATATACATCCTAAATTAAACTATTATGAAGTAGTTGAATGTTAAATATATATATATATATATATATATATTAAAAACTATATAAAGAATTATAAAGTGAAAACACACCAACTCTTTTCTCTTTCAATCAATTTATCTTTGTTGGAGATTAAACTCGCGTAAGTTATTTCCAGAGAGAATAATAATAATTTAGAAGAAAATAATTTTTTTCTTAAAAAAAAAAGTTTATACAATAAGGTGTTCTCATCAATATTTCTAAAAGTTAGATAGGGTAAAAAAAAATCAAAATTTAAATAAAAAGTTAAAGTATACAATATTGACCGAACCTAATATAAATCTAATGACTAAATGTAAAGCCCATAGAGTGAGTATTTTTTTTTTTTTCACATCCTATTATAAAATACTATAAAGAGAAAGACATATGTCCTTTTTGTATTTGTTCATATCATTTTAATAAAATTATGACACATATGTAATAATATTATTTTTTAATTAATGTGATACGCTAATGTAATTAAATACATTTTTAATTGATATGTCATGATATTTCGGAAATTATATGTGTATTTGAAGGTGACTAGAGATAAAGTTAGGTTGTTGAGCCCACTCGCCACGCGCATACGCAATAACCACATACTTCCAAGATGTAAGAAACGTGGGCTTTGGAGGTATTAAAGGGACAAAAATAAACAAATACAAGAGTCAAATCCACAATATAATACTAAAAAGAGATAGTAAAAGAAATGAGAGGATCGGAGAAATATAACATATGTGTAAACACTTGAGAAGAATGAGGAAAACAAAAATTAAATAACTACGACCCTCACTTGCTTTTTGCTAATCCCATGTAGAGGTTATCTATGAAAAATGCTAAGGACACAAACTTTAATTCTAATTTTTAATAAAACTTATGTGATATATGAGTTGTCGTTTTTTTATTGATAAGTGTTTAAAATATTAAATATCAATTGATTACATCTGTCAATAATAATATGATACGTGAGTTGATATTTAAAAAATTATGATTAAAATTGGTGTAATTAGTATTACTCTTTATCTATATAAATATTTTTTTGCCGCCATAATTGTTTTGCATCGATTTTTCTAGGAAAAATTCCAGATCAGATTGATGAATGATGACCAAGCAAAAGGTCATGTGGGAATGTGACTTGTGAGGGGCCGTGTGCAATGGGTTGAGTGGGCCCAGTTGAATGTCATGGTCAACAGTTTTCATGTAAATAGTGGTGCTGTTACTGAACTTTGTGACTTAGCCCAAAATTGAAACTAGTCAGGCTTCAAACAACAGGCCCCGGTTTCAAAGCCCATCGTTCACACTTCCTTTTTCCACAGGGAAAATAAATTGATACAAATTTAATTTAAAGATAATGTATTAACGTAACGCAAAAAGTTAATATTAAACTAATATCATATAAAATTAAATTAAAATTAATTAAAATTTATATCATATTATTAAAAATAAAGAATTTGTATGAAAAAAATATGATTATTTAAGTAATTAGCTCTTTTCTCCCACGTGGAGAGATTCTCAAATGTGCTAATTTGAAAACAGAAAGCATATTTGGATCCATATCATATTTCTTGATTCTGTTTTTTTAGGGTGTTTTCTACGCACTATTTTTAGTCAATAATAATTAAACGTGGTTTAAATTCTGTGTGTTTTTTTTTTTTTTTGGAAAACAAAGCAACTTTCGAATGACTTTTTGTTTAGGCAAACAACTTTTTTTTTTTTTTTTTTTTCAAGTACCAGAATAGTTTTAAAGAAAAGCTCCCTGTAAATTCACTATTTTTAAAAAATGTTATTTCTATTTATATAATTTTCGCTCATTCCATTCTTTTACTTCTCTTTTTCTCTTCCTGACTCATCAACATTCTTTCTATGCGTTTTTCCAAAAAAAATAATAACCACAGCAAATAAAGAATGTAAGTGAAAATTCATTGAAAAATGGATTAAAAAGTCATTGGAATGTTTGAAGAAGTTTTGAATTGTTTGGTCATACTTTCCGAGTAATATCATTCTTTTTTACTCCTTTTTTTTTTTGTGGGGGGGGGGGGGGGGGGGGTCAAATTATTGACTATTTTTGCTTGACTTTAAGATAGTTATTTTCCTTTTTGTCACTGTAGTGTTTTATTCAATTATTTGGTTTTGAGCCTATTTAGCTAGGCAAAAGTTTGTCTAATAAATAAATTATAAACAAATATGTCTAATTTTTTGAAAAGGCTCCCTAAAAATTGTTATTTAAGGCCTCAAAATTGCATGAGTCGGCTTTGAGCATTATCATATTATCATAGACAAATACATTGGTGATTAAGAGCATTTTCAATGAAGTGTCAGATAAATACGCTAATATTGTATTTTGACATCTGGATGGAAAAAAATATTATATAATAAAGTGCTATATTTATTATTAAATTTTCTTGTCGAATAATAAAGTAAAATAATATTATTTTTACATATTTTTTTAACAAATGTAATTTAACATTGATATGCATATGCATAGTAGAATGCAAGATTATGAGGTATTAATGTTTATAAATCACAAAAAAGATATCAATGCGTATTTATTTATTATAACATAATTTTGGCTGTTAATATTTGTCGTTCAATTATATTTTTAGGCAATCTTATCTTTTCTCCTTAAATCATAATATTTGTTTTAATTCATACTGTAAATAATCTTTTTTAAGTCACCAACTTAATTAGATGGTTTTTTAAAACGTGGGAAAGAGGATTATTGATTTTGTTTCGCAAAAAGAATATGATCCAATTTCTCAGATAGATTAAGGGTTTTTTGTTTATTTTTTTAAGGATAGTTGTACTTTGAATCAATAAAAACATATATCATATTTTGAATAACTTTATAACATGAGAAAACTTAATCTAATTACAGATCGATTCCATTAGTAAATTATACTAAAACACATAAAAGGAAATTTATTTTAACTTAAAATCTTATATATATATATATATTTATATGAAAATAGATAATCGAATAACTAAATGATAACACTATAACTAAACTGATCGTGATGTGTTTTTATTCACATAACGAATTGATGAGAAGACCACTTTGTTCCAAACCCACCAGTTGCCATCCCTAACTTAGCATGTGTTCAAACCTTATTTACCAATTTAATTTTTGTTTTTCCCTAATTTTACTATTCACATAGTTTATAACTAAATTTTAAAATCCATAACTTTGCATAAACAAGTCTAAATGAGATATATATTTTTTTAAATTAAAAAATTTTGAACGAATAAAACAACTCCATATATCGATATATTTTTTCCGAACATATTTTAAGTTTTTACACTTTTTAACTCAAACAATTCTTAATTCAAACAACACAAACTCCTCTATAAATTACAATTAATCAAAATCTAAATTCACAATCCAAATCTTAGCATAAAAAACATGCTTATTTTATGTTCAACCTTAATTTTATGTTTGTTGAACTTATTTATTCCTTTGGCAAGTGGAGTAGAGAGAAAATGAAAACGAAAATGAAAAAAAAAAAAAAGGTGTTAAGGAATGCGCCGACGGTTGGGGATGACTCAGAATCCGAAGAATTTCCATGTTTGGAATCCCAAGAAAAGGGCACTTTAAACTAAGCTTTTTTTATTATTATTAAAATTTAAAATCCACCTCTTGCGAGTGAGGTGAAAATTATTAAGAAATTCCCAAAAGCCTGAATCCCGTTCAAATTAGAAGTTGCCAAACACGCCTTATCAGTCATCTCCTCCCTCCGACCGGTCCAAACTCCTAAATTCACCGCCTAAACCCCTTCAACCAAGTCCTTCTTGGTCGCCCCAGACGACACTCTTTCTCTCTCTCTCTCTCTCTCTCTCTCTAAATCTCGTTTGAAAACTCCATTCGCGGGTCAAATGTAAGTTATGTAACGGACCAAAAGCCAACAACTGTACGTACATACATACATATCTATATATATATAGGTTCATCGACGATGAGATCTTACATAGATTTCATTGAACACTAGTGAGAGAGAGAGAGAGAGAGAGAAAACAAGGCTTCCGATATGGCTGGAGATCATGGAGAATCCTGCCACACCCAAAGCTTCAGAGATTTCGTCTGCCGCGTCGGCGCCGGCGGCGCCGCTGGTTGGGCTTTCATTCATTTCCTTGCTTAAATTTTGCTCCATTTAATTATTTAAAACTTTTTAAAAAGAATTTATTTGTATTTGTTTGTAGGGGTAACTGCGGCTACAGTTGTGTGTCCTTTGGATGTGATCAAGACCAGGCTTCAGGTCCATGGCCTTCCTTCTGGTCACAAAGGTACTTCAAAATTCAATTTAATTCTTTTTAGATAAAAAAAGATGATGTTTTTGAAATGCCCTTTGGTTAATTTTGCTTTTAGGAATATAGGTGACTAATTATTTATTGCAATGACAAACTAATTTGCGGTTGCTACTTAGTGACTTGAGGAAGGTTCTGGTTTCAATTGTGTTGAAAATTTGTATACTTTTTTTTTTAGTTTATTTGCTAATGAAGATTGATTGTTGCTTAATGTTCGATTGAGTGACCGTTGTTTGTGCAACTTTTTTGGTCTGCACGTAGGTAGTGTCATTGTCACGAGTCTACAGGACATCGTAAAGACTGAAGGTTTGAGGGGGATGTATCGCGGTCTTTCACCAACGATACTAGCTTTGCTTCCGAATTGGGCTGTGAGTATTGATCTTCTTTATTTTTAGAGAAACGAATGTTGGGAATCATGTTTCGTTTAGTTATAAAATTAGCATCCCATTTGCGATTTCTTCATTTGTATATGTACCGAGGTGTTATGTGTTAAGAGTGGCTCAAATTCTATCTTTGTATTGAAGTTCATTGTTGCCAATCTGCTTTTTTATTATTCAAATTTTGATTAGTGGATTGACATTTTTCTTTCAAGAGAATGTCTGGAGTGGCACACATACGTGTCACTTATGTTACAAAATATCAACTGAGTCTCTAAAAGAACCATTTCTACTGCAGTTCTTTAAGAGATTGCATGACAAGCTCTTTACGAGCGTAATCACTCATGAATGACATGTGGGTCTTATAGGTCCCAGGTACTGGAAATAGTTCTACATTTAGGATAAGCAGACCTTCTATGGTGTGGTTTAGAAATTAGTGATAATTCTCTGCCAGTAGAATGTTTTCCTGCTTGGCTGTCCACACTTGTATGGACTTCAAGTGAATTCTGTAATTTTCTAAATGACCTTCTTATCTCATTTCTATTTTCTTCGCCATGGTCATGTGAATCCATTCAAGGTATTGAATTTATCAAAGTGACAAAAGCCTTCATTTTGATTGTAGGTATACTTCACTGTTTATGAGCGACTAAAAGACCACCTACATTCACATGGTTGGTTTCTAAATGGTGTTTTTTCCCTTGAAACTTTCTTTTTCTTCTCTTTGGAACTGCTTTGCAGTCTCGGGTGTTAGCTGTAGGCTGTTTCAAATGGGTTTGTTAGTTTTATTTAGTTTAACATCCAGTGTTTTAATATTGTAGTGAATGAAAACAATGAGCTCACCATTGGTGCTAATATGGTGGCTGCTGCTGGTGCCGGGGCTGCTACAGCCATTACCACAAATCCATTGTGGGTTGTTAAGACTAGACTTCAAGTAAGTTTGGTACTCTTAACGTTCATATTTCTCTTTCATAGGACATATTTTATATGTTCTCATACTTTGGTGCTCCGAGTTCTTATTAAATAACCATGCTGACCCGATGCATGGGCCAACGCCCAACAACCCAAGTACTGTAAATATAATAGTTGTGGTAAGGCTACCTTGCAGAAGTTATGAGAAGGAACTTCAAGCTATTTAATAAATCATAGAATTTATATAGATCAGTATAACAATTAACTTAGTTTTTTTCGAATCATAAAATTTCATTCAGATAAGTTTACAATTAACTTAGTTTACTTCCCAAGGTTTTTGGCATACTTGGTTGATTTATAATGTGATTGGATTATTTTCAAAGGATGCTCTAGTGAGGATTAGCACAAAGTGTGTTGAGAAGCATATGTTTGTGAAAAGAGAGGAAAAGATAGTAACTGATGAACATACAACGCTTGGCCCAATTCCAAAGGCCCTCGTAGCCATTTAATTAGCAGTAGCTGGCACGTAAAGTTAACATATATATATATATATATATATATATATAAGTATACATAGCCCTATGCAATGCTTTATTTGTTGCCTTATGTTATTGTGCTATTGTGTGTTCATTTCCTTTTCTTATCTCCATGTAGACACAGGGAATGAGGCAAGATGTAGTTCCTTACAAAGGCGTATTTTCTGCTTTTACAAGGATTACACATGAGGAGGGTCTGCGAGGATTATATAGGTTAGTTTTACAGTTACTTTCGATAGTTGGGTAGATAGTCTACCACTTGAATTCAAACTGTCAAACATCGAAAATAGCTGCTATATGTCATTTTTGATGGGTGACAAGAACTGCAATATTTGATATGGTTTTCTAGTCCAATATCTCATTCCCCTGGATTATTCATATGAATCATCAGATATCTGCATGATTAATTGTACGGACAGTATTTTATTCTGTAGCTTTCTCTTTATTAAACAATGATACTATTTCATATTGATTTGAAACAGCGGTGTTGTGCCTTCATTGTTGGGTATAAGCCATGTTGCAATTCAATTTCCGGCATATGAAAAGATCAAGTTTTACATGGCTAAACGAGGTAGCTTTATCTGTCTACTTTTCTGCTCGGTTTTATGCTTGGAAATTTTGTGTTTAAAGCTCACTGATTTAAAGAAAAAAATTCTCAGAAAACACAACTGTTGATAAGCTAAGCCCGGGCAGTTTCGCTATTGCCTCCTCAATATCCAAAGTAATTGCCTCTGTATCGACTTACCCTCATGAGGTATGTTCTGCCGGACCTCATAACTCCTTTGAGGGCTTACTCTTAAGTACTTCTTATACAATCTGTACTTTTCCCCTGTTTTTCTATGTTATGGCCAGGTTGTACGCTCGCGGTTGCAAGAACAAGGTCAGGCCCGAAATAAAGAGGTACAGTACTCGGGGGTTATCGATTGTGTGAAGAAGTTGTTTCAAAGGGAAGGTCTTCCTGGTTTCTATCGTGGCTGCGCAACGAATCTATTGAGAACAACTCCATCCGCTGTAATCACATTTACGAGTTATGAAATGATTCATAGATTCTTGCAGAGGGTTATTCCTCCAAACAAGAATCATTCCCAAGGCTACCTGAAACCCGATGGCGATGTCGATCCCCAGCAGGGAAATGGAGGCATGGTGAAAGAAAATAATAATCATGTTTTCGGTCAATCACAAAGCCAACTAAATAAAAGAACTCCGTCAATTCCTCTTGGAAGCAAAGAGCAGCTAACAAGAAGACACTGATTGAATGTAAGTTTTGTGTTGCGCGATTTTCCATTGATGAAATTTTCTTCAGGAATCGAGTTTAGTTATGGAAAGGTGAAATAAGTGTAAGTTCATTTTTTTTAAAAAAAGAAAAATTTTGGTTGGAGTATAGTTTGAGCATTCTTTTGATGCACATTGTGAAAGCATGCAAATAATTCTTCCTCCTTGTATTAGAAGTATGAAAAGCATCACTACAAGGATATCTGTCAAATTTCAATAAATCATTTTTTGATATTTTCAGGGAAGTCCATGTATCATTTACAGTTAGGTGCATAACATTTATTATTATTATTATTATTTTTCGCTTACACTAGGGTATGTTTGGTAAGGAGAGAAAATAGAAAGGAAGGAATGGTAGACTATCTGGGATGGAAATAGAGAAAGGGAGAATTATTTATCTTATGAATTTTGGTATGAAATGCCTCGAATAACTCTCCAATTTAGGGGAGATAAAAATGGAGTATTATGAAGTATTTGAAGTCCCTCCCCTAACTGCTTCCTTCATATTTTCTCTCCGACCAAACAATAATAATGTTAAAGTGCTTTAATTAATCCCTCTGCCGCTCTACTTCCTTCCACTTTTCTCTGCTTCCAAACACACTCCCAACTACATACCCCATTTGGTTAGACACTCAAGGGTGAAACGAGGGCTCGAACTTTAGATCATACCCTTCCTTTGTAAGAGATGCCTTAAGGTTAAGCGCCTTACCACTTCGACCTCCTCTCAGGGAAGGTGGAGTAGAAATTTTGGTTGGTTGGGATGTTTTTGGAAAATTTGAAAAATGATAAAAGTGAAAACTGGCACCATCGAAAATGCAGGAATATGCGAAAGCAGCATGATGTGGATATATCAAGGAAGCGGAAGTTCGGACCACATATTCTTTTTTTTTTTTTTTAAACCTTTTACTTTCTTCTTTTTTCTTGAGTGATGAGACTCTCTGTCCAACAATTGAGTGACCTTATCGGGATCATCATTCTGAAGTGATAATACGCAGCATTATTGAGCATCTTACAAAAGCGCACAAAATTTGAACGAATCTACTAATCTCTTATAAAAAGAAAATGAAGTCTCCTATTACATTAAAGATGTCTAGTCACATTACATCATAATCAATGGTGCAGCCACGCAAAAGTGAATAGGCACAATCGTCCTTGTTCATATTTTTGCAAATTGATTTTTAATTGTAAAAGTTTTTGTTGCCTCATCATTTTATAAGAAAAATTGTAACTGTATCCTAACTAAAACTTTGATATTTCAACTTTTACTACTAAAATTCCAGTAGAGTTTAGTTATGCATCCGTTTTATAAGGAAAATTTGACTGTGATCATACCCAATGAGTAAAATATTTAATTATGTCCTTATTTAAGAAAAAAATCATTTTTTTATAGTATCCCCACTAAAAAATTCACTGGTTATAATTATATCAAATAAGAAGTAATTTGATTTAAAAAACCTACACAAACAAAATTATATACAATAAAAATTAGTCTACACAAAAAATATACCTTTTTTTTTTTTTGAAATATAAAACTATTGTTGGTCAAATTCCTAAAAGCTTAAGTTTTTGAGAAATTGATAAACTAACATGGTATCAGAGCGAGAGGTCCTGAGTTCGAACCTTTGAATTACACTATTTATAACCCCTTTATTATCATAATGTGTTAGACTTTAATATATTTTAGGCTTCTTATAATTTATATTGGACTTTCAAATTAATATTTGTCTACACGTTTGCCCATTTTCTAGCTGGCATGTGAGGGCGAGTGTTGGAATATAAAACTATTATTGGCCCAACTTCTAAAAGCTTGAGTTTTTGGGAGAATTGATAAACTAATATTAAAAAAAAAAAGAAAAAAAAAGTACAATGTATAACAAATATAAAATTTAGGATATACACAAAAAAAAGTATAGTTTTGGTCCTAAATATTTAAATGTCCCAATCGAGCCTTTGCTTGTGGAGGAAATAACACATATATATAGTGCCCTTTTCCGAAGGGAACGTGAAAACAAAATGAATGGCTTTTTTAAGCATGTTACCCACAAGCCCTGGTCCAAACTGCACTTTAACTTTTGAACAGATAACCCTTCCCTATGAAAAGAACTTCATTGGTGCTTAATATTATGTTATTATGTATATATTCCAAACAAAGTTGGATTTTCTTTGATTCTCATTGATTTTTGCAAAAATCGAACTCCAAAAAAGGAGTTGGTGAAGTGTTACTTTAGACTTTAACCCCTTCATCTGTCATGAGTCATGACCAAACCGCATTTCTATGCATTTCTAAAAAGTGTGGGTAGAAAAAAGAGTTCAGGGATACGGCATCAGCTCAAACTTACAATTTTGATTTTCAAATGTTTGTAATCCTTTGTCCAATTTTAACACCAATAAAGTTTTAATAACAAATTTTCCTTTTCCTTTTTCTTTTTGTTGGATATTGGTTGAGCAACTAGATTTTTCATGTTAATGGCTGGTTAAGAATAGTTAAACGAACCTTAAAAAAAATTAAAAAAAAAAAAAGAAGAGAAAACTTGTAAGGATAGAAAGAGTTGTCCCTTTCCTTAATAAAAAAAATGGAAATAGATGGGAAAAAAAAAAAAAAAAGAGTTTAGATCTATTGCTCTGAATTCTGATTACCTTCATTATCTACCTAAAAGTGTTTTAACAACTCAACCAAATTTAAAAGTTGAACCATATGTTAATTATTAAATATTACAAGTACTTAAACAATTAGATGAATTATCAAAACAACATTGGACGTGGACGATAATTAATTAAGTACAAAAATAAGACAATTGATTTTAACTTAAAAATGATGAAAGATGATCAGACTTTACTTAAATCTCTAAAGAACCTAAATCCTCCGATCCAATTTATAAAGACGATATGACATCTTCATATTTGTTAGCATTCATTTTGATAGAAATAAATCTTTGATAAGATTTCTGAAAAAGATATTAAAAATAATACTTTTTAAAAAAATAAAATAAAATAAAATAGTAGAATTTTGTAAATCAACAAAATAGTACTTTTTTTTTATATGAAAGAAAAAATTATCAAAATTGTACTTAGTACTATGGATTTGATGTCTAAATTTGTTTGAGTAATTGGAATTCGGGCATACATAATAGGCCTAGCCGCCTAGTTGATAAACTTCATTAAAAATAAAAATGTTGAATATTTATCAACTACCAAAATTAAAAATGATGCATTAGAATCCGAATCTCATGATTTAGTGATCCATGTCCCCATATCCTTATCTAAATTGAAAAAAATAAGTACAGTAAACACTAAAATTCCACAGAAAATCGTATCAAAATTTTTTTTATATTCGTAATTTTCAAATAATAATTCACAAAAATTCACTCAGGAATAGTAACGAGCACAGGGCGCCAAGCCCTCCGCAGCAACGACCTGTTACGGAAACCCGACCAGACCGGCCTGGGCGAACCCGGTCCACCTCTCAAACCGGCCAAACCGGCCCCAACCAGACCCGAACTCTCCCGGTTCTCATTCTTCTCCTTCACGAAACTTCGCCGACCGCCACCACCTTCCATCTCCCACGGCGGCGATTGCGACGACGCGCCAAACAGCTCCTTCAGACTGTTCCTCTTCACCAGAACCTTCTCCTCCTCCACCTCATCCGGCAGACGACGATCTTCGGCGACGACGGCGGCAGGAAGGGGGAGGGAGTCACGGCGCCGAGGCAGCGGCGGATGCGGCGGAGCGGAGGTTCGGCGGCCGAGGAGCATGGAGCGGAGAGTGGATCTCCGGCGACGGAGGTGGACGACCGGCGACGTCCTGGGGCTCCTGGTGGGGCTCTGGGCGACGCCGCACTGCGTGGCGAGGAGCTTGAATCTCTGCAGGGTGGCCATGGCCTTGAGGTTGGGGTTTGGGTGGTTCTGATCTTGGCGTTTTATATCGGAAGTTAGGGCGAATTTGAATTTGAACGGCTTCTTTACCAATGATTGTTGTGGTTTCGATGCTGATGATGATGTTGATTGCATGTTTTTCTCGGCCAATAGATACATCGATACATAGATATATAGATATAGTTTGGTTTTGTTTCGTTCTTTTCTCTTTTTGTTGTTTCTTTTTTGACGAGTCTTTCAAAGAAGAGGAGAGGGCTGGAAAAAAAAAAAAAAAAAAGAATTAGGGAGGAAAGAGAGGAAGAGAGAGAAAAAGAGGGTTCATTTTCCGAGAAAAAAATATTTTTTTCCCGAGAAAAATTCTAATTCTTAGATGTTGTAGTAAATCTATTGGGTAGGGAAAAAGAGGAACGTCTTGTTAAAAATGATAATCAGTCGCTTCGGATTGTTGACTAGACAGACTAACAACAGGGAACCTCAAAAGTCAAAGGTTCTTTGATTCTTCCGGAAGAAATTTAGTACATGACAAAACCAACGTGACCTTATTTTGTTTTCTTTTTTTGATTAGTGACCTCATTAGGTAAATTAAATTATAAAACTAAAATAGATAAATTTATAGCAAAAACTTCATTTTTAAGTTATCAGTATGACTGCAAGTAGTTTGGTGTGTCATGTTGTAATTTTTTTTATTATATAGGAACTTATGAATTAGATTATCAAAAAATTAATTAACGGTTCGAATAATAATATTTATTAGTAAAATTAAAGTATAGTCTTTTATCATAAATTTTGTTAATAAATAATTTCCCTTCAATAAAAATAAATAAATAAATAAAAGAAATTAAGAAAAGAAAAAACCCTCAAGTTTTTTACATGTGACAGGAGGAGAAGAAAAAGAAAGTACTTTTGGCAGTTTTATTATTGCTTCTTCATTGAAAGAGAAATTAAAGATGTCACTTGAATGTGTATTTTCGTCCAAAAAAAATAAAAATCAAAGTTACTTTTGAAATTGTGATCTATTGGTAAGTTTTTGAATTTTCAGGGCTTAGTTGTGTTCAAAATGAATTGCTACAGAAGGCCAATATTTTAATTATTTAGTTGTGTTCATTTTTCAGGGGTATGTTTGTGATATTATTGTGGGTATTTATGTTGACATTTCAAATGAAACATGTTGTGTTTAAATTGCACTTATCACTCACTATTACTAAATTGAGCATGCTTGATAATACTCATCATTGAAGGCAATGGACACTAGCTACCCCTTATTAAAAAGACTAAAAAAAAAAAAAAGAATTATTATTATTATTTTTTTGAAATGGAAAAAGACTCAAATTCAAATAAGGGTGTTATACTTGTACATCTGGCGTGATAATGTAATTTATTAATAGTAGGGTGACCTTTCTCTCACATCTTTCGCCATAAAAATCATAATTGGAAACATATATAATTATTGCTACAAACTCTTGGAATTGTCTTGGGCCATTCAAATTTTGAAACCTCAAAACTAAAATAGCTACTTGAATATTGTTATTTAATGAAAGTGTCAATGGGCAATTACGTTCACTCTAATTAGATATTAATCAACTAAGAGATTCACGTTTTAGGCCAGAAAAGATCCAAAGGAAAACAAAAACAAAGAGAAAAATGCTACTTGTGCTATAACTAATGCAACATAGGCAGAAAAATTAATATCTATACATACACACACAAACATATATATATGTTGGGTCGTGTAAAATATCAATTAAGCAAACGTGTAAGTAACATTATTAATGTAAAAATAAAAGAAATGAAGTTCATATAAAGTTAATCAACTTATCAATAAGAAAATCAAAGACCAATAAGAAAACAAATACACTTGTTAATTCAATATTTTGATCAACATCAAGAATTCGTTCTAGATCTTGAATTTCGGATGAAACATGCTCTCTTCAAGAGAAGTTATGAATAACACCAAAAATAATCTACAAAACAAACTCGAATTAGGTGTTAGTGGGATACTAGCAAATAAGACTTTGATGATTAAGTAAACAAGTTAATTTCTGTTCTAGGGCAATTTTTCCCTCCCCAAATTGGAATTTCAAGCCTAGGAGACAAGATCTTGATGGTTTCTATAAATAGTAGTGCGAATAATGTGGTACGAGACCGAGAGGCATGATAACAACTTTATTGTTCATTTTAGGTAAAACTGTTGACCAAATTGTTGCTTGGAGAATGGGTTTCATTGGGAAAGGATAAGCAAGGTTTTGGTTAATAAAAGTTAGCTCAATCAAGCCTAACACATGACTATCAAGTTAACTAATGATAAATAGAAATACCTATAAAAATATGCCTCCTAATAAGAAAGCTCATTTTCTTTCTTTTTCTCTCCATCTCCAAAACTTCTCTCTTCCTCTTCCTTGTATGGCCGAAACTCATCGCCTTCAAATACCAACCAACAATAAAATAAAATAAAATCCAAGCCTTGTGCTAGAAGATGATCCCAAGAGGATCAAGAGTTTGATCATCACCTAAAGTAAGTTTTTTCTACTTTGTGATTTTCTTCCCATGACCCACGGTTTTTACTAGCTAAGGGACTAAGAAAATTTCTTTTATTTGCTTGGTTTAAGGATTAGCATACTAGTGAGGTTTGAAGGACGTTTTTATTCCAAGAATACCTAGAGCAAAACAAGCCACAGACGTATAAATATTTCTCTCCTCGTTGTAAGTGTTGTTGGAATATGTTTATGCATGAGTTGTAAATGAACCATGCTTACGTAATTCATGTCTAAACTATGCTTACGTAATCTAGGCCTAGACAAGCTTTATGTGGTTATTATTTATGAGGCTGCATGCTTTAAAGTTAGGAATATTTTTATTTTTAGTTCTTCAATATGATTCAAGATAGAATGTGTACTATGGGTTGGTGTTTAAGCATGCTTGATGTGATATGTTCATTGATAGGCCACGGTAAAAAGCCTACATTTTTTTTTGTTTGAACATGTTCAAGAATCAATCTTTATGTAGTAGACATGACAAAGTTTACATTTTTGGTTTATGACAATATGGAAAAGGACAAAAATATAATTTTGGACTCACCACTTGACTCAATCGTTTATTGAAGGATTTAACAACATAAAAATTTGGAATGAAAAGCTGAGTAAATCGGTGGGTTACAAGATAATTCGCGGATTATTGGGCCAGAATTTGGGCAGGTTTGTACTAGGTTTTGCAGGCTCGCATTTTGGGCCACTTATAGGCCGAAGCGGGCTTCGGTCCCAACTGAGAAATCATAGACCGAGTGTTGGGAACATTTTTTTACAAGAAATTGCCACTCCTAAATTCCGACTCTAAGACGATGTTTTGGGCGATTTTTAAAATCTGATATGGGGGATTTTTTTGCGTAACATCAGTTTCATTTTTTGGACAAATAATCCTCTTACAAGCCGAACCGGCTTCCAGCCGGAACATGAAACTTTTAGAACATAACAAAATGAACATTTTTCATGAAAGAAGTTTTCTCAAATTAGGATTTTAAAATGCGAATTTTATCTCGAAACTTATACTTTAGGCGAGTGGTGTTTTACTTCAAAAAAAAAAAAAAAAAAAAGGAAAGCATTTAAGTATAATGCCCAATAATAATTATACGGCCCCGAACGTGGGAGAACTGTCCGGGGCAAAATAATAATTTTGCACGTGTAGTGCACAAGAAGAAAAGGAAAATGGTTTTAACCAACAATAAAATTAAAGCAAGTAGTAAACTATTTAGTTAAATTCGTTTAGATCAACCAAGTCTGGCAGCAGCGATGACGAACGGTAATTTTCAAAGTAAAAAAAAAAAAAAAAAAAAAAAATATATATATATATATATATATATATATATAATATAGAAATTGCTATACCATGGTCTGAATTTGTATTGAAAGCTTTAGCATTAACTATAACATGTCCCTTTACTATCTACACTTCTTCAAGCCTCATACCTAGTAGATCAGAAAACAAATTTAGGAACGGTAATTAAATCTGACTTGTAAGCCAAACATTTATCATTTATCTTGACAGTTTCAGAATGGAAAAGAAAACTTTAGCAGCTGAGATATGAAGAACCACTACTAGGCCAGTTTTGAGTCACGGTATTCGGTGACGTTGGCTGCTCTTTCATGTTCTTCAATAACCCAACTTCGTCGCAATCTGGTGAAGAAGGTAGCTTGTTGCTCGCCGTTGCGCCATCAACTTCATGTTCAGACTTGTTTTTCCCACTTTCTATCCTCTTCAGTTCCTCCAATACCTCATCCATGGAAGGCCTCATTTCCTTGTCTTGTTGCAAACACCGAAAGGCCAACTCCGCAACAGCAATTGTCATCCTCTTAGCTTCACTATCTGAGTTAAACCCGAATCTCTTATCCACCAGCTCGTTGTATGCTCCTTTCTGAATCTTACTGATCGCCAAATTAGACAGATTAATCTCATGCCTTTCCCTAGTTATGTCAACAGCAGGCTTAGATGATATGAGCTCAACGAGTACAACTCCGAAGCTATAGACATCGCTCTTACTGGTTAGCTGGTAACATTGGTGATATTCCGGATCAACATAGCCCGGTGTCCCCTGTGGAGCTGTTGAGACATGAGTAACGTCGTGGGGAAGAGTCGGGAAAGTCCAAAATCAGCAACTTTGACACAAAAGTTGTCGTCAAGGAGAAGGTTGTTAGTCTTCACATCACGGTGGACAATGTCGGAGGCATGTAGATAGGCCAAGGCAGTGCGGTATCTATGGCGATGCTCATACGAACCGGCCATGTAAGAGGACTAGTTTGTGCCTAACTCCATGGAGATGATCAGCAACGTGCCGTTTGGAATGAACTCTAAACAGGAGGAGTTCCTTGCTGCGGCGTGAAGTGCAGCCATAAGGGAGACCAAGTTTCTATGGCGCAGGAGGTAAGGATTTCGATCTCATTGATATATGTTTACTCGTTTGTAGTTGTGCTCGTAAAAGCGCTTGACTGCAACTTCCCTCCCATCTTTGAGTTTGCCTAGTTTTGAAAAGGATTAGATTCGAGAATAATTAGGTCATAAAAAAAAAAAAAAAATTGATGCCAATACCAAGTATTTACATTTTTCCTTTTAGTCTCCCCTGTCTGTGAGAGGAAACTTTTCTTGAAGAGAATAAAAGAATTATTGTTCGTACCGTGGTAAACAGTACCAAAACCGCCGTCTCCGAGCTCTTTTTTGGTATCGAATTTGTTAGTCGCTTCTTCAAGATCTTTGTAAGAAAAGACATGGACCCCGAAGTAGGCACTTCCCCCTTCTTGGTCTGAATTGTTACGTCATAAGAGAGGAAAAGCGAAGCAGAACTTTTGCATTTGTAGCCCCAGAGAAGAAGACTATTACGCAGAACAGGAGAGGAAGTCCGATACCTGAAGCATTAAAATAGGAGTGGCAAAGTATTAACCAAACAGCCTGGGAGAAAATTGATCTAAAAACAGGAAGAGAATTTAGTCAAGTTATATATGAGTCCGTTTAATGGGAGTTGTAAGAGCAAAGAGCCTTCAAGAATGGAGGCAAGACATTGATAAATGGATTTCCTGGCTTTTCAGAATTGTTGCGTCTTACCTAGTCCCAACTTCAATGCTGAATTATGTCCTGCAAAGAAAGGAAGCATGAGTTCAAGCCGTAAAAAAGAACCGATCTTTGTAGATCGAAATTTGCATTCAACAAAATCAAGTTGTGCAGTGAAGATGCAATATGCGAACCTATCCGAAAATAAAATATAATGCAAAATTGTTTTTCTTGCTAGCTCGTACTACAAACAACGAACATTAACATAACTGAAAAAAAAAAAAAAAAAGAGGGAAGTTATATCCACATTAGAGAGGAATAGAACAGTGGATGGGTAAAAAAAGCATAGCGGGTCATATAAATGCATGACAACAAAAGCATTATGAGAATGTCTACTCCTAAAAGAAAGACATGTTGGTGCAAACCGATATATACCTTTTTGTGCAGTTGAATTTGAACATAGAATTCGTTTTTGCTGTTAGTCTTGCATTGGCCACACTGTAGTGACAATTAAAACAATCACCATAACAACACTTAACTGTGAAATTAGTCGAAAACAAAATTCCATTGCTGTGAGTTCTTTTAGGAGAGAGCGGTGGAAGCTGGATGGCTGAACATTGTTGTGCGAATGGAAAATTATTATTTAGATGAGTAGTGTAATAGATATCATAACCTCGCAGCTAGTACGATTAAAATCTTCCGGGACAGAAATGCCTAGACTTTGGCTGCAGTTGTAGACAGTCCATGATCCGCAAACTTCACTGTAGAGAACGGAGTATCATTCGGAAGCATAAAACTTTCGATAGATTCACAATGGGGGAATTCAAGTGTATCGGGATGATGAAGCATTGATGAGAATTAAGTTTAACTGAGAGATGCGCTCAATCGGAAACCAGTATCCTCCTTCTTGAATTGGATCTTCGAAACTGGCTTCGAACAATTAACTGTGTAGAACCCACAGTCAGGGTGCTCTTGATCCTTGTAGGGAATCCAATCTGGCCAAGTTCTTCTTTACAAAAGTTCGGGCAACGTAGTACCCGCTGTTTGTTCTCCTCGCCGCAGCTACGAAGCGTAAGGTGAGCGAGAAAATAGAGAGCCCAAAAAAGTTTAGCAGCCATTCGCAACTTTCCAACTAAATGGCCAAAACAAGAAACCAAAAAGAGGATCATGGTTTTGTAATACAAAAAAAATATTCTATTAGCTTTTTTTTTTTTTTCCCTTTTCTTCTTGAGAAGTAGTGTTATTGCTCAGTTCAACACGGTAGATGACTTGAAAATTGGAGAAACACAAAAGACTTTGAGGAAGAGAAACAAGAAAAAAAAAACAAAAATGAAGATGAAAAGGTTGAAAAAGAAGGTGAGCCTGTAGGTCCCCACGAACCTTCCCTGAAGTGTTTTTTGGCCATGGAATTCCAAGTAGTATTAATGATGGAGCAATTTTCCAATCCTCCTTCGCCACGTTGACAAGCAGCAAACTTATCAAAGGAAAAAAATACAAAGACTTGACTAATTCTACAAGGAAAAGTTATTATTTATTTATCTATTTATTATTATTTGATAGTTACCTTATTAGGAGTTTTGTTTTGTTTTGTTTTTAATTTTATTTTCGCTCTCTTAATTTAAGGAGATTTGATGGTATTAAATCACTTTCAATTATATAATTGTAAATTTTATATTTATAAGAGCTCATCAATATCTTTTTTTTTTTTTTTGGTATTCACTCAAATAAGAACTCATATAATCTACGAGACAGATCGATACAAAGTATGATACTTATAAACTATTAGGGGTAGCTCATTAATAGCCTTCCTACCAGTGAATCTTCCTTATATTCCTAGTCGTGGAGGAACACTTTAAACCGAGTCCAGATTTTGTCATTTTTCCTGTAATTCTACAATATTGTTTTGACAACTCATTAATTTGCTTAAATATTTTTAATATTTACATTATTTATGTGGTTAAATTCTTAAATTCAGATAAAATAACATACATTATTGAGGGACAACTAATATGATAGAAAATTTGGACAGTAGCACTTGACTCGTTAACCTTTATGTTCTTCCTTTGTTTTTTTTAATTAATTAATTTCAACATAGTCACCTTTTAAAATCTATCAAAATTTCACTAACAATAATAAAAAGAATAATTATATGCCCTTAAATCCTCATACATTTTTTATCTGATAACGTGATTAAACGGTTCAAAATTATAATATTTTATCTCCATATCAAACATAGAATGCAATAAATGGATTCAAACTTTGCGGCTCTTGTGCGTAACAACAAGGCAGAAAAGGTAAGGATTATCTCACCAAAACATGTCTTTTACTTGATTGTTTTAGTATTGGTTTTTTTTTTAAAGAGTAATATTAATGACATCAACTCATGTGACAGTGAATTATTATTTTTTATTTGTAGATATAATAATTAATATGATAATTTTTAAAATCTATAATAAAAATAAAGATAACTCAAATATCAAAAAATTGGTATTCAAAAATTAATATTAAATGGAAGTGTACATTTTTCTTTGTTGAATAATTTTTACAGCGGCAAAAACCATCTGGTTGAATGATAGTAATGGTATAAAACACGACTTTATCAAACGGAAACTGAAATAATAAATTCATGAGTTGGACCAGAAGACTTTGAAAGTTTGAATGTGAGGTTTGGGGTGTCAACTTGTGGGGAAGTAAATGGAAATGATACATGAAGAAAACAGCACAAGCGGACCATTATTAGAAAAAAAAAAAATATCTAAGAGGAGTTTGTGGGTCGTAATGGTAGGGAATGATTGATTGAATTTCAGTATTTTACAAGTCCCACGTATTGAAAGTTTGCACCAATATGAGGTTTGAAACAAAGCCGGTTTTTTTTTTTCCCATACTGTTGGTGTCAAGTCACGGATTTTTAGAAGATAATTTGCTATTCAAAATCAACTGGTTCTTCATATTGATCTGAATAAAGCATTCATTTGTATGTTCCTCTTTCTCCACAAAAACCCAAAAATAAAAAAAATAAAAAAATTAAATAGGTGTGAAGGTTTCCTTTTTCCTTATTATAATCCTCTACACTGAAGGAATCAGAAAAAGACGGTTTTGGGAGGTTACTAAATAACACCACTAAAGACCAGTTTAGCAAAGCTTTTGCTCTCACTTTAGCTTTTTGTTATTAATTTTTTAGTATTTGTAACCATGTTTTTAATCAGCTTGTGCAGGTTATAATGATTTTAAAACTTTCTAATAAGCAATAAACAAGAGATTTATAAGACATTATAAAAAATCTTGGACAAGTTTTATAGTGGCCTTCATAAAAACACTTGAAATCATTCTAAAATTGAAAATATTTGAAGTGTTTTATTTGGTAACATTTCAAATGGAGATTTGGCTGTCACATTTAAATGGTTTTAGACCAGTTGAAAAGCTTATGACATTTGAAATGTTTCACAATGTTACCTTCAGGCAAAATTCCAAATGGAGGTGGCTAAATTTTGGCCATTTGGATTTCGTCTATAGTATCAAATGTTTTCATCCAAAATATTTACATTCAAATGATTTTCCCAGATAAGCCATAATCATTTTAAAAGAGTTTTTTATTTAAGTTAAATTTTTTCTTTGATTGAAAGTTCTTCAAAAGAGTTAAAATACTTCTTGCACATCATCTAAATATTTTAAAAGTATATTTTGAACTCAAAAAACTAAAAGCAGTTTTTAAAAAACTTTACCAAATAACAGACTGATTTTTGCATGTGTTGGATTTCGCTTCTTCCCAAAGAGGATTGATTTAGTATATGAGAACTTCTTTCTCAAGCAACAGACTGACACAACAAAGACAACAGCGGCAACAGCTGGGCAGCTGCAATAAAAGGAAAGAAATGACAAATTAACAGATCAAAAGATCCCAAGAATTTTAAAGGGATTAGTATCTATGCCACAATAAACATTATATAATTATTACCTGTTGCAGCAATAATTACCATTTTTCCCTGAGGCCCTGCAAAGTGAGCAATTTATTAATTAAATACTCGTGAGAAGCAATTTTATTTAATTTTTTTTTTTATTTTTTTAGAGGAGAAGACACAAAACTAAATTAGTGGATTCTATAGATCGTAGTAGACGATAACTTCCGGAGATAACTTTTGTGATTATGTGGTATTTCTCGTACTCTTAAGCATTATTTTCTTCTATGAAGATGCACTTGTTTTTCGCTGTTCTTTAAACATATTGTAACCTTGTTTGTTTCAAGGGTAGTTCCTGCCTTCCCCTGTTTCTTATTCTTAATAAGCAATGAATGTTGTTTTACTAGTATTTCATCAGGAAAAGCTAAAACCTACTGAAACGAATATAATAAAATCTCTGTGGATTGCTATTGTTTATTTTTCACAATCCAAGTAGAAACACTAAATAAAATAAAGCTATGTGCACACAAGAAAAAAAAAAAAGAAAAAAAGAAACAGAGACTAAAATGGCAGGCAAAGAAAATCAGATAATATGAACGCACTAGTGTTATTGTAATGCAAAACGTGGAAGGAAAAGTAAGGAAATGAAGCCGTTTGGACGGTATAACCGGGAAATACCATGATCTTTAGTATGGAACTTTTTTCATGTCCTGTTATACAGTATGCATATATTAGCCAGGTCCTGAAATAAAAAGTAATGGTTGGAAAACAGACCAACAGTAGCGGATCAAATAACTGAATTTCAAGGAGTCCACTTTGGATGGACACAAACAAAATAAATAAATAAACAAATAAATAAATAAGAAAGATGTACGTGTACATGCAGGCTGCAGACATGATCATTTTTAGTGCAAACTGATAAATGTAGCTCTTGGTGCAGTTGAATTTGAACATTGGAATTCATTTTTGCTATTAGTCTTGCATTGGCCTCCACTAAAGTCACAACTAAAAAAATCACCAGTAACAGACACTTCAACAGTGAAACTAGTCGAAAACAAAATTCCATTGCTGTTATTTCTTTTAGGAGAGAGCGGTGGAAGCTGGATGGCTGAACATTGTTGTGCAAATGAAAAATTATTATTTAGATGAGTGGTGTAATAGATATCATAACCTCTGCAGCTAGTACGATTAAAATCTTCCGGGACAGAAATGCCTAGACTTTGGCTGCAGTTGTAGACAGTCCGTGGATCCGCAAACTTCACTGTTGAGAACGGAGTACTATTCGGAAGCATAAACTTTCGATAGATTCACAACTGGGGGAATTCAAGCGTATCGGCGAGGACGCAGCATTGATGAGAATTAAGTTTTAACTGAGAGAGGTGCTCAATCGGAAACCAGTTTCCTTCTTTTTTGAATTGGATAGTCGGAACTGGCTTCGAACACTTAACTGTGCAGAACCCACAGTCAGGGTGCTCTTGATCCTTGTAAGGGTTAAAACTCACATGATTCAAAAATATTTAATATCTGTTTAGTTTTTTATTTGGAAACCATAAGGGCCATTTTCGTCATAATGGAAAAGTCGAGATTGCGTGACATGTAAAATTAAGAAAAAATTAGATGAAAAGCCACATTTTGAGTACTTTTTTATAATTTTGTCTATTCTAACATTAAAGTTGATAATTTTAACAAAATTAATAACTAACATTATGGTGAGTATAAATATAAGGATATATATGTTAAATTTATGATATTCTTACATATAACATTGAAATTAAAAGTCATGAATCAATTTAAAACTAGGAATATAATTCAGGGATAATTATTATCAAAATCAACCCCGACTAATTATATACTTGTTATACGTAATTCTGTTTATTCTTTAATGTTTTAAACAATTCCAAACTATTTCAAGGTGGAGTAAAAAGACCTTACTTCGTATATTCTCTTGATTTTCTTGCAATATTTTACGATAGAGAATTATAATATTAAAGAAAATCTAGTAACACATAATTCTATCCTTTTTTTTTTTTTTTTTTTTTACCTTGAAATAAATTGAAAACGGCCCATCTACTTATTAAGGTCTCGTTTGGAGGAATTTTTCCAGACATAATTTTACTGTCTAATCCAAAATTTCTAATTTTACATTTAATTTTCTCTTTATTATATTTTTAAAAAACTCAAAATTTAAAAGTTCAAAACTTATTTTAAATCAAAATAAAATAATTCTTATGTCAAATTGCTCACAACAACAAGACAAATGGAATAAGATCCATTTTATATTTTTTTTTTCTGAACACATTTTAAATTTTTACATTATTTTCTATATCACAGTTCAGTTCCAAAAGTCCTCCACCCAATCACACATTTCCAACATAACTTTCAAAACTCCATCTTCAAAAGTCCTCCCAAACGGACACTAAATATCAAACCAGTCAATAACTATACTTCTTTCGAATTGGTCACTGATTTTCAATTTTATTATAAATATTAGTTCGTTTCTCTTAAAATTATGTACAATTTATAAAATTAAAAAAAAATAATCTCATTAGGACTTAAAATAGTAAAATTATAAACTTTTAAGTTTAAGTTTATTGTAGATATTTAAAAATATCACAAGTAGTTTTCACTTGGAAAAAAAAAAAAAAGGAGGAAACTAGATATCAGTATGTATCCCCAAACAAACCCTAAGAGTTCTCTTAAATCAATCTAATACTAATTTAGTGAGCCCCATGAAAAACGTGTCATCGTCATCAAAATGAAAACAAGCGCACTGATGATCATAAGTGATTGACTCTTAGCTATATTCATTTGTAAATGCTTGTTTCTTGAGGGACTGTTGTAAATGAGTACAACGAAACATGGGATAACAACACAGGAGGAACTGTTGTAAATAAGTACAGAGAAACAAGGGACAACAACAGGGGTTTAGAATTATTCACCAAAAAAACAACAGGGGTTTAGAATTCACCAACCCACAAAAAAAAAAAAAAAAAAAAAAGGTTTAAATGAATGCTTTCTTAAAACAAAAAAAATGTAAAAATTTTACTTTAAAAAGAAAACGGGTTTAATTTATTTGCTAGAAGCTTGTCGTTTGTTTATGTTTGGAGCAACCAAAATCATATTATGCTCAATTTGTTGACCTGATTCCTTGCACGAAAATGGGCCAAGAATGCTAACGTTAAAAGGCAATGAGAAGAGGTTGCAAGTCCTATCTTCCTAAACTTCATGTTTCCAAACCTTACCGTGTACCCTATCCTTTCAACATTTGATATGTCATATTTCAGACTTTTTTTTTAAGCGTTTAATATTTCAGAAAAAAATTGATGAATCTTACTTAAGCGTTAATTAAAAACAAAACAAAAATCAAGAAAGAGGAAATTGATAAGTCATGTTTCAGACTTTTTTTCTTGTTTTAATTAGACTGAAAATGCTCTAAGAGAGCTTATTATATACACCCTGCCTACTCCGTGAAGGATTTAGCTAATCCATCTAAAATTTTGAAACTGAAGCAGAACCATCAACGAAGTCTTGCCGTCCTTTAGCCATAAGTATATTAACATGTAATTGTTCTTCAAGCTTGACTACAATGGGTTGGTTCATGGTGTAATTAGAATTGAATTTGTCGCACAAATCACCTGATAGTTATGGTATTTATATGTGAATTAGACCCCTTACGATATTCTCTTAAACTAGCTTTTGACTATAAGTTCTATTCAAGTCTACAAAATAACATCAAAGCCAAATTTTGCTGGCGATGTGGGTATGAACGGTACCCGTTTGCATGAAACACTATGCTTGAGGGTGTGTTAAAAGTTGAATTTGTCACTCATCATTGAGTTAATTAACTATTATATGATTTTTTATATGTGGAATGGGAACCCTCTGTCTTTGGGATCGGTACCTGTTATGATACCAAGAAAGAAAAATTGCAAAAAGAAACAAAGCGGAAGTTCTGATAAAGTAATAATATTGTATTGATTCACCGCACTACTATACACAGGGCATTGTTAAAATATTAAATTGGACAATTTCCTAATTTTATTTTTAGTTTGTTTCGTATTATTGGTAATTAGGTAGTTTTTATTATTTGTTAGTTTACTTTCATTTTCTTGATATTTTATCTCCTATAAATGAGGTCAAGTATTCTTTATAATATGTAACACTGAATTAAATAAAAAATATTATTCTCTCTAATTAAATGAAAAAATTTGTAAATTTTCCTCCTCAATTACTTTTTTTTTTTTACTAAAAAAATACACAATACTCTCCGACATGAAACCGCAAAGGCCTCTTTCAATAACTGGCCTTTTCTTTTCACCTGTCCTGTACTAACTAGTGCGTATTGACTTGTTGTGGTGCCCAAAATATGTCAAGGTCGGAAATACAGAGTTGGGGGGAGCCAAGTGGAGAACATTATCTAGCCTATCTTCGGAGTTCAGATGAAGTAAATCAAAGTCCTCTTTTCCACAAGGGAGATTCCCGGAAACCTTCCAAGTCCTTAATGAAGCTAGTTTGGAAAATGGCTAGTTGATTTAACATACCATCTACAAAGATTGGCTGATAAGTTGCCTTCCCGTGTCGTTTGGGGTTTAACTTTCTAAGGGCATTTTCGGTACTAGAAAAGGAAAAAAAAAAAAAAAAAAAAAAACAGCTCAGCTGATCTGATCACTTCTTGCCCTCGTTACCCCGTCGATTAAATTATGGATTATCAGTAACTATGCAATACATATCGTAGTAAAACTTTATTAGCCCCACCGTTGTTGCAGACGAATCAATTGATTTGCCGCGGAAGGTGGAGACAATAGTCTATTTTCGAGTTTTCTTGCTGGTTTTTATTTTTTTTATTTTTAATTCTATGATCATTTGATGTTTCATTTTATTTATTCCTTTAGTTTTCACATGACAGAGTGCTTTCTTTCATGGGTGCTTATGCGGAGAGACTTGAGTTTTTTTTGTTTTTGTTTTCAGTTTTTTTTTTTTTTTAGGCTGTTCATGTTAAATAAATTTCAAATAACAAAAATTTGAACTTAAATATATAATCCTTCAAATCTCACAAAATGACTAACATAAATTATAAACAATAATGGTCTTATTGAATGATACTATTATATAGTACCGAAACCCAACCCCGATCCTGGCACTAAAACCCAACCTTAATCCCGATCCTGATCTGAAACCCAACCCCGACCCCAATTCTAAAACTCGAACCCGACGTCGATCCTAAAATCCAACCCCGACCCGGTCCTGAAACTCAAACCCGACCCTTGTCCAGAAACACAACCCCGACCCCCGTTACCAAAATCCAATGCCGAGTCCTATCCTGAAATCCGACCTCAACCCCAATCTTGATAAACTATAGAAGTTCAATTAAAAAGATAATTATTATTATAGTTTTAAAAATCTAAATCCAAACATGTGTATGTTGTTTTCACTTGATAAATCTATTTTCTCAAAACAATTGTCAAACACCATACGTTTTTTATAGCATGTGAGAATTGTCTTTGTTCTTATCTTTGGAAACACAATTCTGAAAACTGAAAACTGAGAACATAGTCAAACATGCCCTTAGGTTTGTTTGTTTTTGCCTTTTTTTTTTTTTTTTAGGCTGTTCATGTTCCATAAATTTAACAAAAATTTGAACTTAAATATATAATCCTTCGAATCTCACAAAATGACTAACATAAATTATAAACAATAATGGACTTAAAGCTAAATTTTGAAGTAGAACTTAAACTACGCCTAAATGCACAAGATTTGAAACTGTCTCCACGACTAGCTAACAGACCTCTCTATTTAGCTCCAAAAATTAGTTTACAATTATTCAAAAGTACTAGAAGGATTTGCAGGTGGCGACCTTGGAGGAGAATACAAAAAAGGCTTGGGTGGTACATGCAAGGAATCAAGACTCCCTTCCAACATTTCTATGACTTTACTCATCGCCGGTCGGTTTGAAGGGTTAGTCTGTATGCACCACAAACTCACAATTATCATTTGCCTCACTCTCATTCGGTCTGCTTCATTTGTAATTTTCTTCAATCCAAGTTCTTCATCTAGCTCAAGGCGCTTGTAAATCCAATGTGGAAAATATATTTCACTTGTATTTTCAACTCCAACATTAACATTCTTTCTCCCTCCTACCATCTCTAAAATCATCATTCCATAACTGTAGACATCAGACTTGTGCGAGATCCCTCCAAAGCTTCTACTAACAACTTCTGGAGCAATATATCCAATCGTCCCTCTTGGACCCAACAACGAGATTAGACTTTCTTTTCTTGTACAAATTCTGGCGAGGCCAAAATCTGCGATTTTAGGCACAAAATCTACATCAAGTAGAATGTTATGAGGCTTTATGTCAAAATGCAAAATCCGTGTATTGCAACCACGGTGCAAATATTCCAGTCCCCTAGCAATGCCCAACGAGATTTGATAGTACATATCCCAATCCAACTGACAACTATTTTCAGTCGAATTTTCATCAAACATGAATTTCTCAAGAGATCCATTAGGCATGAACTCGTAAACGAGAGCTCTTTTAGCATCTTTAAAGCAGAAACCCAACAAAGAGACAATGTTGACATGAGAAGTTCTGCTAATGGTTGCTACCTCATTGATAAAATCTTCTCCGTTAGTTTTTGATTCGTCTAACACCTTAACTGCAACGAGACAACCATCGTGCAACTTCCCTTTGTACACACTGCCAAAACCTCCTTGGCCCAGTTTTTCTTTGAAGGAGTTGGTCATTTTCTTGACATCCAAATAGCTATATCTTCTAGCTTGAAGGGGACCATACTGCTGTAGAAAGGCCTCGATTTGTGCATGTGTTGTATTCCGCTTCTTCCAACACAGGATTGATTTAGTAGATGAGAACTTCTTTCTCAAGCAACAAACTGACACAACTAAAACAACAGCAGCAACAGCTGTGGCTGCTAGTCCCAACTTCAATACTGAATCATGTCCTGCAAAGAAAGGAAGCATGAGTTCAAGCCGTAAAAAAAGGAACCGATCTTTGTAGATAGAAATTTGCATTCAGCAAATATCAAGTTATAGAGTGAAGACGCAATATGCGAACCTATCCGAAAATATCTAATACAAAATTGTTTTTCTTGCTAGCTCGTACTACAAACAACGAACATTAACTGAAAAACTGAAAAAAAAAAAAAAGAGGGAAGCTATATTCCACATCAGAAAGGAATAGAATAGTGGATGGATAAATAAAGAATAGCAGGCCATATTAATGCATAGCAACAAAAGCATTATAAGAATGTCTACTCCTAAAAGAAAGACATGTTAGTGCAAACCGATATATATTTACCTTTTTGTGCAGTTGAATTTGAACATAGGAATTCGTTTTTGCTGTTAGTCTTGCATTGGCCACCACTGTAGTGGCAATTCGAACAATCACCAGTAACAGACACTGCAACAGTGAACTTAGTCGAAAACAAAATTCCATTGCTGTGAGTTCTTTTAGGAGAGAGCGGTGGAAGCTGGATGGCTGAACATTGTTGTGCGAATGGAAAATTATTATTTAGATGAGTAGTGTAATAGATATCATAACCTCTGCAGCTAGTACGATTAAAATTTTCCGGGACAGAAATGCCTAGACTTTGGCTGCAGTTGTAGACAGGCCATGCATCCGCAAACTGCACCTTAGAGAACGGAGTATCATTCGGAAGCATAAAACTTTCGATAGATTCACAAGTGGGGGAATTCAAGTGTATCGGTGATGATGAAGCATTGATGAGAATTAAGTTTAACTGAGAGATGCGCTCAATCGGAAACCAGTATCCTCCTTCCTTGAATTGGATCTTCGAAACTGGCTTCGAACAATTAACTGTGTAGAACCCACAGTCAGCAGGGTGCTCTTGATCCTTGTAAGGGAATCCAATCTGGCCAAGTTCTTCTTTACAAAAGTTCGGGCAACGTAGTACCCGCTGTTTGTTCTCCTCGCCGCAGCTACGAAGCGTAAGGTGAGCGAGAAAATAGAGAGCCCAAAAAAGTTTAGCAGCCATTCGCAACTTTCCAACTAAATGGCCAAAACAAGAAACCAAAAAGAGGATCATGGTTTTGTAATACAAAAAAAAATATTCTATTAGCTTTTTTTTTTTTTTCCCTTGTTCTTCTTGAGAAGTAGTGTTATTGCTCAGTTCAACACGGTAGATGACTTGAAAATTGGAGAAACACAAAAGACTTTGAGGAAGAGAAACAAGAAAAAAAAAACAAAATGAAGATGAAAAGGTTGAAAAAGAAGGTGAGCCTGTAGGTCCCCACGAACCTTCCCCTGAAGTGTTTTTTGGCCATGGAATTCCAAGTAGTATTAATGATGGAGCAATTTTTCAATCCTCCTTCGCCACGTTGACAAGCAGCAAACTTATCAAAGGAAAAAAATACAAAGACTTGACTAATTCTACAAGGAAAAGTTATTATTAATTTATCTATTTATTATTATTTACGTAGTTACCTTATTAGGAGTTTTGTTTTGTTTTGTTTTTTTAATTTTATTTTCGCTCTCTTAATTTAAGGAGATTTGATGGTATTAAATAACTTTCAATTATATAATTGTAAATTTTATATTTATAAGAGCTCATTAATAGCTTTTTTTTTTTTTTTTTTTTATATTCACTCAAGTAAGAACCCATATAATCCTACGAGACAGATCGATTACAAATGTATGATACTTATAAACTATTTGGGGTAGCTCATTAATAGCCTTCCTCACCGATGAATCTTCCTTATATTCCTAGTCGTGGAGGAAACACTTTAAACCGAGTCCAGATTTTGTCCCTTTTTCCTGCAATTCTATAATATTATTTTGACAACTAATCAATTTGCTTAAGTATTTTTAATATTTACATTATTTATGTAGTTAAATTCTTAAATTCAGATAAAATAACATAACATTATTGAGGGACAACCAATGTGATAGAAAATTTGGACAGTAACTCTTGACTCCGTTAAACCTTTCAACATAGTCACCTTTTAAAATCACTCAAAATTAATTTTCACTAACAATAATAAAAAGAATAATTATATGCCCTTAAATCCTCATACATTTTTTATCTGATAACGTGATTAAACGGTTCAAAATTATAATCTTTTATCTCCATATCATAACATAGAATGCAATAAAATGGATTCAAACTATGCGGCTCTTGTGCGTAACAACAAGGCAGAAAAGATAAGGATTATCTCACCAAAACATGTCTTTTACTTGATTGTTTTAGTATTGGTTTTTTTTAAAGAGTAGTATTAAGGACTCCAACTCATGTGACAGTGAATTATTATCTTTTCATTTGTAGATATAATCAATTAATATGATAAATTTTTAAATATCTATCAATAAAAATAAAGATAACTCAAATATCATAAAAATTTGTATTCAAAAATTAATATTAAAGTGGAAGTGTAACATTTTTCTTTGTGTGAATAATTTTTACAGCGGCTAAAACCATCTGGTTGAATGATAGTAATGGTATATAACACGACTTTATCAAACGGAAACTGAAATAATAAATATCATGAGTTGGACCAGAAGACTTTGAAAGTTTGAATGTGAGGTTTGGGGTGTCAGCTTGTGGGGAAGTCTATGGAAAATGAAAATGATACATGAAGAAAACAGCACAAGCGGACCATTTTTAGAAAAAAAAATAATAATATCTAAGAGGAGGTTTGTGGGGTCGTAATGGTAGGGAATGATTGATTGAATTTCAGTATTTACAAGTCCCACGTATTGAAAGTTTGCACCAAATATGAGGTTTGAAACAAAGCCAGTTTTTTTTTATTTTTTTCCTCCTACTGTTGGTGTCAAGTCCACGGATTTGGTGTAGAAGAAAATTTGCTATTCAAATCAACTGTTCTTCATATTGATGATATGCAGTATAAAGCATTCATTTGTATGTTCATCTTTCCTCCCACAAAAACCCAAAAAAATAAAAATAAAATAAAAAGGTGAAAAGGTTTCCTTTTTCCTTATTATTAATCCTCTACACTGAAGGAAACCAGAACAAAGACTCCGTGTTTTGGGAGGTTACTAAATAACACCACTAAAGACCAGTTTAGCAAAGCTTTTGCTCTTACTTTAGCTTTTTGTTATTTAATTTTTTAGTATTTGTAACCATGTTTTTTAATCAGCTTGTACAGTTATAATGATTTTAAAACTTTCTAATAAGCAATAAATATATTAGAACGAGGTTTATAAGCCATTATAAAAAACCTAATACAAGTTTCATAGGTTATGCTTCATAAAAACATTTGAAAACATCCTAAAATTGAAAATATTTAAAGTGTTTTCATTTGGTAACATTTCAAATGGACATTTGGCTGTCGGCATTTCAAATGACATTTAGACCATTTGAAAAGCTTATGACCATTTGAAATGTGTCACAATGTTACCTTCAGGCTAAATTCCAAATGGCGACTTTGGCCATTTGGATCTTCGTCTACAGTGTCAAATGTTTTCGTCCACAATATTACATTCAAATAATTTTCCAAAACACAGCCATAATCATTTTTAAAAGTTTTTTTATTTAAGTTAAATTTGTTTTTTGGTTGAAAGTTCTTGGAAGAGTTAAAGTATTTCTTATAGATCATCTTAACACTTCATAAGTATATTTTGAACTCAGAAAGCTAAAAGCAGTTTTTAAAAAACTTAACCAATTAAGTCCCAAGTCCACATATTTTCATTTTAGCCTTTTAATTTCCCTCTACGGTTTCTAGAAATTGGATTTTCTCTGTTTTTTCCGTCATCATCGGATCTTCAGCAGGAAAATAATAA
>CM046371.1:9946475-9974329 GCA_025413025.1 Ficus hispida | reverse complement strand
TAATTATTTGTAAGACAAGTAACAAAAGTCAATTTATATATATATATATTTCTAAAATCCTTCCTTTAATCATTTTGAGTTGGAAAACACGTTTATCTGGTCAAAAGGGGCTGCCAGACAAAAAAGAGAATTAGAAATTCCTTTCATTACCAGACTTCAATTTGTTTGAAACTTTTTCCTGCCTTTGCTTTTTGACGAAAGGATAGTTCTGTAATTGGATACATTTGTTTTGCTTATAAATGACTACTTCAAAAAAATTTATTATAAAAAATAAAAATGTTTGTTAGCTTGTAGATTGGTTCATAAAAATTCAATCCAATACTTAAAAAATCTTGCTTTATTAATATGACCAAAAAACACATGCCCTAACGTAGAAATATCCTTATAAAAACAAAATAAATCTTTATATTTATATTTTGATTAGGTATTTTTTTTAAAATTTTTTTACTGACTTATGCACCTGTATGATTCATATATAGTACAAAATAAGTGTGCAAATAACAACACAATCATTATTGATCCTATTGAGTTTGCCCAGTAGATGACATGAAATGATTTAGATAAGAGTTTTCAAATTCAAAATTTAAGGGCGTTTATTTTAATTCTTAATAAACGAGACTCGTAGATCACATATGTAAAAGAAAAAAAAGTATTTTATATTATGGACTATGTGTTGATATGAAAGGTAACTTACAAATATATAAATACTTGAGCACAAGTAGGTGTGTAATAAAAAAAAAAAAACAAGGCAAGGTCATATATTCATAGGATAAAGGTTTGGTTATAAATTTCTTAGTGTATGCTTGTGTCGCACGCTCAACACATTTCCCCAGGATCTTTAGAAGGTAAGAAATATATTAAAACATACCAGAGTAAACAATTCCCTTGACTACTTTACAGGAAAAAAAAAAAAAGTTTCTTGGGAATGAAAGTGATCCATAATTTTTACACTTATGTGCCGTTTGTATAATTATTTATTAGGCAGATTTTACCTCTCTTGGACTGTTTCAATGGTCTCCCAATTGTTTGGTGGGCATTCAAACTTTTAGTTTAATCCTGAGGAATATACTAGAGAATTTACTGTGTGAGTGTGTATATTTATATATAAACACATATATTTCCTTATCAATTTCCAAATGGTCCAAGGACTATTTTACAATATGTCACATAAACATATATTTCTGGAAAAAGACAACCTTGAAGATAGATCTTGACAGCCTGGAGGTTTCAGATTCTCCCAACATCGCCACCAGTTAAATTTTCCTAACCCAGAAAATCCTAAATTTATGTATTATATTAAATGATCATTTTGTCATATATGTTTGTTCGGTCTTAAAACACATTTACACCAAGTTGCAATTCTACTAATAGATTATAGTTAAGGTTGGGGTTTGTCAAGAGAAATAGGGTGTTGACGACTATTATATATGACTTTCTCTGATGTTACTTGTGAAATAAACAATTACGATGCATTAGAAAACTCTTAGATTGTGAATTTATCACACATCGTTAAGTTATTAAATTTATATGATGTTTATATTTGAAATGAGAATCCTCTCTTATTAAATTAGCTTTGAAGATGAGTTTTACCTAAGTCCATTTAACCTGATATTAGAGTTATTTTGAAGACGATGATGAGTTGGGATCCCGACTCATTCACATGACACGCTAGATGTGAGAAAAGATGTTAGATTGTGATTTTGTCCTATGTTACCAAGTTACTAGACTAATATGGAGTTTATATGTGGAACGAACATCCTCTATGCTTAAACAAGCTTTTGGGATGAGCATTATGTTGACCTATACATTGCAAAGTAGAATGAAGAACATAAACGAGATTGAATGTCCAAGAAGACAAGCCATTTTACCATAGTTATTTTGTTCTGTACTATGTTCAGGAACATTCTAGTTTGGTTGATTCCAACCAGTTTCGCCCAAATGAGGCTGCAGAAGTTGTTCATCAATGAGAAACTACTCCATCACGTTTGGATTAGTGTTCTTTTCTGTGGCTTATATTAGTAGATTCAGTTATATCAGTATATCCCACTTATGAAGCTTGTAAGCCTAGAAACTGCGGTACTGTTCCCCAACATAAGCTACCTTTTTCACATTGAAAGTACCGGAGCAGACTACTATAGCATCAAAGTCGTTAGAATTGCCTGTCATGAAAACAAACTGTCTATTGGATCTTTAGAGGGCGTAAAAAGAAACTCAAGTCCCACATCGAAAATATATAATCATAATAATAAACATATAAGGATATTGAGTTATTCCACTTAATAGGTTGACCTTTTAAGGTGGAAGCTCAATCCCTTAATGGTCTCAAATCTTGCTTCTTCTCTCCAATCTTCACAAGAACCAGTCATGGTTGGTTGATTTGGATGTTGTCTACTTTCGATTTTCTGTTGATTCTGCTCACTTAAGAAAGCTATGTTTAAGAAACCGTTTAGAAGCATAGAGCATATGTGGCATCCCATGCTCTACCAATCAGTTTGGTTTATTTAGTAATGAGGATGCGTTTACTTCACATGAAAAGGAAATGAAACTTTATGGGTCTCATACATATAAGAAATGAGAAAATGGAATGTCAATCTTTGCACCCCTTATACTAATTCCTAGTAAAAAAAATGAATGCTAAATTTATTTTATGTACTTTTAGTAAGTTGTCATGTGTCATTGATTATTTGATTGTGTAAAAAGATGTTTAAGTAACTACATTAATAAGATTAACATTCCTAATTAGTTGAATAAACGTTAGATTAATAGGTAAGTAAATAGAAGAAAATGAATCAATAGTCCTCCTTATTTGTTCAAATTCATCTCATCACTTCCCACCCTCTTCCTTCTGAATTCCTGTCCTAGAAAAGAATGACGAAAAGAGTCGGTTTCGATGGTCGGGGAGTTGTGTCAGCTTTTGGTGATTTCTACTCAAGCTGCTATGAGAAATCAATTAGTGGTCCTATTTAGGGGTAGATGTAAAGAGAAAATTACCTAATAATCACATTTTTTTCATCTATTAATCAATAGATACAAAATTTCCATTCTCGATAAACATAATACAAATTTTAGTTAACTTTAATTTAATTTTGTGTTATATTAATGTAGTGTTAATATTTTTATATCATATCGACACAATGATATTTAAATTTATGTTATTCAAGTTCTCTTCCTTTTAATATACTCTATATTTCTGGTTTTTATTGGTTAATAAAAAGGCAAGCTGAGGAAAAAAAAAAAAAGTAGAACCCAGAAACGATTTCCTGAAACTTGGGGAACAATCATGCTCAGTCTTTCTTGTGGTGAATTTCTGGGGACATTGATGTATACATAAAGTAGCTAGCGATCGACGACAGGCAGGACGACCGACGGACTGATCGGCCGACCGAACAGAATCTAACAAGTCTCCATTGAGATCAGCAGATATCTTCCATGTGAATGCGTTGTCTTTTACCCCGTTTCCTACTTATCAGACTTAAGACCAACCAACTAACATATCAGTTGGCAATTTTTCTTACTCTATTGCAAAATGTCAATATGTTTGACTGCTCTTACCACAATATAGTGGATGAAAATGACCCCAAATATGTATTTTTGTGGTGATGACCCACAAACCTCGTGATTTTTCTAATGGTGGGTTCTTGCTTTTTGTTTCTTTTTTTTCCTCGATCATTTTCCACTCCTTGTCCCACAACCCGGACCGTATAACGAAAGCCGTTAAAGTATTCTCAGCCACCCAATTGAGTCAGGTTCCTTTTGCTGGTATTGCTGTAAGGCCGTTTTTCATGCAACCTAACCAAAGACATGTTACACGAGAGAAAGAGGTCGCAAAAGCTTCTTAGATCGGTGTTTCACTTTAACTTTTGTTTATTTATTTTAAATGACTTTGAAAGGTCAATGAGTCAAGTCTTTTTAGCATATTTTTGTTATGCAGTGCTTTGCCTGGCCGAATACTGAACAGTATTTTCAGACCAGAGCGTTAGAAGCTTCGTCGTGGCTAACCCCGTTTTCTTTTCAAGTCTTTCTGTGTTCGAATTTCCAAGTCAACTACCGTGTTAAGCATGGAAAATTCTTCTTCTTTATATATTTCGACATAGATTAGAAAAAACCTTGAAGATAAGAAGTTGGATGAGGAAAATAGATTCTTATTTGTCCTTTCACTTTAGCAAGTTCAGGATGGCTCCTCTTCCTCTGTTTGTTCTCTTCTTTCTCTCTCATCTTCTGCTTCTTAGCTCGGCTGGAGAGGAGAAACACCACCCGGGTCCATGTCCACCATTTCCCTGTGGAACACTTGGGAATTTCTATCCCCCTTTATAAATAGCACGAAGTCTGAATGTGGGTTATACACAGTGAATTGTTCGGAGTCAAATCCCAAGGTACAGTTGAAAGAAGGAGGATACTGGTATGAAATTGGGCACATCTCTCCTAAGGGAGATTCTATTTCCATCAAGAGCGGAGCGCCAAATCCCCCACCCCCAAACCCTTTGATCCCTGTACAGCCAATGAAAGTTATGCTCTCCCTGGCCCTTCCATGATATCTAACCTGTCCTCATCGAACTTGTTGACCATCTTCAATTGCAGCCACAGCCTTGGCATTAGCACCAGTACCCCAAGCGGTTTTAACCTCTCTACCTGCGGAGATGATCATATCTACTATACTCTTTCATATAATAGTACTTCACCTTTTCCACCTCAGTGTTCGATGTTCCAGCTCCCAGGCTATGAGCAAACTCCCGGCCATAACATTTCAAGTGTACCTATCTTCACTCTTGATGTGCGTGTTAATCATTATTGTAATTACTGTTACTTTGAGGAAGGACTATGCCGGTTCAGTGCCATAGATCATAAATTATCTTGTTCCAAGACGGAAGAAAATGGTATGCATAACTGGAAAACAGGTCTGCTTACAGACACACGTATTTCTCTTTGGACTATTCGTTCTTGAAATACTTGTGCATTTACATGGCCTACTGCTGCTCATCCTCTATCTTTCAATTCTCTTAATTCATTTCTCATACGAAGATAGCTTTGTTTTATTTAGTCTTCTTATTTTGGATTATATATGAGAAGTATGTAACTGTTTTCTGTGCAAATAATTCCATATTAGAATGTTCTGATAGTTTTGTATTATTTCACACTCACACTCCACGTCTTCATTTTGGTGAACGCCAATTTTATCCACATCTTTTCTTTATTTATTATGTTAGCTGACGACAATTTTCATCGTAACTCATGATGTTGCAGGAAATAAGAAGTTGGCACTGAAGTTGGGACTAGGTAAGATGCTTCTTTCAATATCAGACATTTAATTGTTACGGTGATAGTTCTTTTTATTTGTCACTTTTTCTCCAAGGTAGTGCTTTGGTTGATATTTGACCCCTCTGATTTGTCTGCTTTAGGTATCGGACTTCCTGTCTTTATAATCGGCTCGGTAACATTCTTTTTAATCCGGCTCTACAAACAGAGACGTTCTGCTTCGAAATTCGTCACGAGGAGCGTTTCTGATCCGTATCTGAATGACCCAGAAGGCGGAAGTGTCTACTATGGGGTCCCTATCTTTTCCTACAAAGATCTTGAAGAAGCAACTAACAAATTTGACATCGAGAAGGAACTTGGAGATGGAGGTTTCGGAACGGTATACCTCGGTAAGAGATAATAAATATGAAGATATGTTCATAGTATATGTAACATCTTTGTTGAATGGCTTGTCTTAATTTTCTCCTTTTCAAAATTAGGACAACTCAAAGATGGGAGGGAAGTTGCAGTTAAGCGCTTGTACGAGCACAACTACAAACGATTTGAACAGTTCAAAAACGAAATTGAGATCCTCGCCCGCCTGCGACACCAGAATCTGGTCACCCTCTATGGCTGCACTTCACGGCGCTGCAGGGAACTCCTCCTTGTCTATGAGTACATCCCGAATGGCACGGTTGCTGATCATCTCCATGGAGATAGAGTACAAACTAGTCCTCTTACATGGCCGGTTCGTATGAGCATAGCCATAGAAACCGCGACTGCCTTGGCTTATCTGCATGCTTCTGACATTGTCCACCGTGATGTGAAGACTAACAACATTCTACTTGACAACAACTTCAGTGTCAAAGTTGCTGATTTTGGACTCTCCCGGCTCTTCCCCATCGACGTCACTCATGTCTCTACGGCTCCACAAGGGACACCGGGTTATGTCGACCCAGAGTATCACCAATGTTACCAGCTAACTAGTAAGAGCGATGTCTATAGCTTCGGGGTTGTACTCATTGAGCTCATATCATCTATGCCTGCGGTTGACATAACTAGGCATAGGCACGAGATTAATCTATCTAACTTGGCAATAAGCAAGATTAAAAAACGCGCATACAATGAGCTGGTGGATCCGCGCCTTGGGTTCGACTCAGATAGTGAAGCTAAGAGGATGACAATTGCTGTTGCGGAGTTGGCCTTTCAATGTTTGCAACAAGACAAGGAAATGAGGCCTTCAATGGATGACGTCTTGGAGGAACTAAAGAGGATCGAGAGCGGGAAGAGTGAGCCTCAAAATCAAGTGAAGGGTTTTGATGGTGTGATAGCAAGTACACAACCACCGCCTTCACCAGAATTTTGCGATGAAGTTGGGTTGTTGAAAAGCATCAAAGGGCAGCCACCGTCACCGAATACCGTCACCGAAAACTGGTCTAGTAGTTTATCTTCGACGTCTAATGTCAGTGGCTAAAGCTGTCTTTTTCCATTATGAAATTTTCAAGAGAAATTATGAACATTTGGCATAGATGATCAGATGTTAAGTGATGGGTCGTAATTTGTCCTCTCATCGTCATGTTTTGTTGCTTGTTTTACGTCGTTTATCCATTATCTGACGCACTCATCACTTGCACGAAAGATTTGAGCGTGTACATAGTAAAGGAATCTATTGTAGTTTCTGTCCATACTTTGAATATAAATTTGATCATGATGAATATTTTCATCCTGTTTTTTTTTTTTTTGGTATTGTTATTCGTCATTTCTAGCAGTTTATCACGTGTAGTCAAGATGAAGAAGACAAGCCTAAATACCTTATTTCAAGCAAAGTCATTAATGCATCCCAATTAAGTTGGCACTAAATAATATATTTAATATCCCACCTAAACTCTCTTTTCAAATTAATTAAAAAAAAAAAGAAAAAGAAAAAAAAAAAAAAAGAAGAATACACAAGTTAAAATATTCAAGAGCGACATTAAAACAACTTAAAGCCTAAGTAAACGATGGAGAGTTGCTAATGCAAGATAAATCCTCGTGGAAATCCAAGAAGATGCCTCGTTGAAAATCTTTTCCCAGTAAAACCCAATGAGAAAAACCTGGAAATTTGAGAATCTGGGAAAGACATTAAGAACAACTAATAGCTAGTAAGTCAAAGCAAGGCAAAGCCGACCGAAGAACACGAGTGAGATTAGATTATTCAAGAAGACAAGCCATTAAACATTAGTTATTCTGCTTTACTCCATGTTGAGCAATATTCTAGTCTCTTTCATTTCTCGTCTTCAATCACTTTCCCCCAGAGTCAGTTATATCAGCAGATCACGGTTATGAAGCTTGTGAATCTCGAAACTGCGGTGTTGGTCTCGACATAAGTTATGCGTTTTACATAGAGGGCGTTGGGGCAGACTACTGTGGCCTCAAGGTCTTTGGCAAGTTATACACCCTTAATTTTGATGTGTTATCAGTTCAATGTACATGCAAAGCATCAGTAGATGTATATGTGTAAGTCTACACACACACACACACACACATATATATATATATATATATTTTTTTTTTTCTTATGATTTTTCATTGACTATAGTCACTTAGAAGATTAGATTTGAGGAAGTGCATAATGTGTCATCGTTTACCATTCTCCTCCTTTTGAATTCTACTCTTGGAAAAGTTTAAAGTAGTTTCATCTCCTTTTATTTTATTATTTTTTCCTGCTGAAGATCCGATGACGGAAAAAACAGAGAAAATCCAATTTCTAGAAACCGTAGAGGGAAATTAAAAGGCTAAAATGAAAATATGTGGACTTGGGACTTAATTGGCAAAGTTTTTTAAAAACTGCTTCTAGCTTTCTGAGTTCAAAATATACTTCTGAAAGTGTCAAGAAGATCTGTAAGAGGTACTTTAACTCTTCCGAAGTACTTTCAACCAAAAAACAAATTTAACTTAAATAAAAAATCTTTTTAAAATGATTATGGCTCTGTTTTGGAAAATTATTTGAATGTAAATATTGTGGATGAAAACATTTGACACTGTAGACGAAGACCCAAATGGCCAAAATCTCCATTTGGAATTTAGCCTGAAGGTAACATTGTGACACATTTCAAATGGTCATAAGCTTTTCAAATGGTCAAAATGTCATTTGAAATGCCGACAGCCAAATGTCCATTTGAAATGTTACCAAATGAAAACACTTTAAATATTTTTAATTTTAGGATGTTTTCAAATGTTTTTATGAAGCATAACCTATGAAACTTGTATTAAATTTTTTATAATGGCTTATAAACCTCGTTCTAATATATTTATTGCTTATTAGAAAGTTTTAAAATCATTATAACTGTACAAGCTGATTAAAAAACATGGTTACAAATACTAAAAAATTAAATAATAAAAAGTTAAAGTAAGAGCAAAAGCTTTGCTAAACTGGTCTTTAGTGGTGTTATTTAGTAACCTCGCAAGACACGGAGTCTTTTTTCTGGTTTCCTTCAGTGTAGAGGATTAATAATAAGGAAAAAGGAAACCTTTTCACCTTTTTATTTTATTTTTATTTTTTATTTTTATTTTTTTGGGTTTTTGTGGGAGGAAAGATGAACATACAAATGAATGCTTTATACTGCAGATCAATATGAGATTTTGAATAGCAAATTTTCTTCTACACCAAATCCGTGGACTTGACACCAACAGTAGGAGGTAAAAAATAAAAAAAAAAACTGGCTGTTTCAAACCTCATATTTGGTGCAAACTTTCAATACGTGGGACTTGTAAAATACTGAAATTCAATCAATCATTCCCTACCATTACGACCCACAAACCTCCTCTTAGATATTATTATTTTTTTCTAAAAATGGTCCGCTTGTGCTGTTTTCTTCATGTATCATTTTCCATAGACTTCCCCACAAAACCTCACATTCAAACTTTCAAAGTCTTCTGGTCCACCTCATGATATTTATTATTTCAGTTTCCGTTTGATAAAAGTCGTGTTTTATACCATTACTATCATTCAACCAGATGGTTTTTGCGCTGTAAAAATTATTCACACAAAGAAAAATGTTACACTTCCACTTTAATTTTATTTTTGAATACCAACTTTTATGATATTTGAGTTATCTTTATTTTTATTAATAGATGTTTAAAAAATTGTCATATTAATTAATTACATCTACAAATGAAAAGATAATAATTCACTATTGTTGATTGCTCGAACCGCTCCGACCATATTAACACTATCCCGTGCCGGGCAACGCCAAGAACCACGTCCCCAACTACCCGTTCCCGCCGAGAAGAAACCTTCTTTGAGGTTATTGAACGGCGTGATCGTGGTTTGCCGACCAGGCCGCAGTTCTCGGATTGTGGTACCACCCGAGAAGGGCAGGCCCTCCCCGACAGTGCCTCCGGTACTGTTACGGATCGACCGCATCCTGGACCTTCCCCACACCCCCGAAGGTACTTCGGAGTGTCCAATCTGACACGTCACATCCTCACCCCACGACCGCAGGAGCCGCCCACCTACTACTGGCATCCGTCACGTCATCACCTGCCCCCGCCTATCCTGACAGGCGCAGCCTCCTTTTTGTGGCGGCGCTACAGTCGCCCACTGAGCTGCGTCATGTTGGGGACAGGTGGTAGCGGGTTATTGGGCCCCCAGAGCCTATTGGCCTAGGTTCTGACCGGTCAGTAGAAGTCCGAGGTAGCCGACCAGGTCAGGTCGCCCCAAGCACCCGAACCCGCCGGAGATGCCTATAAATAAGGGAGGAACCCACAACTTCAGGTATGGTCATTATTACCTTGTCAAAGCTCTGCCTCTCCTTTTACTCATCAGTCACCTTGCTGACTTAAGCATCGGACTGCCCGCGGCGGACACCATACCGGTGCCCCCATCATTTCGAGGTGCTTCATTTTGCAGGTGGTTCACGGCGGAGCAACTGGCCGATCGCGACCCGACCACCCGACCACTTTGGGTGTTGTTGCCGGATCCATTTTTGGCATCAACAACTGTCACATGAGTTGGTGTCCTTAGTACTACTCTTTAAAAAAAAAAACCAATACTAAAACAATCAAGTAAAAGACATGTTTTGGTGAGATAATCCTTACCTTTTCTGCCTTGTTGTTACGCACAAGAGCCGCAAAGTTTGAATCCATTTTATTGCATTCTATGTTATGATATGGAGATAAAAGATTATAATTTTGAACCGTTTAATCACGTTATCAGATAAAAAATGTATGAGGATTTAAGGGCATATAATTATTCTTTTTATTATTGTTAGTGGAAATTTTGAGAGATTTTAAAAGGTGACAATGTTGAAAGGTTTAACGGAGTCAAGAGCTACTGTCCAAATTTTCTATCACATTGGTTGTCCCTCAATAGTGTTATATTATTTTATCTGAATTTAAGAATTTAACCACATAAATAATATAAATATTAAAAATATTTAAGCAAATTGATGAGTTGTCAAAATAAAATTGTAGAATTGAAGGAAAAAGGGACAAAATCTGGACTCGGTTTAAAGTGTTTCCTCCACGACGAGGAATATAAGGAAGATTCACCGGTGAGAAAGGCTATTAATGAGCTACCTCTAATAGTTTATAAGTATCATACATTTGTAATCGATCTGTCTCGTAGGATTATATGGGTTCTTACTTGAGTGAATACAAAAAAAAAGAAGCTATTAATGAGCTCTTATAAATATAAAATTTACAATTATATAATTGAAAGTTATTTAATACCATCAAATTTCCTTAAATTAAGAGAGCGAAAATAAAATTAAAAAAAAAAACAAAACAAAACTCCTAATAAGGTAACTATGTAAATAATAATAAATAGATAAATAAATAACAACTTTTCCTTGTAGAATTAGTCAAGTCTTTGTATTTTTTCCTTTGATAAGTTTGCTGATTGTCAACGTGGCGAAGGAGGATTGGAAAATTGCTCCATCATTAATACTCTTTGGAATTCCTTGGCAAAAAAACACTTCATGGGAAGGTTCGTGGGGACCTACAGGCTCACCTTCTTTTTCAACCTTTTCATCTTCATTTTTGTTTTTTTCTTTTTTTTTTTTTTTTTCTTGTTTCTCTTCCTTAAAGTCTTTTGTGTTTGTCCAATTTTCAAGTCATCTACCGTGTTGAGCAGAGCAATAACTCTACTTCTCAAGAAGAACCATTAAAAAAAAAAAAAAAAGGCTAATAGAATATATATTTTTTTGTACTACAAAACCATGATCCCCTTTTTGGTTTCTTGTTTTGGTCATTTAGTTGGAAAGTTGCGAATGGCTGCTAAACTTTGTTTGGCTCTCTATTTTCTCGCTCACCTTGCGCTTCGTAGCTGCAGCGAGGAGAACAAACAGTGGGAACCACGTTGCCCGAACTTTTGTAAAGAAGAACTTGGCCAGATTGGATTCCCTTACAAGGATCAAGAGCACCCTGCTGGCTGTGGGTTCTACACAGTTAATTGTTCGAAGCCAGTTTCGAAGATCCAATTCAAAAAGAAGGATACTGGTTTCCGATTGAGCGCCTCTCTCAGTTAAACTTAATTCTTATCAATGCTTCATCATCACCGATACGCTTGGATTCCCCCACTTGTGAATCTATCGAAAGTTTGATGCTTCCGATTAGTACTCCGTTCTCTACAGTGAAGTTTGCGGATGCATGGACTGTCTACAACTGCAGCCAAAGTCCTGGCATTTCTGTCCCGGAAGATTTTAATCGTACTAGCTGCAGAGGTTATGATATCTATTACACTACTCATCTAAATAATAATTTTCCATTAGGACAACAATGTTCAGCCATCCAGCTTCCACCGCTCTCTCCTAGAAGAACTCACAGCAATGGAATTTTATTTTCGACTAATTTCACAGCTCGAGTGTCTGTTACTGGTGATTGTTTTAATTGTCACTACAGTGGTGGCCAATGCAAGACTAACAGCAAAAACGAATTCCTATGTTCAAATTCAACTGCACAAAAAGGTAAATATATATCGGTTTGCACCAACATGTCGTTCTTTTAGGAGTAGACATTCTCATAATGCTTTTGTTGTCATGCATTTATATGACCCGCTATGCTTTTTTTACCCATCCACTGTTCTATTCCTCTCTAATGTGGATATAACTTCCCTCTTTTTTTTTTTTTTTTTTTTCAGTTGATGTTAATGTTCGTTGTTTGTAGTACGAGCTAGCAAGAAAAACAATTTTGTATTAGATATTTTCGGATAGGTTCGCATATTGCGTCTTCACTCTATGACTTGATATTTGCTGAATGCAAATTTCTATCTACAAAGATCGGTTCCTTTTTTTACGGCTTGAACTCATGCTTCCTTTCTTTGCAGGACATGATTCAGTATTGAAGTTGGGACTAGCTGCCACAGCTGTTGCTGCTGTTGTTTTAGTTGTGTCAGTCTGTTGCTTGAGAAAGAAGTTCTCATCTACTAAATCAATCCTGTGTTGGAAGAAGCGGAATACAACACATGCACAAATCGAGGCCTTTCTACAGCAGTATGGTCCCCTTCAAGCTAGAAGATATAGCTATTTGGATGTCAAGAAAATGACCAACTCCTTCAAAGAAAAACTGGGCCAAGGAGGTTTTGGCAGTGTGTACAAAGGAAAGTTGCACGATGGTTGTCTCGTTGCAGTTAAGGTGTTAGACGAATCAAAAACTAACGGAGAAGATTTTATCAATGAGGTAGCAACCATTAGCAGAACTTCTCATGTCAACATTGTCTCTTTGTTGGGTTTCTGCTTTAAAGGTGCTAAAAGAGCTCTCGTTTACGAGTTCATGCCTAATGGATCTCTTGAGAAATTCGTGTTCGATGAAAATTCGACTGAAAACAGTAGTCAGTTGGATTGGGATATGTACTATCAAATCTCGTTGGGCATTGCTAGGGGACTGGAATATTTGCACCGTGGTTGCAATACACGGATTTTGCATTTAGACATAAAGCCTCATAACATTCTACTTGATGTAGATTTTGTGCCTAAAATCGCGGATTTTGGCCTCGCCAGAATTTGTACAAGAAAAGAAAGTCTAATCTCGATGTTGGGTCCAAGAGGGACGATTGGATATATTGCTCCCGAAGTTGTTAGTAGAAGCTTTGGAGGGATCTCGCACAAGTCTGACGTCTACAGTTATGGAATGATGATTTTAGAAATGGTAGGAGGGAGAAAGAATGTTAATGTTGGAGTTGAAAATACAAGTGAAATATATTTTCCACAGTGGATTTACAAGCGCCTTGAGCTAGATGAAGAACTTGGATTGAAGAAAATTACAAATGAAGCAAACCGAATGAGAGTGAGGCAAATGATAATTGTGAGTTTGTGGTGCATACAGACTAACCCTTCAAGCCGACCGTCGATGAGTAAAGTCATAGAAATGTTGGAAGGGAGTCTTGATTCCTTGCAAGTACCACCAAAGCCTTTTTTGTATTCTCCTCCAAGGTCGCCACCTGCAAATCCTTCTAGTACTTTTGAATAATTGTAAACTAATTTTTGGCGCTAAATAGAGAGGTGTGTTAACTAGTCGTGGAGACAGTTTCAAATCTTGTGCATGTAGGCGTAGTTTAAATTCTACTTCAAAATTTAGCTTTAAGAGCATTATTGTTTATAATTTATGTTAGTCATTTTGTGAGATTCGAAGGATTATATATTTAAGTTCAAATTTTTGTTAAATTTATGGAACATGAACAGCCTAAAAAAAAAAAAAAGAAAAGCTAAAACAAAACAAAAACAAACAAACCTAAGGGCCTATTTGGCTATGTTCTCAGTTTTTAGTTTTCAATTTTCAGAATTGTGTTTCCAAAGATAAGAACAAAAACAATTCTCACATGCTATAAAAAAGGTATGGTGTTTGACAATTGTTTTGAGAAAATAGATTTATAAAATGAAAACAGAATACACATGTTTTTAAATTTGTAAAACTATAATAATTATTATTTTTTTAATTGAACTTCTATAATTTATCAAGATCGGGGTTGAGGTCGGATTTTAGGATAGGACTCGGCATTGGGTTTTGGTAACAGGGGTCTGTGTGATGCCCTAGAAATTCATAAGCTTGATTCATGAATTATTATTATGGATCTCTTCATTAATATGCTTCCAATAAATTATTTTGATGAATATCAAATTTCAAGATCATGAATGACTGCATATATACTATCGGTGTGATGATGTCGATGATTTAACGATGTTAAATTTCTCTATTTAAATGAGAAATTTTAAATACATAAAAGATGAGTTGAACGACATTTAACTTTGTGCGAAAAATTTATTATGTCACATTAGGGGGATAACGATAACTTTTAGGAAGAACCCCGATTTTTATTAATCGGTTGATTTAATAATCTTAGTATTTATTGTGATCATAACAATAGTCAAGCTTTGAGAGCATGATTGAGAATTAATGTGTTACATGGAGAGAAGATGAAGTATTAGTGTTTACTCTTAGGAAATCTAAAGGTGGAAAATTGATCAAAAATTATGCTTGATTTGAAATCAATAGTGTAGATTTTATGTTAAGGGATCCTAGGCAAATCAATGGCCAAACTTTGGATGATAAGTGACCAATGTGAGCTTAAGGTAAGGATTAGTGTAATGGAAGATTCAATGGATGAGAATAAGGATGACAACCTTGAATCAAGGGTGGAAATTGGAAAAGAAAAACAAAATAAAAATAAGAATCCTAGGGGGGAATCCGGATTTTGGTTCAAGAAAGCAAGGGGAAATGTGAGCAAATGAGAAAATAAGAAAGTGGTGTATGCATGCAACTACATGTAAGAGATGGCATGGTTTATTTTGGCAAGTTTACCTAAGGAAATGACAAGTGAAAGTGACCCTTTATCTCCACTTTGTTGAACCAAATTTCACCCCAAAAACCCTCCTTGAAGTGGCGGCAATGAAGGAGGATATCAGCCAAAAATTTTCCAATCTTACCCCTCAAAATACAGCTCCCTTAAGATGAAAGTTGGCTGAGCACAAACCCCTAATACCCCATTTAACTCTCACACAAGTTAAACTCAAAAAAACCCTAGCTCTCTAGCCACAACCAAGCTCAAAACAAAAGATGAACCACCAACGCTATTCTCCACCTCCAACACATCTCTAGCACCCTCCTCCATCCATTTTCAAGCTCTAAGAAACCCCGTCCAAAATATCGAAGAAGTGTAAGACGGAGTTAGTGGACATTTTACTAGAGGTAACCTAGTAGTATTCTTTATGTTTTAGTCATTTTTGGAGAACTAAAGCATGATGTTTAGTTATGATCTTAATATTAGACTTCTTCTTACCTAGGAAAAGTTTTGTGAAGAACTTGGAAGGTTCGAGATCTTAAAGGATCCCCAGAGCATTTTGGTAAGATCTATGAACCTTGTTAAAGTTTATAGAAGTTGTGGTGATATAGCATACGTTGAAAACTTTGGTATGAAAAATAAATTATATGTTAATATTCTACAGAAGATAAACTTCATTTTAGGCTTTGGAATCACTTGATTTGCTTTTATATGTCTAAAGTTATGTGCCCTTGAAATTGTGACACAAAACTAGAGAGAAATGAACATCCGAGACACAATATAGACACGGGTTTATTGTACTCCGAACCCTTTAGACTCAAAATTTTGGAGTATAAGTTATAGATCTAAAAACTATATTCTTCAAGCTTTCCAACAAGATATCTTACGCCTTGAACGGATAAATGTGCAATTTTTGACGAATTTTACAAGTTTGGGCTACGAACCGAAAATCCTTGCTAGAACTCTATACTAGCCAAGGGTTTTGTAATTTTTGAGTTAGTAAATCTTAACTTCTTATAAAACTGTTCTTATCATACAAAATAGACATTATAAAGTTTCTAATCACATATCTTTTGTCTTATTTGGACTTGTAAGTAAATTGTTATGATTTTTCTAATCTTACCTATGAATCTGGATTTGTGGTTCAAATGTGAAACCAATAGTAACAAATTGTGGCATGAATCACTCAAGTAATAAAGGAAATAACTTTATCATTGTAAAGTAGACATCTTAAGCTTCAAAATGAGATATCATATATTTAAAATGGATATGTACATTAATTTTAATAAATCCCTTAAAATGAAGTATAATATAGTAATATGGGATTTTACCATAAGACACTTAGAAAAACGTCCACATTAATATTTGAAATACTTAAAACCTTGGAAAAATAAGTTAAAAATACAGAAACTAGATGTTTTAAACTTTCCAATAAGTCATCAAGTGTCCAAAACGGAATTATACTTAAGTTTAAATAAATCTTACAAGTTAAAATCCTACACCGATAAAACGATTAAACATTAAAATGTGACATAAGGGTAAGTCATAACATATGAACATATTTAGTTATGAAATAAGTTGATTTTAAATGTATGATCAAATAATGTGAAAAGTCTAACTTTATAAAATTAAATCACAAGTTTTAAATGGGCCAAGATAAAGTATACTAGATGGTTACCGAGTATATACCAAGAGATTACCTTAGCCCAACTAGATGAACATAACTTAGGGGTTAGGCTAGCCTAATAATAAAAGAGAAGTATACTCATATGTGACTCCTTGTCATCTTGATTGATTTATTAATTAATTAATTAAATACATAATTAAACATAATTATTAAAGTAATTAATTAATTAATAACTAATTAATTAATTATAAGAGTTAGCATATAATAATCAAGATTTTTATGTTGAATAACTACATAATTATAATATATGATTAATTATAGATTAATTAATCATTAACCATTGATGTAATCATCAAAAATAATAATGGATGATTAACTAGAGATTAACCAAACATTAATTATTAGATTAATGAAATTATTAATTATTACTAGTAGAATTAATAATTAATAATTATTATATGAGAAAGAATATTTAAGTAACATAATTAAATTATTAACAAGATAATTATTAATAAGTCAATTAAAATTATATAATTTAATTATAATTACTCAATTAAATAAAATAATAATTAACTATTACTTAATTAATTAATTAATTAATTAATCAATTGATTAATTAATTAATCTAAATAATTAATTAAATAATAATTAGTAGAAATTTATTTTAACACTTAATAATTAAAAAAAATTGTTAAGGTTAATTATAATATAAGTAAATTAAGTTTATAAAATGAATAAAGTAATGTTACTATAATTCTATCTAATAATGAGATATTGTTTAAATCAGGACAATTTCTTAAATCGGCATAGTAGGAGAAACAACTCCAGAAGTTTAAGTACATAAGACAAGTAAGTACAAACTTCACCTACAGCATGGAACAAAATGTCTTTCTTTGTTGATGCTTCACGTTTGCTATAACTTGACTTGATGATATGATGAGTCTATGAGTTATACGTATTACTTTAATAAAGTATTTGATGTGCATAAATTCCTCTCGCACTGACATGATCGGCATGCCTCACGTATATTTATGCCATAATGATAGATATATAATGACATGTAAATATACACATTGTCACAATTAATAAGAATGAGGTAAATAAAGATAGAATTAAGTGTCGTACCAACCTCCAATTAGTGAGAGGATATGATAAGAATGAAAGTTATAAAATATGACCTTGGAGGCTGTTGGAGGGTCACTCCCCTAACTCCCCATTGGTTGCGCACATATGGATACCACATAAGGGCCCTTAAGTAGACAAGATATGTAAATAATAAAACATAATTGAACACACATATTTCATATACATTTTTAATCATTCATGATGTTACATGTGATGATATGATTTTATAAAAATAATTTGTGAGATATTGTTTGTACTTGCTGAGCGAAAGCTCATCATTGTGTATTTGTGCTGTAGATAACGCGGGTAAGCAGCCCGTTACTTAGATGTTATGGACTGGCAAAGTTGTGTGGAGGCGATAAAGGACGGGAGTGGGATACCACCACGAATTAAATTTCCGCATTTAAATTTCGTAAACTATGTTGTATCAACTATATTTATAATTATGTTCCAATGTTTTAGTACTACTAAACTCGTATGAGTATTTTACAATAAAAAACTTTAGACTCTCTTCTTATAATTTATATGAAGTTATAACTTTTTAAAATATTATCTAGGTACGATTTTAAATCGGATAATTAGTTGCTAGAGGTTTTCAATTTTCTCCGTTAAAATTTTAATAATCCTAACTTTCGTAGTCCAAATATATTTTTTAAAAAAATTCTGTATTTTCGGAACCAAACATAAATGAGTGTTAAGATTAAATTAAATAAGAATAAGTAAGCTAGTTAACGGTCCGAAAATTCGGGTCGTTACAATCAGGGTTGTGTTTCTAGACAAGAGTCGGGTTTGGGTTTCAGGACCAGGTCGGGGTTGGGTTTTAGGATTGACGTCGGGTTCTGGTTTTAGAATTAGGGTCGGGATTGAATTTCAGATCGGGATCGGGATTAAGGTTGGGTTTTAGTTCCGGGATCGGGGTTTGGTTTCGGTACTATATAATAGGACTGTTCAATAAGACCATTATTGTTTATAATTTATGTTAGTCATTTTTTGAGATTTGAAGGATTATATATTTAAGTTCAAATTTTTGTTATTTGATATTTATTTAACATGAACAGCCAAAAAACAAAAAACAAAAACTGAAAACAAAAACAAAAACAAAAACAAAAACAAAAAAAACTCAAGTCTCTCCACATAAGCACCCATAAAAGAAAGCACTCTGTCAAGTGAAAACTAAAGGAACAAATAAAATGAAACATCAAATGATCATAGAATTAAAAATTAAAAAAACAAAAACCAGCAAGAAAACTCGAAAATAGACTATAGTCTCCACCTTCCGCGGCAAATCAATTGATTCGTCTACCTCGCTTGAACAACGGTGGGGCTAATAAAGTCTTTACCAAGGTGTGTATTGCATAGTTACTGATAATCCATAATTTAATCGACGGGGTAACGAGGACAAGAAGTGATCAGATCAGCTGAGCTGTTTTTTTTTTTTTTTTTTTTTTTTTTCTCTAGTACCGAAAATGCCCTTAGAAAGTTAAACCCCAAACGGCACGGGAAGGCAACTTATCAGCCAATCTTTGTAGATGGTATGTTAAATCAACTAGTCATTTTCCAAACTAGCTTCATTAAGGACTTGGAAGGTTTCCGGGAATCTCCCTTGTGGAAAAGAGGACTTTGATTTACTTCATCTGAACTCCGAAGATAGGCTAGATAATGTTCTCCACTTGGCCCCCCCCCCCCAACTCTGTATTTGCAACCTTGACATATTTTGGTCACCACAACAAGTCAATACGCACTAGTTAGTACAGGACAGGTGAAAAGAAAAGGCCAGTTATTGAAAGAGGCCTTTACGGTTTCACGTCGGAGAGTATTGTGTATTTTTTTAGTAAAAAAAAAGTAATTGAGGAGGAAAATTCATAAATTTTTTCATTTAATTAGAGAGAATAATATTTTTTTTTATTTAATTCAGTGTTACATATTATAAAGAATACTTGACCTCATTTATAGGAGATAAAATATCAAGAAAATGAAAGTAAACTAACAAATAATAAAAACTACCTAATTACCAATAATACGAAACAAACTAAAAGCAAAATTAGGAAATTGCCCAATTCAATATTTTAACAATGCCCTGTGTATAGTAGTGCGGCGAATCAATACAATATTATTACTTTATCAGAACTTCCGCTTTGCTTCTTTTTGCAATTTTGCTTTCTTGGTAACATAACAGGTACCGATCCCAAAGACAGAGGGTTCCCATTGCATATATAAAAAATTATATAATAGTCAATTAACTCAGTGATGAGTGACAAATTCACCTTTTAAGACACCCTCAAGCATAGTGTTTCATGCAAACGGGTATCGTTCATACCCGTATCGCCAGCAAAATTTGGCTTTGATGTTATTTTGTAGACTTGAATAGAACTTATACTCAAAAACTAACTTAAGAGAATATCATAAGGTGTCTAATTCACATATAAACACCATAACTACCAGGTGATTTGTGCGACAAATTCAATTCTAATTACACCATGAACCAACCCATTGTAGTCAAGCTTGAAGAACAATTACATGTTAACATACTTATGGCTAAAGGACGGCAAGACTTCGTTGATGGTTCTGCTTCAGTTTCAAAATTTTAGATGGATTAGCTAAATCCTTCAAGGAGTAGGCAGGGTGTATATAATAAGCTCTCTTAGAGCATTTTCAGTCGAATTAAAACAACAAAAAAGTCTGAAATATGACTTATCAATTTCCTCTTTCTTGATTTTTGTTTTGTTTTTAATTAACGCTTAAGTAAGATTCATCAATTTTTTTCTGAAATATTAAACGCTTAAAAAAATGTCTGAAATATGACATATCAAATGTTGAAAGGATAGGGTACACGGTAAGGTTTGGAAACATGAAGTTTAGGAAGATAGGACTTGCAACCTCTTCTCATTGCCTTTTAATGTTAGCATTCTTGGCCCATTTTCGTGCAAGGAATCAGGTCAAGAAATTGAGCATGATATGATTTTGGTTGCTCCAAACATAAACAAAGGACAAGCTTCTAGCAAATAAATTAAACCCGTTTTCTTTTTAAAGTAAAATTTTTACATTTTTTTCTTTTAAGAAAGCATTCATTTAAACCATTTTTTTTTTTTTGGGGTTGGTGAATTCTAAGCCCCTGTTGTTTTTTTGGTGAATAATTCTAAACCCCTGTTGTTGTCCCTTGTTTCTTTGTACTTATTTACAACAGTTCCTCCTGTGTTGTTATCCCATGTTTCGTTGTACTCATTTTACAACAGTCCCTCAAGAAACAAGCATTTACAAATGAATATAGCTAAGAGTCAATCACTTATGATCATCAATGCGCTTGTTTGCATTTTGATGACGATGACACGTTTTTCATGGGGCTCACTAAATTAGTATTAGATTGATTTAAGAGAACTCTTACGGTTTGTTTGGGAATACATACTGATATCTGGTTTCCTCTTTTTTTTTTTTTTTTCCAAGTGAAAACTAGTTGTGATATTTTTAAATATTTACAGTAAACTTAAACTTTAAAAGTTTACAATTTTGCTATTTTAAGTCCTAATGAGATTATTTTTTAAAATTTTATAAATTATACATAATTTTAAGAGAAACGAACTAATATTTATAATAAAATTGAAAATCAGTGACCAATTCAAAAGAAGTATAGTTATTGACTGGGTTGATATTTAGTGTTCATTTGGGAGGACTTTTGAAGATTGAGTTTTGGAAGTTGAGTTGGAAATGTGTGATTGGGTGGAGGACTTTTGGAACTAAACTGTGACATAGAAAATAATATAAATATTTGAAATGTGTTCAGAAAAAAATATATAAAATGGATCTTGTTCCATTTGTCTCGTTGTTGTGAGCAATTTGACATAAGAATCATTTTATTTAGATTTAAAATAAGTTTTGAACTTTTAAAATTTGAGTTTTTTTAAATATAAAAAAGAGAAAATTAAATGTAAAATTAAAAATTTTGGATTAGACAGTAAAATTATGTCTGAAAAAATTCCTCCAAACAAGACCTTAATAGGTAGATGGGCCGTTTTCAATTTATTTCAAGGGGAAAAAAAAAAGGATAGAATTATGTGTTACTAGATTTTCTTTAATATTATAATTCTCTATCGTAAAATATTGCAAGAAAATCAAGAGAATGTACGATGTAGGTCTTTTTACTCCACCTTGAAATAGTTTGGAATTGTTTAAAACATTAAAGAAAATGAAGAGAAAATACGAAGATCTTTTTACTTCACCTTGATATAGTTTGGAATTGTTTAAAACATTAAAGAATAAACAGAATTACGTATAACAAGTATATAATTAGTTGCGGTTGATTTTGATAATAATTATCCCTGAATTATATTCCTAATTTTAAATTGGTTCATGACTTTTAATTTTAATGTTATATGTAAGAATATCATAAATTTAACATATATGTCCTTATATTAATACTCATCATAATGTTAAAGTTATTAATTTTGCTATTTTATAAGACTAAAATTATCAACTTTAATATTAGAGTGGACAAAGTTATAAAGTGATACTCAAAATATGGCTTTCCATCTAATTTTTTCTTAATTTTACCTGTCACACAATCTCGACTTTTCTATTATGATGAAAATGGCCCTTATGGTTTCCAAATAAAAAACTAAACGGATATTAAAATTTTTTGAAACCCTTACAAGGATCAAGAGCACCCTTCTGCACAGTTAAGTGTTCGAAGCCAGTTCCGACGATCCAATTCAAAAAAGAAGGATACTGGTTTCCGATTGAGCGCCTCTCTCAGTTGAACTTAATTCTCATCAATGCTTCGTCCTCACCGATACGCTTGGATTCCCCCAGTTGTGAATCTATCGAAAGTTTTATGCTTCCGAATAGTAATCCGTTCTCTACAGTGAAGTTTGCGGATCCACGGACTGTCTACAACTGCAGCCAAAGTCTAGGCATTTCTGTCCCGGAATATTTTAATCGTACTAGCTGCAGAGGTTATGATATCTATTACACCACTCATCTAAATAATAATTTTCCATTCGCGCAATAATGTTCAGCCATCCAGCTTCCACCGCTCTCTCCTAAAAGAAATAACAGCAATGGAATTTTGTTTTCGACTAGTTTCACTGTTGAAGTGTCTGTTACTTGTGATTTTTTTAGTTGTGACTTTAGTGGAGGCCAATGCAAGACTAATAGCAAAAATGAATCCCAATGTTCAAATTCAACTGCACCAAGAGGTACATTTCTCAGTTTGCACTAAAAAGTATCATGTCTGCAGCCTGCATGTACACGTACATCTTTCTTATTTATTTATTTGTTTATTTATTTGTTTTTGTTTGTGTCCATCCAAAGTGGACTCCTTGAAATTCAGTTATTTGATCCGCTACTTTTGGTCTGTTTTCCAACCATTACTTTTTATATCAGGACCTGGTTAATATGCATACTGTATAACAGGACATGAAAAAAGTTACATTCTAAAGATCATGGTATTTCCCGGTTATACCGTCCAAACGGCTTCATTTCCTTACTTTTCCTTCCACGTTTTGCATTGCAATAACACTAGTGCGTTCACATCATCTGATTTTCTTTGTCTGCCATTTTATTCTCTGTTTCTTTTTTTTTTTTTTTTTTTTCTTGTTCTTGTGTGGACATAGCTTTATTTTATTTATTGTTTCTACTTGGATTGTGAAAAATAAACAATAGCAATCCACAGAGATTTATATTATATTTGTTCCAGTAGGTTTTAGCTTTTCTTGATGAGGTACTAGTAAAACAACATTCATTGCTTATTAAGAATAAGAAACAGGGGAAGGCAGGAACTACCCTTGAAACAAACAAGGTTACAATATGTTTAAAGAACAACGAAAAACAAGTGCATCTTCATATAAGAAAATAATGCTTAAGAGTACGAGAAATACCACATAATCACGAAAGTTATCTCGGGAAGTTATCGTCGTCTACGATCTATAGAATCCACTAATTTAGTTTTGTGTCCTCTCCTCTGTAAAAAAAAAAAAAAAAAAAATGCTTCTCACGAGTATTTTTATAAATAAATTGCTCACTTTGCTGGGCCTCAGGTAAAAATGGTAATTATTGCAACAACAGGTAATAATTATATAATGTTTATTGTGGCATAGATACTAATCCCTCTTGAAAAGCTCCTTTAAAATTCTTGGGATCTTTTGATCTGTTAATTTGTCATTTCTTTCCTTTTATTGCAGCTGCCGCAGCTGTTGCCGCTGTTGTCTTAGTTGTGTCAGTCTGTTGCTTGAGAAAGAAGTTCTTAATCTACTAAATCAATCCTCTTTGGGAAGAAGCGAAATCCAACACATGCAAAAATCAGTCTGTTATTTGATAAAGTTTTTTAAAAACTGCTTTTACCTTTTTGAATTCAAAATATATTTCTAAAATTGTTTAGATGATATATGAGAAGTATTTTAACTCTTACGAAGAACTTTCAATCAAAGAAAAATATTAAACTTAAATAAAAAACTCTTTTAAAATGATTATGGCTTTTTCTGGGAAAATCATTTGAATATAAATATTTTGGATGAAAACATTTGACATGGTAGACGAAAATCCAAATGGCCAAAATTTAGCCCCCTCCATTTGGAATTTTGCTTGAAGGTAACATTGTGAAACATTTCAAATAGTCATAAGCTTTTCAACTGGTCTAAAAGCCATTTGAAATGTTAACAGCCAAATATCCACTTGAAATGTTATCAAATGAAAACACTCTAAATATTTTCAATTTTAGAATGTTTTCAAATGTTTTTATGAAGTGTCACATATAAAACTTGTACCAGATTTTTTATAATGTCTTATAAACCTCATTCTAATATCTTTATTGCTTATTAGAAAGTTTTAAATTCATTATAACCTGTATAAGCTGATTAAAAAACATGGTTACAAATACTAAAAAATTAAGTAACAAAAAGCTAAAGTAAGAGCAAAAGCTTTGCTAAACTGGTCTTTAGTGGTGTTATTTAGTAACCTCCCAAAACAGTCTTTTTTCGGGGTTCCTTCAGTGTAGAGTATTAATAATAAGGAAAAAGGAAACCTTCACACCTTTTTATGTTATTTTATTTTATTTATTTTTGGGTTTTTGTGGAAAGAAAGAGGAACATACAAATGAATGTTTTATATTGCAGATCAATATGAAGAACCAGTTGATTTTGAATAGCAAATTTTCTTCTACACCAAATCCGTGTACTTGACACCAACAATAAAAAAAACAAAAAAACAAAAAAAAAAAAACTGGCTTTGTTTCAAACCTCATAGTTGGTGCAAACTTTCAATACGTGGGACTTGTAAAATACTGAAATTCAATCAACCATTCCCTACCATTACGACCCACAAACCTCCACTTAGATTTTTTTTTTTTTTTCTAATAATGGCCCGCTTGTGCTGTTTTCTTCATGTATCATTATCCATTTACTTCCCCACAAGCTGACACCCCAAACCTCGCATTCAAACTTTCAAAGTCTTCTGGTCCAACTCATGATATTTATTATTTCAGTTTCCGTTTGATAAAGTCGTGTTGTATACCATTACTATCATTCAACCAGATGGTTTTTGCCGCTGTAAAAATTATTCAACAAAGAAAAATGTTACACTTCCACTTTAATATTAATTTTTGAATACCAAGTTTTTTGGTATTTGAGTTATCTTTATTTTTATTAATAGATGTTTAAAAAATTATCATATTAATTAATTATATCTACAAATAAAAAGATAATAATTCACTGTCACATGAGTTGATGTCCTTAGTATTACTATTTTAAAAAAAAAACCAATACTAAAACAATCAAGTAAAAGACATGTTTTGGTGAGATAATCCTTACCTTTTCTGCCTTGTTGTTACGCACAAGAGGCGCAAAGTTTGAATCCATTTTATTGCATTCTATGTTATGATATGGAGATAAAAGATTATAATTTTGAACCGTTTAATCACGTTACCAGATAAAAAATATATGAGGATTTAAGGGCATATAATTATTCTTTTTATTATTGTTAATGAAAATTTTGAGAGATTTTAAAAGGTGACTGTGTTGAAAGGTTTAACGAAGTCAAGAGCTACTGTCCAAATTTTCTATCACATTAGTTGTCCCTCAATAATGTTATGTTATTTTATTTGAATTTAATAATTTAACCACATAAATAATGTAAATATTAAAAATACTTAAATAAATTGATGAGTTGTTAAAATAATATTGTAGAATTGCAGGAAAAAGTGACAAAATCTGGACTCGGTTTAAAGTATTTCCTCCACGACTAGGAATATAAGGAAGATTCACCGGTGAGGAAGGCTATTAATGAGCTACCCCTAATAGTTTATAAGTATCAAACATTTATAATCGATCTGTCTCGTAGGATTATATAAGTTCTTACATGCGTGAATACCCAAAAAAAAAAAAAAAGCTATTAATGAGCTCTTATAAATATAAAATTTACAATTATATAATTAAAAGTTATTTAATACCATCAAATCTCCTTAAATTAAGAGAGCGAAAATAAAATTAAAAAAAAAACAAAACAAAACAAAACTCCTAATAAGGTAACTATTTAAATAATAATAAATAGATAAATAAATAATAACTTTTCCTTGTAGAATTAGTCAAGTCTTTGTATTTTTTCCTTTGATAAGTTTGCTGCTTGTCAACGTGGCGAAGGAGGATTGGAAAATTGCTCCATCATTAATACTCCTTGGAATTCCTTGGCAAAAAAACACTTCATGGGAAGGTTCGTGGGGACCTACAGGCTCACCTTCTTTTTCAACCTTTTCATCTTCATTTTTGTTCTTTTTTTTCTTGTTTCTCTTCTTTAAAGTCTTTTGTGTTTCTCCAATTTTCAAGTCAACTACCGTGTTGAGCAGAGCAATAACTCTACTTCTCAAGAAGAATAAGGGAAAAAAAAAGCTAATAGAATATATTTTTTTGTATTACAAAACCATGATCCTCTTTTTGGTTTCTTGTTTTGGCCATTTAGTTGGAAAGTTGCGAATGGCTGCTAAACTTTTTTGGGCTCTCTATTTTCTCGCTCACCTTGCGCTTCGTAGCTGCGGCGAGGAGAACAAACAGTGGGAACCACCTTGCCCGAACTTTTGTAAAGAAGAACTTGGCCAGATTGCATTCCCATACAAGGATCAAGAGCACCCTGACTGTGGGTTCTACACAGTTAATTGTTCGAAGCCAGTTTCGAAGATCCAATTCAAGAAAGGAGGATACTGGTTTCCGATTGAGCGCATCTCTCAGTTAAACTTAATTCTCGTCAATGCTGCATCATCACCGATACGCTTAGATTCCCCCAGTTGTGAATCTATCGAAAGTTTTATGCTTCCGAATGATACTCCGTTCTCTACAGTGAAGTTTGCGGATCCATGGACTGTCTACAACTGCAGCCAAAGTCTAGGCATTTCTGTTCCGGAAGATTTTAATCGTACTAGCTGCGGAGGTTATGATATCTATTACACTACTCATCTAAATAATAATTTTCCATTCGCACAACAATGTTCAGCCATCCGGCTTCCACCGCTCTCTCCTAAAAGAACTCACAGCAATGGAATTTTGTTTTCGACTAATTTTACAGTTGAAGTGTATGTTATTGGTGAATGTTTTCCTTGTCACTACAGTGGTGGTCAATGCAAGACTAACAGCAAAAACGAATTCTCATGTTCAAATTCAACTGCACAAAAAGGTAAATATATATTGGTTTGCACTTACATGTCTTTCTTTTAGGAGTAGGCATTCTCATAATGCTTTTGTTGTCATGCATTTATATGACCCGCTATGCTTTTTTTACCCATCCACTGTTCTATTCCTCTCTAATGTGGATATAGCTTCCCTCTATTTTTATTTATTTTTTTTCAGTTAATGTTCGTTGTTTGTAGTACGAGCTAGCAAGAAAAACAATTTTTGTATTAGATATTTTATTTTCGGATAGGTTCGCATATTGCATCTTCACTCCACAACTTGAACTTTGCTGAATGCAAATTTCGATCTACAAAGATCGGTTCATTTTTTACGGCTTGAACTCAAGCTTCCTTTCTTTGCAGGACATAATTCAGCATTGAAGTTGGGACTAGGTAAGACGCAACAATTCTGAAAAGCCATGGAAATCCAGTTTATTAATTTCTTTATTGCCTCCATTCTTGAAGGCTCT
>CM046371.1:9934859-9946375 GCA_025413025.1 Ficus hispida | reverse complement strand
GTCTAGTTAAGGCAACAGAGATAATATATATACACTATAGGGGTTTGGAAAGGGGTGGAACCCCAAGAAGATCTATTTTATTGACAGTTGTTTTGTTAATTATAGTTTAAGTATTTCACACTTATAATTTTGATTGTCTTAGTTTTACTTTATTCGTAGGGATGGTCGTCATTGGATTTATGATGAGAGGTTAGAGGGAAAAAAAAACACAAAATTTAAGGATTCCGAGTTTTTCTTATAAACTTTTTTCTTATCATAATTAATTCCTAGAATGACTGAAAGATTATGTAATCTAATATTAATATTAATATGGCGTATTTGTGTTTATTTATTTTTCAATATGGATTCTTAGTCTATGTTTAGTGAATGAGTTTAACTCAAATTCAACTCAAATTTTTCATCTCAATTTTTATATTTTTCTGAAAAGTCAATAAAATTTATAACTATTTTTTAAAAATCAACTCAATTCAAACTTAAAAATTTCATCTCATCTCAAACTTAACTCAAATACGAATTGAACCCTTAACCTTTTTGTGTTCCAAATAAATGCATTGGAGATGTTAGGAATTATGCGTTGCCTTGCCTTTTCTCCACGAGCCTAATAAATCCCAACTGGTCCCCCGTTAGTTAGTTTCATTTTTGTTGACTAGGATTTAGAAAATAATACAGTTGGTCATTAATTTCCACCAACAGCTACACAGTCAAATTGATTACCAACTTGTCTCTAGCCAATGAAAAAAGGGTTGGAAAAAAAAAAAAAAAAAAAAAAAAAACATTCCCCACTTGCAGTGGACAGAATACCAACTAGTAGAGAGAAAAGATTGAAAGAGAGATCACTAACTTTTCAATATGTGGCCCATAGTTTTTTTTTTCCTTCTTTTTTTTTTTTTTTTTTTTTTGAACTTGTGGCCTCAGACGCAATCTGTCAAATTTCAATACAATCAAAAACATTGAAATTTGCCCGAGTGAATTCAAACCATCCACTATAAATTCATGTCTATAGATTCTACATTTTCGTCTTAATCTTGATTGCTGCTTAATTTTTTTTGTGCAAGTCTTAAATGGGAGGTTTGAACGTACTGTTTTTGAGATCTGAACTTCCAATTTTATTAACTATAACTCAAATAATATTATGCCATGTATCTATACAGTAAATTTAAACTCTTTAAATAAATTGATGAGTTGTTAAATTAATATTGAAAGACAGCGATTCAAACGAGAAAATAGAACATCAGATTTAAACTCCTAATTGATAGCTCCCCAAACCTTAGCTATGTGGACCACCCTTGCTCTTGTGAAAGCCAATAAAACAACCATTTAGTCCACAAAGGATGCCATGTTAAGGAGTTTGGCAGGTCTTTGTACTTCCATCAATCGGAAAGTTTATTCTTGTTTGACCTTAAACATGAGCTAATTAATCTTTAATTAAAGGTCAGAAGAGTTGAATCAAGCAAATGGAAAATGAAAAGTCATAATTTAAGTCATAATTTTTCAAGATCAGACCGAATCATGCTCTAGAGAGCTTTATTAGTCTCTACCCTGCCTACTCTTATGGATGAATCAGCTAATTCAAGTAAGATTTTCTTTGTTCAAGAAAAAAATTGAAAACATGTTTAAGAGGCATCAACTCTTCAATGCTTAAATTTGGGAAAATCATACTAAATCCAATGTCTGTCCTGTGTTTTTGATAATAGAAAAAGCATCCCCTAAGTTTTTAAACTATCCTAACGTTATCCCTGAAGTTTTCTAAAAGAGCCAAAAAAATAGCCCCCCGAGTTTTTAAATAATATTCATTTAGCGAAAACTCAAGGGATGGAATTCAATACTATGAATCGAGGAAATTATTTAATTGTGTGACGGATAAAATTAAGAGTATGCATCGAAAAATACTCGTAAATATGAAGTGGATGTGAAAAGCACACAATTCATCGGAAGTTTTGTTGTAACCATATTGCCCAGAAGACTCGATGCACTCTGTACAAGCTTTTACATTGTAAACATACTTGTATCTCAAATCAAAACCTTCTTCAAAACCTCTTTTGCCAATCAAGAAATGGTACCTCAATCCCGACTGATGCTTTCTCCATAAATCGGAACATTGATCCTACTATTACAAAATCAATCTCCCCTGACCGGGGTTGAAAAAACCGTTATAAAACCGCTCTAGTATTTCCATCACACTCAAATCCGAAGGTATTGTACTTGATGAAACATTGCCAATTATAAAAATAAGTGAGTTTGGCATTATTGGAAGCACACTCAAAGGGACTATCACCAACTGTTGTGTTGGAAACTTTGTGGGGACAACCATCGTCCATAACATCTGTGCCCAAAACCGTAAGAATTCGGTCTAGTATTATAGTGCTTCACTGAGGACGAATCGGGCAAAGATGGAGCGCTTGGGCCACTGCATGGCTTTTTAGGAGGAGGAAAGAAAATTGTAGTTGGTGGTCGGATATTACGACACGTGTATATAAAATGATCTGTTTTAAAATATATATATATATATATATATAGCATATAAATAAACATTTACCTAATATTAAGTGACGTATTCATAAATGAAAAATGTAGGATTTGTAGTTTGTTGGTTTCATTTTGGGATGAGAACTCATATTTGTTTAGAATGTACAATTAAACTGTCTTGTTGGAGATAAAACGAATAAGTAATGACATTTTACGACTTGAAACAGAATAGAGAAAAACTTATAAATATGAAAATATTACTCAAGAAAACAAGTTTGAATTGTAAATGAAAATAGTTAAACGAAAAAGAGGATAATTTCATAAATGAGCTTGAAATGTGGTCACCACACACCACTTTTTAATTAATTAAAATTAGTTAAAATACGAAACAAATATCCCAGTAGTTTGTGATTTTGTTAGTTGGCACTTACTTTTAGCTGGTAATATACATACATATATCTATATATATACATACATATATATATATAGTTGGCACTTACTTTTAGCTGGTAATATACATATATATATATATATATGTATGTATGTATATATATAGTTGGCACTTACTTTTAGCTGGTAATATATATATATATATATATTTGGAGGAGAGAACTTGACACTGCAAAAGGCTGGCTAGAAGTCAGGTAATTTTAACATAAAATACTTGAATAAAGGGCAGAATGGTAAATTAAGATAAATTTATAGTTGGAAGAAAATTAAGTAAAAAGAAAAGAAAATAGGAGAAATATGTAGTGATGAACAAAAAATGTACAATGTGAGGAAAGGTAATGCAAAACTATGATATAAGTAATGTGAAATGCAACAGAGAATGCGTTCGCAAAGGAAAAAACTTTTGGGGGTTGCCTTTTATATAACATGGTAACAAAAAATGTAACAATGTAGTAAAAAATTTTGAGATGAAGTAAGTTGTCGTAGGCATGGGAAAGTGGCAAGTAAAGGAAGAACATTTTGTTGTGGTGATCATAGATTAGAATAGATATGATGAAGAGATGAAGAGATAAGATGAAAAATCAGCATCAATGTGGATGGGGTGGGGGAATTGCGGAGTGTTGGAACAAGTTATGGAAGGGAGACAAAAATTAGGGAATGGTGTGTTGAGAAGATGTGTGGAGCCAAATCTAGCAAGGAAAAAAAAAAAGAAAAAAAATGGGTGCAGTGCCAACCAAAGGCACCGCGGCGCTACGGAGGCTGCTATTGAGTGCCGCAGTGCCGGGTTCAGGAGTCATGGTGCCCCGAAGGATTTTTTGAAGTGCTGCAGCGACTGAAAGCGGCATCGCCGCACTACGACTTGTGCGACGGATGCTTTGGGCACCGTAGCACCAGCCAGAGGGCACCGCAACACCAGGTTGCGTGTGAAGTCTATACATAATTATTAACACACCATTAATCCTCTATTAACTTAATTAATCTAATTTATTTGATTTAAATATTATGTACAATAGGCGTCACACCATATCGAGCAACTATAGCAATAATCCAAAGATTTTTTCTTTTTCATTCTACTTTTCAATTGAAAAGTTACTTGGAAAAGGATTAAGAGATCTTGAGGAGGGGAAAAAAAACCTCGTTAGATTAGCTTAACGAATAAGAGGAAATGGGTTTGAGGATAAATTCACAATCACAAGTTTGACATTTGAGATTGTTATTAGAGAGTCATAAACCTAAATTGTATCTCAAAAAAAAATTTATATGAGAAATAAAAAAAAGATACATTAAAAATTATTTTAAAAAAGGAATTTTCTTTTTATAATTATAACACTCAAGTTTTTTATTCTTGTTAATTATATAAAAAACAAAAAAATTTTGTTAGTTAATTAAAGTTTTCCGTATTACCGCTTTGTTTAACAAAAAGAAAATTTGAGAAATTATTGTGAGTAAAATATGTATAGTCTGATGATAATACCATATATATCAAACTCTGCACTTTTTTCAAATTTTTTTAAAATAATTACAGATATAATCTAACGATAATATCATATCTGATTATATTTAAAAACGTAGAGTTTAAATCTTTCAATTCTCAAATTCCCAAAAAAAAAAAAAAAAATTGTTGTGAGAATTATATTTCAGTACCTTAACTTTTGAAAATTATCTTATGGCCTTCAAAATTTCGCTCCACTCTATGTCTGAATTTCTTTCCTTCATTTCTCCCCTTTCCTTTTCTTTTCCTCCTTTCTTCTTTCTCCGACTGAACTCACTCTCTCTCTCTCTCTCTCTCTCTCTCTCTTCCTTCAGGGAAGCACAACCCAGTGAGTAGAAGACCAATTTCTGCGGCGAAGCTTTTTGGAGCGAGCGGGGAGACATTTTAGAAATGCTATGGTTTTGCTTTTAAGGTTGGGTTCTCTCTCTTGAATCACTTTGATCTCAAATTTCACATTTCAATTGCTGTTTCCTTATTTTTCCTTATATATATATAATATATATATATATATATTTGGTTGAAAGTTTCCACGGCTTTTGTGGGATTACAGGTTTTTCTGATTAAATTCTTGTAATCCCTAGTTTTGTGTTTTAGTTTCTATTTCTTGCAATTTGCATGTCGAAATATCTCCTTTGACTATTTCTATTATTAAAAAAAAAAAAGTCTACTTTGAATATGTGAAATAAATAAATAAATAAATAACGTCAAGATGGCTTTCGAGATTTTGATTGACCCCCTTTTAAGTCAAGACTCTAAACCCTTCATTTTTCGACCTACATTTTAAACAACCATAAGATTTTTTTTTTCCTTTTTTAATTCACTAATTAGAGCCGATGTTGAGCTCCATCATAGTAAGAAATTATTCAATGAACCGGGTTACAATTTTCATAAATACTCCGATGACAAATCGCCTAAATTCAATTGTTTATTGGACGAGTGTTTCCTACAAATACGTGGTACACCCGGTTTACTAAATAATTTCTCAGTTATATGCATATTTAACCATATAATTGTTTCGTTCACTTGATCATATAGAATAGTGACTATTTCCCACTTAAATTCTAAATTATTTGCCAACCTGTGTTTTCCCATTAGGAGTTTCTTAGTTTGGTTGTGAATTTTTAGTTTATCATTTTTTGGGGAAATGGGCTTAATTTGTAGGACAAGTAGAGTTTTGAAGTTGAAAGATGGCAGCTCAAAGAAAAAGAAATCGTAAGCAAAAGAAGCAGAGACGACTTAATGAGGTGAAGGATAAGGAAGAAGTTAGTGTGGATTGGGCAGGGCTTCCCCAGGGTATCCTTGAGATCGTTTTCGAGCGACTTTCGCTCGTTGATTGTATCTCAGTAAGCAATGTTTGCAAGCCTTGGAGAAATGTGTTCTCGCCGGAACTTTGTAGTTGGGAGAGGCTTGGATTCCCATCGCTTTTGATGTCCGGTCAGAAAGACAGAGAGAGGAGAATTTGCATTAGCATGCTAGAGAAACGAGCTTGGGAGATGGAGCTACCCGAGGCTCGCGGAAAGTATTGTTGGGGATCATTTCAAGATTGGTTGATCCTAGTGGACGATGTTCAATGTTACTCTCTTAATGTTAGCTTGTTTAATCCATTCACTAGAAGCAAAATCAAGCTTCCCAAAACATGGGATTTCTACCACAAGATGGTCCTCTCGGGGCGTCCTTGTCTACAAAACTGTGTTTGCATGCTCGTACACGGTGAACGCCGGGAGCTTGCCTTTTGGGTCCCAGGAGCTCAGTCATGGCATGAATTTAGACTCGCTGGTGAACCATTTGAGGATGCCGTTTTTTGCAATGGAAGCTTCTATCTCTTGAGCAAGGATGACGGAATTTTCCAAATTGAGACGGCCAGGGTTTCTTCCGTCCTTAGAAGAGATGATGCTTCTACCTCTGCTGCTGCTTTTGATTCTGAGATCAAAACAGAATTCCATAAATTAATCATGTCAGAGGACCATGTAAACGATGGTGTCTTGAGGTATCTTGTGGAGTCTCGCGGGGAGGTTTTGCTTGTCTATAGGCAGTTTAGTACCTCACCAGGTGCTGTACTTGAAACACGGAATTTCAAAGTCTATGCTCTGGATGTTGCCCAAATGTCCTGGAAAAGGGTTGAGAATTTGGGGAATCAGATATTGTTTTTAGGTAAATGCAGTTCAAGATCATTCTCTGCAGCAGAACTCGGTATCAGTACGGACAATTGCATCTATTTCGCCAACGATGATGTTTCTCCTTGGCTGAATGAGTGGCATTCTCTTCATCTTAAAGGAATGTCATCCCGTCTCGGTTTGGATAATTCTGGCAGGAAACATTGGGGCATTTTCAGGCTTGGAAATAGAGACAATGTTCACTTCTGCTTCCGGGGTGATCGAGACAATTGGGGACCTATCTGGGTCACTGCACCTCTTTGGTGGTACTGCAACAATTTTCGTATCAACTGATAGTAATCATGGCTCATATAATCTGATCTTCACAGGGTATCGCTTAAAACAGAAGCCAATCCACTCTTGCGCGTTATTAGCACGACTAAAAACGGAGGAGCTTGTTTCGACTTTAGTGTTATTTGGGTTTGTACTTGGCATCGTTTGATCTTTCCTTGACATTTTGAGTGGGGTTCTTAGCGCTTGCCATGCCTTACAGATTTTGCTTGTGTAGGCTTTATCCGGATCCTTTTACTTGTTGACTGTTTGCGGGCTTATATTTTTCCTTGTGTCTTTATGTCTTCAGTTGCGTGTACGTGTATATTCCCCGTGTGTGTGTGTGTGTGTGTCTGTCCATATATACAAGACTGTTTTCCCCTTCCATGTGGTGTCACAGAAGACTCCAGATATGCTCACCCATTTTCCTATCTCAATATTTGTTCACTTAATAGTGTTTTGATAAGTCATCAAATTATTTAAGAATTTTTAGTATTTACTAATTTTTATATAGTTAAAATTTTAAATTCAGATGATAAATCATATTTCTAATAAGAGAATAGTCAATGAGACAGGAAATTCGGGATAGTAGATTTGACTTATGACAAAACTTGCGGTAGGTGGTTGAGGTAGTAAAGTATGCAATTGTAGTTGAATTTATTTTTTTAGTGGACTAGAAATACTATATGATATGCAATGAACGTCAATAAGTGAGGTCACTGCATTCTGTTTGGAACTACTACCACAAGGGAGAAAAACTTAAAAAGAGTGCTAGTAAATTTAAGGCATTTCTTTTGTTCCTTTTTTTTAAAGAAAATGATGTGGAAAAGAGTCGATATACATCTCGCGCACACAATTGGGGGGATTTTAGCTTAGTGTGTGGTTAACCCCTTGTTTTGCAGGCTAAAGAAGATCATGAAAAGAGAATTTGCGAAAAGCGACTGCTAATGACATGATTGCCTATTTTTATCCTTCAATGAACTTGGATCTTGTCACGAAACTTACTTGCGTTAATCAACGACGGAAAATGGACTATCGAGTTGGGACGGATTCGATAGTCGGGACGGATTTGACTGAAAATGGACTATCGAGTTGGGACGGATTTGACTGAAAATGGACTATAGAGTTGGGATGGATTTTCCTTGCAAACGTTCAAAGGGGGGAAAAAAAGGCACATTCATATCACTTCAAAAAGTAGTTCTGCCTAGGCCTCATGATAAGAGCTTGCAATAAAAACAGAATTGGATGGTTTGTCCTGGCATTGGGACCTCAAGTCTTTTGCAAGTGCTTTCTTTTCAACATCACATGCGATTTAAGATAAATTTTCCCTAAAGAAGAAAGAATTATTATATGCTCGGAAACAAAATATCTGACATTGCTCAAACTAAAAAGTTGTAACAGAATAACAACATAAGGATGGACCATTCATCCTATGGCCAAAAAGTAAGTAAATGAAAAAAAAAAAAAAAAAAAAAAAAAAAAAAAGAGAGAGAACAAACATATTAGCCCTGTTGTGGTTGTGATTATAGAATATTGGTAAATCTACATTTGATACAAAATACATTTATAATATTAAAAAAAATTAAATTGGTCCTATTAAGGGTGTTACTTCAAAATAGGCATGTTTGCCTTACATGGATGGGTATGTTTGCCTTACATGAAGCGGGGTCATTGACGGAAAATCCCCACTGAAAAGGCTTTCCCTATGTTATATCCGTTTAATATTAACAACTTTAAAAGAATTCATGTAATATTATTAAAACTCAACACCGCATTCCACCAAAATAAAATATAAGATAGCAACATAGTGATTCCATATTTCATGAAAACAAACCATACTTTCAACACGAAATCCCAACTCTAAAAAATACTTGATCAAAGTCTCGTAATCATAATAAACTCCGACGATATTAAACCAAATTATTAAACCTCAATTCAAAATATGAACTAAAGTATTCAAATTAAAATTTATGCTCCGTTTGATAAGTTAGTTTAACTCTAATTATACTGTATATTTTTATCTCAATTTTATCTTTTTCCAGAAAAATTTATAACAGATTTTTGAAAAATCAACTAATTCTAACTTAAAAATTTTATCATCAACTAACTTACCAAACATAGACTAAACTTTTTCCTTTCTTATATTATGTACAATCTAAATATATAACATACTTTTAAAAATATATCTATATCGGATCGGGGTGAGGCGAGACTAGCTTTCATATGTGCCTCGTACCTATTTCATACCCTTTTTATCCATCCTATTCCTGTATCGGTCCTAATCAAAGGAAGTACCAAGAGAAAAGTATCTAATCCTTAATTTTACCACTCCCTTTTTAGCATGGGAAATTATATGCTTCAACTACCTTTACTATATTTCCAATTTCCCATCAGAGTTTTTCTTTTTTTCCCAAAAGAGATAAATTTATAAGTAAATAATGCCTTTTGTATGTGCACATGCCAATTGGGTTTATTTTATTGTATATTTATTTTGTGGTGAGGAAGTTGCAAACCAAAAGATGGATCCTTTTCAACCACCAACTTTTCCGGTGTCATACATCCACCCATTTCACTTGTTTCCCATCACATAAATCTACAAAAAAAATAAATAAAAAAATAAAAAATACAAGCATATAATATAGTATTTAGACACACCACCTAATGTTAATACAATTTATGGAACATGTCTTTTCTCTTTTCAAAAAAAAAAAAAAAAGAAAAAGAAAAAGGTCGGTGCTTGCAATTAGCACTTTGTAAGTCACCACCAAACAAACCACCCCCCACATCAACATTAATAAACGTTAGATGGTCAGCAAAACACATTTATGATAAGGAGGTAGATAGAAACTTACATACATGTTATATTGAAAGATATTTTTCTATATGCAAATTTTAATAACAACTCTCTCTATACGTACATACATACATATATATATATATATTATATATTGGGTTTCGTTTCGATCTGGTCAAAGGAGAATGCATTTGTGAAAAAGTCAACATGTTCATGTTTGTGGCCCCCCAATCCTTTTTTTTTTTTTTAATAATATGAACATGTGTTCATTGTTTCTTCTTTCTTTTTCATGGTTGTTTTTCTAATTTCTTTTTGTTCTGTCAACCATTAATAATGGGCTACATGTAGGGTTCTAACTTATCCCTTATCCATTGCCACAACAATAATGCTAGTAGCACTTTATATGGTTGTGTTGATAACAAATTTTTAGAGTTCCATAATATTTTTAGTTTTCAATGTCTGTTATAGAATCGCTCATATTCACACACACACACAAAAGGGGAAAAAAAAAACATTCGAAGATTTTTTTTCCTTTAATCTAATGGATTAAAATAAACAATCCAATTTTAGCGCTAACGTCAAAGATACATTTCAATTTTTAGGAAAAAAAAAAAACAGAGTACTATTTCAAATTTTTTTTACTTAACAAATTATGATTTCTATTTTAATGAAAAATCCCAATATAGTTTTCTTTTTTCTTTTTTTTAAGGAATTTTTTTTAATTAACAAATTATGATTTCTTTTTAATGAAAAATTCCAATAATAGTTTTTGTTTTTTTGTTTTTGGTGAAATCTTTGCAACAACTAGAAGGTATGTTGTGAGACGTTAAGGACATCTGTTTTTAAGGCATTGGGATCAATTGACGTGTGGGCAGACATGCAAATTGGTAAATTATGGGGTGTTGGTGGAGTAGTTTGAGTTGGGATTTTAAGTTTAAAAGTAAATTTTTTTGAATTTTTTTGAATTTTCAGAAAAGACAAAAAACTTTTGAGAAAAAGATAAAAAACTTTTTGAGAAAAAAACGTAAAAAATTTGAGTTGGGGAGTTTGGATGGTTACGCCAAACTCCCCTAATATAAACATAGTATACATACTTTAATTTTACAAAAGAAAGACATAATAATAATTTCATCAAAATATAAGAGGATTGGTCGCTTTACTTGCATGTGAGGGCATCTTTGTTGTCTCTCTCCTCTCTCTCTCTCTCTTGTCCTTTTAAAAAAAGGTTCACACTACTTGACCACATGACGACCTAGTGTCCTGCTGCTATGGAAAAAGGACGGCATTGTTGCAAGTAAAATATGCATTTGGGAGATTATATACATATATAATATTCATATGTGAGAAGAAGATGGAAGAAAAAATAAATAGCAATAATGTTTATGGATATTTTTTTCGGTCGTGAATTTATGAAATATTTAATAGTAATATTGGAGTTAATAATTTTCCTAAATATAATATTTTTAACATTTTTTTTTTTTTGCTAAAGTAGTGTTATTATGGGTTAATTTTATAAATTCCTCTAAATTTATGTATATTATTTTATTTTATTTTTTAAATTATCAAAATCGTTTATTGTATTTTTAAATTATATGAAATTTTTTAATTTGTCCCTTCCGTTTATCTCAGTTTATATATTTAATAGAAATAGTGACGTGGCACGTCATTAAAAATGAACAAAAATGTTTTAAAATTTAATATATGAAAAAAGCAACACTCTATCCCTCTAATTGAAATTTCCTAAGCTTGTTGCAGCTCCTCCATAGCCAACCCAGGCCCTAAACTCCCACACGAATTCCCGACACGTAAGAGGCTCTCTCTCTCTCTCTAAGCCCAATTTCTCTCTCAACTTTTCACAGCTCCTTAATTGCAATTTCCTAAGCTTCTTCGT
>CM046371.1:9792309-9934759 GCA_025413025.1 Ficus hispida | reverse complement strand
AGAAGTCAGGTAATTTTAACATAAAATACTTGAATAAAGGGCAGATGGTAAATTAAGATAAATTTATAGTTGGAAGAAAATTAAGTAAAAAGAAAAGAAATAGGAGAAATATGTAGTGATGAACAAAACACATGTACAATGTGAGGGAAAGGTAATGCAAAACTATGATATAAGTAATGTGAAATGCAACAGAGAATGTCGTTCGCAAAGGAAAAAACTTTTGGGGGTTGCCTTTTATATAACATGGTAACAAAAAATGTAACAATGTAGTAAAAAATTTTGAGATGAAGTAAGTTGTCGTAGGCATGGGAAAGTGGCAAGTAAAGGAAGAACATTTTTGTTGTGGCGATCATAGATTAGAATAGATAGGATGAAGAGATGAAGAGATAAGATGAAAAAATCAGCATCAATGTGGATGGGGTGGGGAATTGCAGAGTGTTGGAACAAGTTTATGGAAGGGAGACAAAAATTAGGGAATGGTGTGTTGAGAAGATGTGTGGAGCCAAATCTAGCAAGGAAAAAAAAAAAGAAAAAAAATGGGTGCAGGCCAACCAAAGGCACCGCGGCGCTACGGAGGCTGCTATTGAGTGCCGCAGTGCCGGGTTCAGGAGTCATGTGCCCGAAGGATTTTTTGAAGTGCTGCAGCGACTGAAAGCGGCATCGCCGCACTACGACTTGTGCGACGGATGCTTTGGGCACCGTAGCACCAGCCAGAGGGCACCGCAACACCAGGTTGCGTGTGAAGTCTATACATAATTATTAACACACCATTAATCCTCTATTAACTTAATTAATCTAATTTATTTGATTTAAATATTATGTACAATAGGCGTCACACCATATCGAGCAACTATAGCAATAATCCAAAGATTTTTTCTTTTTCATTCTACTTTTCAATTGAAAAGTTACTTGGAAAAGGATTAAGAGATCTTGAGGAGGGGAAAAAAAACCTCGTTAGATTTAGCTTAACGAATAAGAGGAAATGGGTTTGAGGATAAATTCACAATCACAAGTTTGACATTTGAGATTGTTATTAGAGAGTCATAAACCTAAATTGTATCTCAAAAAAAAATTTATATGAGAAATAAAAAAAAGATACATTAAAAATTATTTTAAAAAAGGAATTTTCTTTTTATAATTATAACACTCAAGTTTTTTATTCTTGTTAATTATATAAAAAAACAAAAAAATTTTGTTAGTTAATTAAAGTTTTCCGTATTACCGCTTTGTTTAACAAAAAGAAAATTTGAGAAATTATTGTGAGTAAAATATGTATAGTCTGATGATAATACCATATATATCAAACTCTGCACTTTTTTCAAATTTTTTTAAAATGATTACAGATATAATCTAACGATAATATCATACCTGATTATATTTAAAAACGTAGAGTTTAAATCTTTCAATTCTCAAATTCCCAAAAAAAAAAAAAAAAATTGTTGTGAGAATTATATTTCAGTACCTTAACTTTTGAAAATTATCTTATGGCCTTCAAAATTTCGCTCCACTCTATGTCTGAATTTCTTTCCTTCATTTCTCCCCTTTTCCTTTTCTTTTCCTCCTTTCTTCTTTCTCCGACTGAACTCACTCTCTCTCTCTCTCTCTCTCTCTCTCTCTTCCTTCAGGGAAGCACAACCCAGTGAGTAGAAGACCAATTTCTGCGGCGAAGCTTTTTGGAGCGAGCGGGGAGACATTTTAGAAATGCTATGGTTTTGCTTTTAAGGTTGGGTTCTCTCTCTTGAATCACTTTGATCTCAAATTTCACATTTCAATTGCTGTTTCCTTATTTTTCCTTATATATATATATATATATATATATATATTTGGTTGAAAGTTTCCACGGCTTTTGTGGGATTACAGGTTTTTCTGATTAAATCTCTTGTAATCCCTAGTTTTGTGTTTTAGTTTCTATTTCTTGCAATTTGCATGTCGAAATATCTCCTTTGACTATTTCTATTATTAAAAAAAAAAAAGTCTACTTTGAATATGTGAAATAAATAAAATAAATAAATAACGTCAAGATGGCTTTCGAGATTTTGATTGACCCCCTTTAAGTCAAGACTCTAAACCCTTCATTTTTCGACCTACATTTTAAACAACCATAAGATTTTTTTTTCCTTTTTTAATTCACTAATTAGAGCCGATGTTGAGCTCCATCATAGTAAGAAATTATTCAATGAACCGGGTTACAATTTTCATAAATACTCCGATGACAAATCGCCTAAATTCAATTGTTTATTGGACGAGTGTTTCCTACAAATACGTGGTACACCCGGTTTACTAAATAATTTCTCAGTTATATGCATATTTAACCATATAATTGTTTCGTTCACTTGATCATATAGAATAGTGACTATTTCCCACTTAAATTCTAAATTATTTGCCAACCTGTGTTTTCCCATTAGGAGTTTCTTAGTTTGGTTGTGAATTTTTAGTTTATCATTTTTTGGGGAAATGGGCTTAATTTGTAGGACAAGTAGAGTTTTGAAGTTGAAAGATGGCAGCTCAAAGAAAAAGAAATCGTAAGCAAAAGAAGCAGAGACGACTTAATGAGGTGAAGGATAAGGAAGAAGTTAGTGTGGATTGGGCAGGGCTTCCCCAGGGTATCCTTGAGATCGTTTTCGAGCGACTTTCGCTCGTTGATTGTATCTCAGTAAGCAATGTTTGCAAGCCTTGGAGAAATGTGTTCTCGCCGGAACTTTGTAGTTGGGAGAGGCTTGGATTCCCATCGCTTTTGATGTCCGGTCAGAAAGACAGAGAGAGGAGAATTTGCATTAGCATGCTAGAGAAACGAGCTTGGGAGATGGAGCTACCCGAGGCTCGCGGAAAGTATTGTTGGGGATCATTTCAAGATTGGTTGATCCTAGTGGACGATGTTCAATGTTACTCTCTTAATGTTAGCTTGTTTAATCCATTCACTAGAAGCAAAATCAAGCTTCCCAAAACATGGGATTTCTACCACAAGATGGTCCTTTCGGGGCGTCCTTGTCTACAAAACTGTGTTTGCATGCTCGTACACGGTGAACGCCGGGAGCTTGCCTTTTGGGTCCCAGGAGCTCAGTCATGGCATGAATTTAGACTCGCTGGTGAACCATTTGAGGATGCCGTTTTTTGCAATGGAAGCTTCTATCTCTTGAGCAAGGATGACGGAATTTTCCAAATTGAGACGGCCAGGGTTTCTTCCGTCCTTAGAAGAGATGATGCTTCTACCTCTGCTGCTGCTTTTGATTCTGAGATCAAAACAGAATTCCATAAATTAATCATGTCAGAGGACCATGTAAACGATGGTGTCTTGAGGTATCTTGTGGAGTCTCGCGGGGAGGTTTTGCTTGTCTATAGGCAGTTTAGTACCTCACCAGGTGCTGTACTTGAAACACGGAATTTCAAAGTCTATGCTCTGGATGTTGCCCAAATGTCCTGGAAAAGGGTTGAGAATTTGGGGAATCAGATATTGTTTTTAGGTAAATGCAGTTCAAGATCATTCTCTGCAGCAGAACTCGGTATCAGTACGGACAATTGCATCTATTTCGCCAACGATGATGTTTCTCCTTGGCTGAATGAGTGGCATTCTCTTCATCTTAAAGGAATGTCATCCCGTCTCGGTTTGGATAATTCTGGCAGGAAACATTGGGGCATTTTCAGGCTTGGAAATAGAGACAATGTTCACTTCTGCTTCCGGGGTGATCGAGACAATTGGGACCTATCTGGGTCACTGCACCTCTTTGGTGGTACTGCAACAATTTTCGTATCAACTGATAGTAATCATGGCTCATATAATCTGATCTTCACAGGGTATCGCTTAAAACAGAAGCCAATCCACTCTTGCGCGTTATTAGCACGACTAAAAACGGAGGAGCTTGTTTCGACTTTAGTGTTATTTGGGTTTGTACTTGGCATCGTTTGATCTTTCCTTGACATTTTGAGTGGGGTTCTTAGCGCTTGCCATGCCTTACAGATTTTGCTTGTGTAGGCTTTATCCGGATCCTTTTACTTGTTGACTGTTTGCGGGCTTATATTTTTCCTTGTGTCTTTATGTCTTCAGTTGCGTGTACGTGTATATTCCCCGTGTGTGTGTGTGTGTGTGTCTGTCCATATATACAAGACTGTTTTCCCCTTCCATGTGGTGTCACAGAATGACTCCAGATATGCTCACCCATTTTCCTATCTCAATATTTGTTCACTTAATAGTGTTTTGATAAGTCATCAAATTATTTAAGAATTTTTAGTATTTACTAATTTTTATATAGTTAAAATTTTAAATTCAGATGATAAATCATATTTCTAATAAGAGAATAGTCAATGAGACAGGAAATTCGGGATAGTAGATTTGACTTATGACAAAACTTGCGGTAGGTGGTTGAGGTAGTAAAGTATGCAATTGTAGTTGAATTTATTTTTTTAGTAGACTAGAAATACTATATGATATGCAATGAACGTCAATAAGTGAGGTCACTGCATTCTGTTTGGAACTACTACCACAAGGGAGAAAAACTTAAAAAGAGTGCTAGTAAATTTAAGGCATTTCTTTTGTTCCTTTTTTTTAAAGAAAATGATGTGGAAAAGAGTCGATATATATCTCGCGCACACAATTGGAGGGCTTTTAGCTTAGTGTGTGGTTAACCCCTTGTTTTGCAGGCTAAAGAAGATCATGAAAAGAGAATTTGCGAAAAGCGACTGCTAATGACATGATTGCCTATTTTTATCCTTCAATGAACTTGGATCTTGTCACGAAACTTACTTGCGTTAATCAACGACGGAAAATGGACTATCGAGTTGGGACGGATTCGATAGTCGGGACGGATTTGACTGAAAATGGACTATCGAGTTGGGACGGATTTGACTGAAAATGGACTATAGAGTTGGGATGGATTTTCCTTGCAAACGTTCAAAGGGGGGAAAAAAAGGCACATTCATATCACTTCAAAAAGTAGTTCTGCCTAGGCCTCATGATAAGAGCTTGCAATAAAAACAGAATTGGATGGTTTGTCCTGGCATTGGGACCTCAAGTCTTTTGCAAGTGCTTTCTTTTCAACATCACATGCGATTTAAGATAAATTTTCCCTAAAGAAGAAAGAATTATTATATGCTCGGAAACAAAATATCTGACATTGCTCAAACTAAAAAGTTGTAACAGAATAACAACATAAGGATGGACCATTCATCCTATGGCCAAAAAGTAAGTAAATGAAAAAAAAAAAAAAAAAAAAAAAAAAAAAAAGAGAGAGAGAACAAACATATTAGCCCTGTTGTGGTTGTGATTATAGAATATTGGTAAATCTACATTTGATACAAAATACATTTTATAATATTAAAAAAAATTAAATTGGTCCTATTAAGGGTGTTACTTCAAAATAGGCATGTTTGCCTTACATGGATGGGTATGTTTGCCTTACATGAAGCGGGGTCATTGACGGAAAATCCCCACTGAAAAGGCTTTCCCTATGTTATATCCGTTTAATATTAACAACTTTAAAAGAATTCATGTAATATTATTAAAACTCAACACCGCATTCCACCAAAATAAAATATAAGATAGCAACATAGTGATTCCATATTTCATGAAAACAAACCATACTTTCAACACGAAATCCCAACTCTAAAAAATACTTGATCAAAGTCTCGTAATCATAATAAACTCCGACGATATTAAACCAAATTATTAAACCTCAATTCAAAATATGAACTAAAGTATTCAAATTAAAATTTATGCTCCGTTTGATAAGTTAGTTTAACTCTAATTATACTGTATATTTTTATCTCAATTTTTATCTTTTTCCAGAAAAATTTATAACAGATTTTTGAAAAATCAACTAATTCTAACTTAAAAATTTTATCATCAACTAACTTACCAAACATAGACTAAACTTTTTCCTTTTCTTATATTATGTACAATCTAAATATATAACATACTTTTAAAAAATATATCTATATCGGATCGGGGTGAGGCGAGACTAGCTTTCATATGTGCCTCGTACCTATTTCATACCCTTTTTATCCATCCTATTCCTGTATCGGTCCTAATCAAAGGAAGTACCAAGAGAAAAGTATCTAATCCTTAATTTTACCACTCCCTTTTTAGCATGGGAAATTATATGCTTCAACTACCTTTACTATATTTCCAATTTCCCATCAGAGTTTTTCTTTTTTTCCCAAAAGAGATAAATTTATAAGTAAATAATGCCTTTTGTATGTGCACATGCCAATTGGGTTTATTTTATTGTATATTTATTTTTGTGGTGAGGAAGTTGCAAACCAAAAGATGGATCCTTTTCAACCACCAACTTTTCCGGTGTCATACATCCACCCATTTCACTTGTTTCCCATCACATAAATCTACAAAAAAAATAAATAAAAAAATAAAAAATACAAGCATATAATATAGTATTTAGACACACCACCTAATGTTAATACAATTTATGGAACATGTCTTTTCTCTTTTCAAAAAAAAAAAAAAAAGAAAAAGAAAAAGGTCGGTGCTTGCAATTAGCACTTTGTAAGTCACCACCAAACAAACCACCCCCCCACATCAACATTAATAAACGTTAGATGGTCAGCAAAACACATTTATGATAAGGAGGTAGATAGAAACTTACATACATGTTATATTGAAAGATATTTTTCTATATGCAAATTTTTAATAACAACTCTCTCTATACGTACATACATACATATATATATATATTTATATATTGGGTTTCGTTTCGATCTGGTCAAAGGAGAATGCATTTGTGAAAAAGTCAACATGTTCATGTTTGTGGCCCCCCAATCCTTTTTTTTTTTTTTTAATAATATGAACATGTGTTCATTGTTTCTTTCTTTCTTTTTCATGGTTGTTTTTCTAATTTCTTTTTTGTTCTGTCAACCATTAATAATGGGCTACATGTAGGGTTCTAACTTATCCCTTATCCATTGCCACAACAATAATGCTAGTAGCACTTTATATGGTTGTGTTGATAACAAATTTTTTAGAGTTCCATAATATTTTTAGTTTTCAATGTCTGTTATAGAATCGCTCATATTCACACACACACACAAAAGGGGAAAAAAAAACATTCGAAGATTTTTTTTCCTTTAATCTAATGGATTAAAATAAACAATCCAATTTTAGCGCTAACGTCAAAAGATTACATTTCAATTTTTAGGAAAAAAAAAAAACAGAGTACTATTTCAAATTTTTTTTACTTAACAAATTATGATTTCTATTTTAATGAAAAATCCCAATATAGTTTTTCTTTTTTTCTTTTTTTTAAGGAATTTTTTTTAATTAACAAATTATGATTTCTTTTTAATGAAAAATTCCAATAATAGTTTTTGTTTTTTTGTTTTTGGTGAAATCTTTGCAACAACTAGAAGGTATGTTGTTGAGACGTTAAGGACATCTGTTTTTAAGGCATTGGGATCAATTGACGTGTGGGCAGACATGCAAATTGGTAAATTATGGGGTGTTTGGTGGAGTAGTTTGAGTTGGGATTTTTAAGTTTAAAAAGTAAATTTTTTTGAATTTTTTTGAATTTTCAGAAAAGACAAAAAACTTTTTGAGAAAAAGATAAAAACTTTTTGAGAAAAAAACGTAAAAAAGTTTGAGTTGGGGAGTTTGGATGGTTACGCCAAACTCCCCCTAATATTAAACATAGTATACATACTTTTAATTTTACAAAAGAAAGACATAATTAATAATTTCATCAAAATATAAGAGGATTGGTCGCTTTTACTTGCATGTGAGGGCATCTTTGTTGTCTCTCTCTCTCTCTCTCTCTCTCTTGTCCTTTTAAAAAAAGGTTCACACTACTTGACCACATGACCGACCTAGTGTCCTGCTGCTATGGAAAAAGGACGGCATTGTTGCAAGTAAAATATGCATTTGGGAGATTATATACATATATAATATTCATATGTGAGAAGAAGATGGAAGAAAAAATAAATAGCAATAATGTTTATGGATATTTTTTTCGGTCGTGAATTTATGAAATATTTAATAGTAATATTGGAGTTAATAATTTTCCTAAATATAATATTTTTAACATTTTTTTTTTTTTGCTAAAGTAGTGTTATTATGGGTTAATTTTATAAATTCCTCTAAATTTATGTATATTATTTTATTTTATTTTTTAAATTATCAAAATCGTTTATTGTATTTTTAAATTATATGAAATTTTTTAATTTGTCCCTTCCGTTTATCTCAGTTTATATATTTAATAGAAATAGTGACGTGGCACGTCATTAAAAATGAACAAAAATGTTTTAAAATTTAATATATGAAAAAAGCAACACTCTATCCCTCTAATTGAAATTTCCTAAGCTTGTTGCAGCTCCTCCATAGCCAACCCAGGCCCTAAACTCCCACACGAATTCCCGACACGTAAGAGGCTCTCTCTCTCTCTCTAAGCCCAATTTCTCTCTCAACTTTTCACAGCTCCTTAATTGCAATTTCCTAAGCTTCTTCGTCTTCGGAGGAAAGAAAATTATTACCGAAAATCGGTGGGCGGAGGAGAGAGAGAGAGAGAGAGAGAGAGAAGAGAGAGAGATAGAGATAGAGGAGAGGCGAGGGTGGTGAGAGAGGAGAGAGAGAGAGAGAGAGAGAGAGAGGAGTATTCTGGGATTGTGAAAGGGAGAGGCGAAGAAAGAGCAAGTTGTCCATCTCTCTAAAATTCTCTCCATTTCTCTTCGTGTGTGTCTTTCTCTCAAGAGTTATTATTCTTTTGCTTTCTTTTAATCTTCGTGAACTCTCTGATCCATTTCCAGAGAGCGAGAGTCCCATCTCCAAAAACAAGAGAGAGAAAGAGAATCCATTTACAAATGAATAAAAAAAATAAAAATAAAAACCCGATAGAAGAGAGGGTGAAAAAAAAAATTTACATAAGTTATATTTTTTTTTAAATTAGAAATTGGTATTTATTTTTATAATCTATATTTATAACTAAAAATATATTTGTTTAAACTATAATAATGTGTCATGTCAATATTTTTGTTAAATTTATAATAAAAGTGGATGGGATGGATAAATTAAATGACTTTATATATATTAAAAAAACATAATAAATTATTTTGATATTTCAGAAGATAAAATAAAATAAGATATACTGTGAGTGGAGGAATATTTTGTGAATGTGATAGCTCTTAATGGTATCCACCACCTGAAATATATACCACTGGTTTGAAATGTATTATTTTTTAAAACTTTTATTTCATGGCATTTTTAATGAAAATTCATGCTTCTGAGTGTTAAATTTAACTGAAATCATATTAAAATTTCAAAAAAATTTAACAAAACCTGATTCAGTTATATAGTTTAAAACATACTTCTAATGATAAAGTAGTGGTTCATAGAATTCTCCTTTTATTTTTGTTTGTTTATCACATCCTTATGCCTTCCTATCACATCATGTCATATAATATAGCATCAAAAGTCACATTACTATCCCCACATTTATTGACTAATTAAATTTGCTATTTAAAAAAAAATAAAATATAAGACATTCGAACTCTAATAAACGAAGTTAGATATCAAATTACAGTTTTTTATGAATAGATATCAAATTAATTCCTACAATCACTTTTAAATTAATAAGGTGTTTGGTGAAATAGTTTGAGTTGGGATTTTTAAATTTAAATAGTAATTTTTTTTGAATTTTTTTGAATTTTTAGAAAAGATAAAAAAATTTTGAGAAAAATAAAAAAAATTTTAAGGAAAAGACAAAAAAAAATTTGAGTTGGGATGTTTGAATGATTACGCCAAACTCCCCTCAATTTACTAAACTACCCAAACCATTATGCTAAAAAAAAAAAAAAAAAAGAAGCTAAGGGACGTGACCCCACGATTTCCGCAAGCCCGTCCGCGGGCGCGTCTTTTCAATTGCCCTTTATAACGATTCACAACAAGTCCGTGGCTCAAAATCGCCAAAAATATAAATACATTAATTTAATTTTGATAAAAAAAAAAGCAGAGAAAAATAGGAAAAAATAATAACCATTAGAAATAAAGTAATTAAAAATAATTAAAAAAAAAGGCATTTGATTCTTTGTTCTGGATGAAATCGAATCGGGGATAAGAAAAAGACAGGTGTCGTTTGAAAGACTTCATTATATCACCGTACACGTGTAGACTTTTTGTCACTTGGTCGCACGTGTGCACACGTGTATCCTGATCCTTGTTAGCTCTTCTAATCCAAATGCTAAAATTTTCCACCAATCAGAGCGGGGTTTTAGTAAGAAACTCCAAAGGTTTTTAAATCGTTTCATCGCTTTAGATATTTGTTGGTCAATGTTTAACAAATCTAACTTTTGATTTTGTTATGGCCACTCTCGCTTGTGATTCGCGCGCTACCTTCAAATATTATATAGATATATGTTTGAAATGGAACTATTCATATTTTTTGTTTTGAGAAAAAAAAAACATTTTTTCAATTTTTTCTAAATAGGTGAAATAATTTTATTTTTTAGTAGTGTGGTAATATTTTTTTTTAACAAGCGTAATATTTAGCTCAATAAAATTACGCTAAAACCTCTTTTATATATCATTTTATAGAACTTATTTTAAACTTACACTTTACCTCATATCAATATAGATTAATAATTTTTTTTAAGACCAACCCCTTCCTTTCCCTCACGTCGGCGACTTCCTCACCGACCCAGCAATGGAGCCCGCTCCTCCCTTACCAAATTCCAACCCCACGATGGAAACCTCTCCTCCTCTCAACCTTTCACGGTGAAGGTGAGTTTTTTAAAATTTCTTTTTCTTTTTTTATTTATTTTAAATTTCTAAATCAAATATTATTATAAATAAATATATAATAATTACGTATTATATATAAAGGTTTAAAAATAGATTTTATTGATAGAGTATATAAAAAAATTATTATTTAATTTTTAAAAAAACTTATAAATACTAGTTAAAAAAAAGAAAAAGAAAAAAGGAAGACTATATAATGCATCTGTCTATTATGATTACAGGACAGAAATGTGGAGACTAGACCACGTATGCTGAATTGGCTGCTCCTGGTATTTGTTTTAATATAAATATATTTTTTAAAGTTTACTAATATTTATTTATCCGAATTATAAAAACCTCAAAAATAAAAAAAAAATAAAAAAGAATAATGAATTTTTTGTTAAAAAATTGTTTTCTTCTTCCCCAGCCCATCCACTGACTCAGAGACTCTGCTTTCTCTCTCTCTTCCAGCATCGCTTAATTAACATTCCTTCAATCTCTCTCTCTCTAACTGATTTTACCACTTTGCCCTCTTCCGATCCATTTACGGTCTCTTTTCTTCTTCAGGGGGTTTGTTATATTTATTTTCAAACGCCTCCCACCTTCAAATCTTTTTCTCTCTCTCTTTTCTTTTCTTCCACCGGTTCGCCATTTTTCTCTTCTTCGAGCTCAAGATTTCCCCAATCCCAAACACTCATTTTCTCCACCTATTCAATCCCACATTTCGATTTCCCACTCTAATTTCTCCGATTCGAATTCTCCGTTCAAAACTCGCCGATTTGATCTTTTTCCGACCGATTTCCGATCCCGTTGACCCTGTTTTAGGGTTTTGCACGAACGGAAGGAACCAGATTAGGGTCTCTTATCTTCTTCTTCGTGGCCATGTTGGGAACGGGTTTGCAGTTTGCTCGCGGCGAGGATCGGTTCTACAACTCCGCTAAAGCGCGTAGTAGGGCCCACCAAAACCACCGCGCCGAGCATCTCCGGCGAGCTCACAGCGATGTGTCGCCGAGCCAATCCCCGTCCTCCTCCTCCTCCGAGCCCGAGAGCCGCCCCACGCCGCCCAAGCGGATTGCCGTGCCGCCGGCCTCCGTCGTTTCCTCGCCGTTGAGCAATCTCGAGCGATTCTTGCAGTCGATTACGCCGTCCGTGCCAGCGCAATATCCCTCCAAGGTTTGTTTTTTCTGCTCAAGATTGTTCCGTCTTCAAATTTTTTTCATTTTTCCTTTGTTTTCCTTACAATTTGTACATTTGTTGTGGAGTCTAGACGACGAAGAAGGGATGGAGGCCTTCCGATGGGGAGATTTCTCGGCCGTATTTTGTGCTTGGCGATCTGTGGGAGTCTTTCAAAGAATGGAGCGCTTATGGTGCAGGAGTGCCTCTGATATTGAACGACGCCGATTCTGTGGTTCAGTACTATGTTCCTTATCTCTCTGGTATTCAAATATACGGAGACTCTTCCAAGTTAGTGGTAAAACCAAGGTAATTCCTTGTTTCTGGCATCTGGGTTTCTTGTTCAGCTCACTAATTTACGTAAATTCACTTGATATGTGTATCTTTGTAATAGTTCTTGCGAACTAGAAAAAGAAACAGCTTTTCGTTTCCTACATGGCAAATTAGTTTTTAGACTCTGGTCCTGTAACTTTATGCTTGGTTTTATATGTTTGCTTTCTGGAGCCATGTTCAATTAAATATTCCGAATTGGGCATTGATTATGAACTACATTGCTAAAGTTTTATCTTTTAATTTTTAGTTATTTAATTGCGCAAGCCTAAATTTTATAATTTGATATTTGTGGTGATTCAAGTTTCCTTGGAGCACTACTAGTATTAGTTTTGTGTTCCAATCACTGGTTCGTGCGTGTTGGTTTATGGTTTCCAGGAGAACTTTTGCTTTCAGTTTGTTTTTGAACAAACATATAATCATTCTTTCTTGTGATAGGCGACCTGATGAGGACAGTGATAGTGATTTACGAGATTCTAGTAGTGATGGTGGTAGTGACTGTGAACCTGAAAGAGGATCAAAATGCATCCGGGAACAACATAGTCGCAACAATTTGTCGAGTGACATTTGTCGGGGGATAGACAGAATATCTTTGGGAGACAATCCTGTTTCACTTCATGATGATTTTTCAAGTGATGAAGGTGAATCTGGAAATTCTCAGGCTTGCTTGATATTTGAGTATCTAGAACGAGACCCTCCGTACAGGCGTGAGCCATTAGCTGATAAGGTAAGAGAATGCAAGCACCTTTTCCTCTGTTGCTGTGTTAAGAAGAGATACAATTCTACACTTCCCCACTTAGAGCCTTACGAACTAGTTGTTTTTGCAGATATTGGATCTTGCATTTCGTTTTCCTGAACTGAAGACACTAAGGAGTTGTGATCTTTTACCTTCCAGCTGGATTTCTGTTGCCTGGTACTGTTAAACTCTGCATTCACTTTTGAGGGTTTTACTGTGTTCATTCGACTAATGGTTTTTGGTGTGGGAATCGATGTAGGTATCCGATATACCGAATTCCAACAGGACCAACTCTCAAGGATCTGGATGCTTGCTTTTTGACATATCATTCTCTTCATACCCCCATGGGAGGTAATTAAAGTTATGGTTGATATGAGTATGCACTTGCACACACAAGTTATCCTATGATATATTTGGAACAAACCAAGTCTTCCCCGGGTTGATTCTGGGAAACAAAATATTAGCAAAGTGTTACATCTTTTTGGATATGTAAAATGATGAGGAGGAAAGACTATCTACAACTTGGGACTTGATATTAGTGCGTTCTACCTTGCGAGTTATACAAATGAATTCTAGTGTTTGGCAATTAGGCACTCTATGTGTATGTGCTAAATCGTTTTGAAAACAGAGGGGTGGGGGGTGGTGAGCAGGGGTTAATTGTGGGGGCGGCACTGGTAGGGGGAAAGAAGGTTAACATCTTGGAAAATAGGTGTTATGCCCTTCTGAGCTCTAGAAGGGAATTCTACAACTTCGTGACTATGTGATGCATGTATCTGGTGCATGTGTATAACAATATAACAAGGACCAGTGGAAAAGAAGGTTAAAATTTTTGTGAATGTGTTACTAATATAACACACGGCCTATGTTATCATTCTGCCTTTCGAATAGATATTTGTGTCACGACCAATAAATCTGTCTGTTTCTTGAATCCTGTAGTTACACCATGTTGATTGCTTTCAGGTATGCAGAATGCTGAGGCTCCAGTGATAACACGTCCATGCGAGACAGATGGTGTTCCTAAGATTTCCTTACCCGTTTTTGGTCTTGCTTCGTACAAGTTCAAAGGATCCTTGTGGACCCTGAATGGGGGATCCGCGCGCCAATTAGCTAACACCCTTTTGGATGCAACTGACAACTGGTTAAGACTGCTTCAAGTTAGCCACCCTGATTTCCTGTTCTTCAGCCGTAGGTGATATCAAGACACGGCGTTAACACGTACCCCCGCCATTCCAGAAGCAAAGCCCATGTAGCGTTCCTTAGTTCTGTAGAAGGGAAGTTGCCAAGCTTGTCTGTGGTTCTTTGATTTGGTTTTGTGTTGTTCTTTTTGTTGGGGAAAAAAAAAAAACAAAGGAGAAACAAAAAAAGGAAAAAAGAAAATGGGAAAAGGAACATAAAAGAGGTGAAGCGTTGGAATGAATGGGAGAGCTCTGCCTACTCTTAATAAGGCTCAACATAAAGAAAGAATATAAAAAAAGGAGGAAAAAAAAAGGGGAATAGAGTTAGACAGACAAGCTGTAGAAGAGTGAAGCTTAAGGTAATTAGAGGTGGACAAATCTCATAAATTCTTGTTTTGTGTATGTGTTGGTAGTAGTATAATATTATTATGAAAAACCAGGCTCTTTTTTGTGTCCTGATGATGTTAGGATGTATTTTTATATATTTATAAAGGGATTTTTTTTGGGCAAAGAGATTATGTAAATGTGTCGTTTTTGAGGTTTCCTAGACGTGTTTTAATGCCACATGTTTTTATTTTTACTGAGTGTTTTTTTTTTCCCTCGGCAGAAAAAAAAAAAAAAAAAAAAAGGCCAACTGTTGTGTATTTCAACTTTGGTTCTGCTCCCTCCATCTGCACGCTCCTTTTTGTCTTCACCCCTGTTGAAATAATTCTTCAATTTTCTCGAGAGAGGAGGGAAATAGGTCAATTTTTTTGGATAATGATAAATAGCGAAATTTTTTTGGGGTGATGGTAAATAGTAACAATAAATGATGTATTTATAAAGTAGTATTTGTGATAAAATTATCTTAAAAATATTCTTATGAATAGAATTTTTGCGATAAAAAAAGATAATTTCTTGTAAATAAAATGTATGTCGTAAATTTTAGGAATGCTCTGTTATATGGTATTGAAATTTGCCGGAAAGGAACGACAGCGAAATGACGGCCGTTGGATGCAGAATAAAGGGTTGTGGATTGTTGATGATGATGAGGGGCAGTCTAAAAATCAGTCCATAGATTTGTACGTGTAGGCTGTAATTCACTCAGTGCTACAACTTTGTTGTCCCTCTGATCCAACACTATTTGTAGCCGGTCCGAAACGGTCTCGAGCGTCTGAAGCTTGCTCTGGTTCACCTCAACATGATCTTTCAAACAAAGTATGGTTTGATGAGGACGACTTTCTGGTGGATGATGACTTCTTCTGCCGAGTCGAGGAGAGAGAAATTGTCGTCGGCCGTGGTGGCTTCTTCGTCGGTGACGAATTCAAAGGTTTTGGCTTTGAAAGCAAGAGCGAATTTCTAAAATTAACATCTAAGATATTTCTACTTTTTTTAGATTTTGTGATGATATAACCACACCAATTAATAGCTTCTGATTTAAAACTCACTAAAGGGTTTCATTTTCAAAAAGAGTTTACAAATATACCTTCTTATCTTAGAAAATCAAATAATTGAAATAAGAGCTTTTGCTATTGTTTATTTTTTTTTAAGAAAAAATTGAAATAAAGAGCTTTGCTATTTCAGAGCCATTGAAAAAAAAAAAAAAAAAAAACATTCTTGTTCTTCTTGATCAAGCTCTAGAAGAACAGCTATCTTAAAAGACAATGGAGGAATCTTAGGATGGGGATGGTGGCTGGCTAGGCAGCAGGCACAGAGGAGGTCATGGTCGGTCCCTTCAGTGAATTTCCAAAATCTCATTTCATCAACAAGAAAACTTGAGCAATCATGTTCGAACACCCAATGTTGATTCTTGAAAAGAAAAAAGAAACATTGTGGTTGAATGAAAAGACCTGTTTCTTATTGTTTTTCTATCATGAAACCTAGCCTATAAGCGTATGGGCTGTCCCTCATTTGGCTTCAACAAATCTCGCCGTCCAACTTTCATCCAACGTTAATAATTTAAGTGCTAGATCAGTACGGCACCAGACACAAGACACATCCATACATGCATATATATTTATATAAAATCTCATATCCAGTACCGTGCTATATGTGAATTTCAATTACTGTATAAGTAAATTTTATTTATTAAAAATATAAATTTATATTAAAATATATATAATTAAAATAAATATAAATTTCTCTCATTATTATATTTTTATTTTGTATAAATTTATATTTTTAATAACTGAAATTTATATTTATCGAATATTATCTTATATTAGATAAGAGATCAATCATATATATATTTATACAAAGATATTCTCATATTATATCTTTTTCTTATGACCATTAGTCTCGACTACTATGTTTTTTCAACGTATATAAATGGCCAACACCTATTTCGTTCCCTCGCTTTCATCCACATGTTGCTCACCCTTTTTTTCTTGCTTGCTTTCACCTTTTTCCTCCTGTTGAAGTAAATAATTCAAAACTTTTTTTTTTTTTTTGTCCTTCTTGTGGTTCTCTCCATTGTTATTTTTTCATAATACCTCTCAATTAATTTTTTGTTTGATCTGTCAACTATTTTTAAAATGTGCGTCTACTAAGTGACTGAACCACGTGTAAGAGAGTGTAAGGGCAAACATCACCATTTGTTTTTAAATATTGATTTTTAATCTTAAAATTTCAGTTATATCTTTGTTTTATAAGATAAAATATATAACTGCGTCCCACTTAAATTTTTAAGATATTTAAACTACTAAAATTTATATAAAATTTAGTTATGTATCTATTTGTATTAAAAAATTCTCATTATGCTGACACTCAATAATATTTTGCAACGTCTTGCCAAGTATACATAAGTACCCCTCTGTAAACTAATCTGAGATAGGAGGGTTAAAAAAAAACAACGACGACAATAACAAGCAAGCTACTAGCAGTTGGAATTTAATGTTGCCATCTGCATTTACTAGTATTATTTTTACCGTAGGTGCTGACAAAGGTTTAAAACAAGTGATACTTAATATTAGGGTTTGATTTTTTAAAAATTGTACCGTATGCACTGAAAAATAACACCGTAAGTACTTAAAATACAACTGTAAAAACGATTAGTTTTGTCCAATGTTTTATTTTGACGTAATTTTAATAGATGGAATGTTAAAAAATATGCATTATTGATAAGGAGCATCTAACGTATAAACTTAAAAAGATCCCTGAATATTTAATCAAAACAACTAGAAAAGAATGGGAGCCAAAATTTGAGGATGAAGTTGTTTTGGACCATTGTGACTGTCGTGTATGTATGTTATAAGACTATTTTTCATTTGTGACTCGATTTATGTTTTCCATGGCATTTTTTTTTTCTTTTTCTGAAGTATGTTTTCCTTGGCATAAACATAGGCATAATAAACCTCAAAATTAGCTTCCTTTAAAAGATCTAGACATCAAGAGAATTGATGTGCCGGATAGTTTTTATTCTTTCAATTTTTTTTAGTAATGATCTGTCCATTGATTGGTAATAACATTGACGATTTAATACTGATTGAAGGACGGTTAGAACAAAATCCACATCGAAAATATACATGTCAGATTTAATTCTAGACATCTATTGAAAAAAAAAAAAAGCTTTATTTTCAAGATTTCATAATTAGCTAAAATTCTAACTTATGCAATCTTTTTAATGCATTCTTTTATTTCTTCTAGAAAAAAAAAAAGAAATTTGATTATTTATTAAATAATTTAATATTTCGTGGAGAGAGAATTTCTACTATTTTATGTTCTTTATCAGATTATGTTATTTATCAGATGAAATGTACTGGTATAACCCACCATAAATTTTTAAAGAATAAATAAGAAATGGAGGAAAAAAAAAAAAAACAACTTATAGCATCTGAAAACATAGATACAAATGTATAAATGTATAGCGCCAGAAATTTTTAAAGAATAAATAAGAAATAAAAAAAAAACAACGAAATAGTATCTGAAAACATAGATAAATCATGAAAATGTACAAATGTATAGCGATAATTACTAGTGAAGGAAATTAAATGACGAAGAATAATAATGTAAAAATATTTTTTAAAAAATGATGGTTTTGTAACAATACCAGTAACATATTAATTGAAACTTAAACTAAAGTTGTAGGATCTTTCTTTAAAAAGAAAGATCCTTCAAAAAATTGGCGTATGCCACTAATAGCGGCGCGCACACGGTATTCTTTAGTAAAAGGCGAAAGAATAGTTCGCTTTGTGCTCACCGCGTGGCTGCGTAATTTTGTAAAACAGCTGGGTCATCTTATTATACCTGCTTGATAAATAGATAGTTTTACTTGCTTTCCATGTGGGACCTCGTTCCAAATGCAAGACATTCGAAAAGATTAGTTGGTACACACATACAACGTTTTCATCTCACAAATCACCACTCTATTCCTTTGAGAAATCAAGCCTGGTCCTTGATAAGAACAACTTGGACAAGCAAAAAAGACCCCAAAGTTGTAATTAATCTAATTTAATTAAGTTTTAATTAAGCTTTCCAGTACCGTACTTATCAGAAAATCAGTTCTAGGAGAGGGAAATATCTCGAGTTTCCTCTGTTTTTCGGGCTAAATGATCAAACAGTTTCGGCCCAGAGAAGGCCCAAAATGGAAATGGGCCACTTAAGACGAAAACGGCCCAGGCCTCTTTAGTGACCTGCTACAACCGGTAAAGAAAACCGGTTCTCCGACAAACCAACCACAGTCCAGCTCTCGAGACTCATTTGTCAAAACAATATTCGGTTGGCGGGTCCCACAAAAACAAAAACTGTGCGAACACAACCACAAAACTTCTAAAGCACAACCAATGAAGTCACGCCACCTCATCGAATTCTGCTGCGTACATCGAATAGTTGGCTAGATGACTTCTCTTAATCTGGTCGAAAAACCACTGGATTATAAACCTTGCTAATCATAACTATCAACAAAGAAGACCAAAAAAAAAAAAAAATCCCAGAGAAAAGCAATCCCAAAAACATGGCTCAAGTCGGAAAGTAGCTTGATTAAACTCCACTTAATTTATTAAAAAAAAAAAAAAGAGAGAAAAGTTAATGAAGAACAAGCTTTACCAGATTTTTCATATCAAAAGCTGAGCCCAACCCCAAAAATATTTCACTGTTTTTGCACGGAGAGAGAGAGAGAGAGAGAGAGGAAAATGGCGGTTTCAGTCCCAATCTTGGCCATTGTCGTCTCACTTCACCTCATAGCCTTCGTTCTTGCCGTCGGCGCAGAACGACGTCGTAGCTCGGTGGGTTTCTTCTTCTTTTTTTAAGTTTATTTTTTTCAAAGTGTGAATCTAGTGAAAAATGAAGCTTATTACTTTCAGGTTTGTGGGTTTTTTTTGGTTTTTGTTTTTCTGGTTTTTGGTGGTTGTGAAGGCTAACGTTGTGGCTGATGAGTACGACGAGTACACGTACTGCGCGTACAACTCAGACGCGTCGACGGTGTACGGACTGGCGGCGTTTGGGCTTCTGTTGCTGAGCCAAACGGTGCTTAACGGCGTCACAAGGTGTCTCTGCTTCGGAAGGGGCTTAGTTACGGGCACTTCCACCACTTGGACTGTCTTCTTCTTCATTGTTTCCTGGTAAATTCCACTTTTTTCTTTTTATTTATTTATTTATGTATTTATTTGGGATTGATTTTGATTTTAGAGTTTGGTACTGGATTTGACATATCATCGTGAGAAATATTAATAACTAGGTCCCATTTGTGTTGAATTTTAATACTCTACCTACCGAACACTGCCAAATGTATTGAATGTGAATGAAGCTTTGTTTTTTGATGGGGTAAAAAAAAAAAAAAAAAAAAAAGCACATGGTTCTCCACTTCTACTAACATGGTCCTCGATAAAATTACTAACATGAAACGATTTGATGTTGAGTGGGCGGAGCTTAATTATTATCCCGATGCAGAGTTAGTAATCAATTATCCTAATTTTACGGAGAGCTTAAGAGGTATGATTTTTTAAATTGTAGAGAAATTCTACCTCAATTGAAAGTGAAAGTAGCTCTCACATCGTGACTGATCACTATAAATGGTTTACTGGTGGTTTAATACAGTTAGTCAATGAAGTTTAGTAAACAAATTCAGTAATTTTTGACTATGTTACTTTTTTTCTTTTTTTATCTTGTTATTTGTGATTTAATTTAGTTAGTCAATCAAGTTTAGTAAACAAATTCAGTAATTTTTGACTATGTTACTTTTTTTCTTTTTTTTCTTTTTTTATCTGGTTATTGGTGATTTAATACAGTTAGTCAATCAAGTTTAGTAAACAAATTCAGTAATTTTTGACTATGTTACTTTTTTTTCTTTTTTTATCTGGTTACAATTGTTGAGAGTCTTTTTTTTTTTTTTTTTTTTTTTTTTTTTTTTTTTTGTAAAGGATAAAGGAGCATTGTAGATTAGATTATCCTATGGGCGATTAAAGGTGTTTCGAGGTGTTTACTTTTTGTATTGATGTAGAATATGAGGAAGAAAGGTGGGTCTCCCATGATTAAGATTTAAACGCATTATGCTAGCTTTTCTTTACTTTTCTGTTTCCTTGTCATTCCAAGCAATTTTAAAGTAGGTGGGAGAGATTCTTGTTTTTCCATTTGTCATTTTTACCTCAAGCAAGCTGTTTAGATATTTTGGTTTTCTATTCATACTATTACTTGGGCGACTCTTTCTCACACTATATTGTTGTTCCGAATACTCAAAAGGCTCTTCTGATTGCTTTAGGGTGAGGGGAAAAAAAAAGATACCGTTTTGAACCGTCAAATTTTCATCTAATTACGATAATTGCCATATTTTTTTTCTAATCCAATATGGTTTTGACGTGATATATGGTATAGAATTGTGTCTGATTGGTGGGATTTATTTTCCTAATCTACCACAGAATTCTCCATGGTATTACATGCTTCTGTTGCATGGTTAATGCTAAATAATTTGTCACCCCTAATGTCATTAAAGTAATTGAAGAAATGTTGTTTGTTAAAAATACTAGTTATCAAATACGTACAATGCACGTATAAAACTGGAATTGTAGTTTTAATAATATGTAATATAAACAACGTTTTAAAAATAAATAAATAAAAAATTAATTCAAAAACAAAATACAATAATGATTATCTAAATTCAAAAATTACATTTCATCATAAATCATGATGACTTAATATTTATTACATAAAACACATAATAATATTGATTATTTTGTTTTTCACAATATTTACAGTAACCATTATGTTATCTAAAATCAAAATTTTATATCATTCCATTATAAATTATTATTTAAAACAACAGTAATCTCATAATATGTTTTTGAAGACTAATCACAATCAATTGAGGATATTAGTGTTACCAACGAGAAAGCTGATATAATACAAATTTTAAGAGAGAAAATTTGGGACGATGAACTTCTAATAAGGAGAAAAAAAAAAGAGAATAAAAAAATTACACGAAGAAGTATTAAAAAAAATTGAAAAAAGACAAGCTAGAAATTTAAGAAAAATAATGAAATATAAGTAAAACAAAATAGAAATAGGATAAGAAAAAGTTGACAGAAAAGCAAAATATGGAAAAATAACATGAAAAACCAAATAGTTTCATAAAAGAAAAGAAAAAAAAAACAACACTTAAACAGTTTTTCCAAAAAAAAAAAAAAAAAACACTAATAAGGTGCATATTTTACAGCCAAATTTATTATTCTGTTAAATGTTAAGGAAATATAATGAAACAGAAATTAATTTTCATGCCAAAAAAAGTAAAATAATCACATTAATATTATCTAAAGTAATAAAGTAGAAAGTTGAGAACCTCCTTTAATCCATTGTGAAAACTCTTAAAAAAAAACACACACAAGTTTGATTATGTAACGAAGAAAAGAAAACCTATCACAATTAGGTTTGATTATAGTTAAGAAAATTAGAATTTCGAGTGAAAAAATTGTGATAGCGATTAGAAAAGAATATTTAAGAGAGAAAGTGATAAAATATTGAGCTTTCAATAAAGAAATTAAAGAAAAAAGGAAAAACAAAGTTATACTGAAAATGTATAAGTAGAAATTTAAGAAAAAACAAGTAAAAATTTGAAAAAATTAATAACAACAACAACTATAATAATAATAATATAATGATAATGATAATTCTGATGATGATGATAAAGCAAAGTTAAAGAAGGTTGGAAGAAAAAAAACTTGAAAAGAAAAAGTAAAATAAAAAAAAAACATAAGCACCAAAATTAAAAAAAAAAAAACAATGAAGGAAAAAATAAATAAATAAATAAAGATAAACGGTTTTCCATGAAAAAAAAAAGGAAAGGGAAAAAAAAAAAGAAGATAAATGGGTTTTCATGAAAAAGCAAAAAGAAAAAAAAAAAGGTTTTCCATGAAAAAAAAAAAGCACCAAACGGTGGTTTTTGACTATCAAGCATGAATAGTGTATTTTATTTACTCTTTTATATGTAGGACATAGGCCTATGACTTCAAATGACTGTTAAAATTTCTATTTCGTTTATGATACACAATTTGAACTGATATACTAGGACGAGCTTTTTGGGAGCCGAGGCATGCCTATTGGCAGGGTCAGCTAAGAACGCATACCATACCAGGTACAGAGCAGTCTTTAAGGTAGATCACTTGTCCTGCTCTACCTTGCGAAAAGGTGTTTTCGCTGCTGGGGCTGCTCTTACGTTGTTGTCACTTGTGGGGTCTGTTCTTTACTACTGGACACATTCCAAAGTCGATACTGGTGGATGGCAAAAGCACCAGAACGAGGGCCTTGGAATGACACCTTCCGACCATGGCCAACATCAGCAACAACACCAACCGCAAGTGAACGAGTTCCAGAAGGTCTAGATCTGGTAGATGACGAGTAGGTTAGTTTCTACAGTTTTGGAGAATTCTGTTGAATGAAAGTTACACAAATCCGATGTCAAATGGTCCTTTATGAGGTATAGATGGAAAGTCTGCTGGCAAGCTTGTCAATTGTTATGTTGGAATATTAGATACACATATTATTGTGCTGTGGTCGCTATGTTTGGTTCTGTCTTTGTTCCTTGCTTTGTAATATTCTCGATTATGGCTTCTGTCTCCGACTTGTATATGCTAGTTGATATATTGCTTCCCTTATTGCTCGTTCTACTGCTTGGTATCTCTCTGACACAATTTATGTATGGTGATTTCTAGTGACGTAAATGTCGTTTAAACCTTTACGTCGGTTTTTCGGGTAGAATTCAACAAGTGCTATCTACCGAATCCAACAAACGTTTCTAAAATTTCATTCCTATTCCTTGTACGATACCGTTGGCGCGAATTGAAATCCTTAAATTGACATGCATTAATTTACGGTGTTGTCTGTTCTTGTTGAACTCCACACTGACCATGCATGTTTTTTTTTTTGGTTGAGCCGTCTACGTTTAGCAGATGAATAATTTACGGTGGCAATGTGCCAAAAATGCCATAGTGCAAGGAATAAACGAGAATGTAAATCCGCAGAAAACTTCACCAAAACGACAAGACAAAACTCATGGCATACCAAGGCCAAACACATGAACTCACAAATCCCATCTCTGTTGTTCGGTATGTAGATGTTTAGACTAATGTCTATCATATATCATGCAGAGTTGCTCCCCAACTCCAGGACTATCTGTATACACCATGCTCAACCTTTAAGATCTTTTCGTCACCAAAAAATAATAAAAGCAGAGTTTATTCATCAAATCTTGGATGCCAAAAGGTACTGCCACCGGTTTGAATCCGCAACTGGTGGTGTTTCTCATGATTGAGATGAGTTCTAGCATTTGGTAAATTTAACGCAAACTTGGCACACATCTTCTTGGCGTTGGGAGAGTTCATCAACTGCCGGGACTTGGTATCCTAGATGTACTGGCACGGCAACGCTCGTGTTCCTTTACTTGCTGCAACAAAGGCTGTCACGGGACGTTCGAACTCATCGAGTCAGAGAACGGGTTCAGCTCGAGAAAGTTACAAGGGATTGCTTCTATTTATTAACTTCTGTTCTTCCGAGAGTACAACAGGCATAACTAAGAGAGCAACTACGCACGAATATGTCTTTCATTTTCAAAAAAAAGTTTTTCATTTGTGTGAGAGAGTTGTGATGGTTGTGCATGAGGAAAACTGTCTCAAATCTTCGAAATTTATTGAAGAGCGGCAAGAATTGATTTAGAGCATCGAAAAGCAGAAAGGCGACATGAAATTAGAAGTCAGATGCTGGACGATCAAAATTGTACTAAACACAATTTCTCAAATTGTTGAAATTGTTGTATTTTTAGCTGCTATTTGATAGGACTCGTCATAGCCTGCTCATGATGAGGCAATATTCCTATTTTCCTCCGTTGGCGTGAATTCAGCATTCTGGCGAAGAGTGAGCTTCAATATTCTCGCCAGCATTATTGGTCGTGAACATTCTATTTTTATTTTTCAATATTCTCCCGAGTCTCCGTTGCGTGAGCTTCGAATGTGGCAAGATGGCGAGCGACAACTTTCTCTCTCTCCAGTCTCAGGGGAGCTACGATTTTTTTTTTTTTTTTTTTGGTCGTCTTTGTTGTAGCGAAATGCTTTTGGGTTCTGTTTTGTAGACCAAGGCACAAATGTTAGGATCACTTTATTTTTTTCTCTTTTTTTTTTTTTGGTCACATGTCATCTTATTTTTCTATAAATAAAGCACAATTATAGACCAATATTTCTTTTTGTTACAACTCAGTTACTCTTTCATATTACAAAGGGCATGTTTGGCGAAGTTTACAAGAAGTTGTTTAATTTTTTGGCTACAAAATATGCATTAAAAGTGTTTAGATGATTTTCAGAAGAGCTTTTAGACAAAGTCAGAAAACGTGATGATTTTTAAATAAAATTCTTCTTGATAGACTTTAAACTTGTGTGAAAGTTTTATAAGATATTAGAAATTTCATACTAACATTTTTATTGATTATTAAAATATTTCAAAATCATTTAATCTATTAAAGCATTTTCAAAAACTTAACTGCAGACATTACTGAAAAATTCTGTTTTTATTCATTTACTTGAAACAAAATTCAAAACAGTCCTTGTCATTGTGTTATTCCTTATTACTCTCTACTTCTCATTTTATAATCTCTCTCTTTTTCATCTTTCCTTCTCTCCTCCCTCCTCCTTTTTTTTTTTTTTCCTCTTTTCTTTAGATATTAGTAGACACCATAAAATGAGAAGGGTGTCTAACAGATATAAAAAGCCGAGAAAGTGTAGAAAAGCACACTGACAACCCCCAAAAAAAGAAAACAAGTTTGTGATATAAAAGAGGTGACAAAAAAAATAAAACGAAGGTTTATAATCTTGCTTCATTTGTTATAGGGCAAGGGGAACATGAAATTATGTGGCAAGACGAGAAGAGAAGAAGTTAAAAAGAAAGTAATCAAACAAGTGATCCGGACATTTTTTCTAATATAATAATAACTCGATATCAAACCACTATCCATCGATATCCCCGTACATACCGATGTTTCAAGGATATTAACTTGAAAAGTCTCTTCTCAATAATTGAAAGCGAGATCTCTCATCATAGTCTACCGATTGAAAACTTTATATATATATATATATATAGCTAACTAAATGTTGAGGTGGATCAATAGGAGAAATATAATTATTAATTACTTGAAACCTCACTATAAGTAGAAAGAGATGGAATTATTTTACTATGTTCACGTATTTAAAATTCACCATTTTTTGTAATCGTGTGAAAAAAAAAAAAAAAACCATTTTTTCTTTCGTTTGGAAAACAACATTAAAGGTGTGAAGGTCCAAAACCAACAATGTTTCTCATAGTTCGTATTATATGGCAAGAATATAGTATGTTTGGGTTTGGAGTACTCTTCCCAATTAGTAGTACCTATCGCCATATTAATCTAACATGTAGACTGCAAATTATTTGCATCAAGTTTATTATTTGTTGTATTTCATTATCTATTTTTTTTTAATGTTCGTGAGAAAAAGAGAAAATAAAAGCAACCCTATTACAGGTATCGAAAAAACTAGAAGAACTCCCCATGTATAGCCGGAGACAAAACCAAAAGAATTAAGCGGTAACTCGCACATTAAAATTTGATCCCAAACATCCTAAATTGAGGAATAAATGTCGCTGAAATTAATTTATTTACCAATTAGTGTACCGACATTCATCAGCATTATTGGTTTCTTGAACATCAATATTAATATATAATTAAATATCCTAGACTAGCTGATTGGTTTGCAATTTCTCAAATTACACGACTTTTTTTGGTCTATTTATTTCGCACTCAGAAGTTGAAACTCTAATTTTGAAATTGTCAAATGTAAATCAGATGAGTTCTAAATTCAAACTACAAGAGATCCAAGTATTCATGTGTATATATGTGTGTATATGTTTCTTTTTAACCGTAATTACTCGGCCATTTAATTCAAAAGCATTGGGCCATATTTAATCACCACAGATACTAAAGCATGCAAGAAGAAACGAAAAAAATATTTTAAGATAATATGGTGCTAAATATCAAAAGGTGAGTCTCATTTGTGAACCTCGATATATCGTGCAATTCACATTTTATTAATGAATGATTCGCAACACTGTAGGTGTCTCTTAGTATTATTCGCAAGAACGAGAGTTGCATTTCATAAGGACAAAAAAAAAAAAGACTTTTATATTAATAAGTAGATGTAAATGAGCTGTAAGCTCTGCAAGTACAAGAATAGCAAATGACATCAAGACAAATTAAACACCATGTTATATAATAATTCAAACCAAATAAATATCCTGAGAAACACAGGATTTCTCAGAACCACCACCACACAGACTCTATTATTAATAAAAACAAGTAATGTGAGGCCACTAATTTTATATTTATCAAAATACTCATATATCAATATTCATGCGTTATTAAAGCATATATTAAGACCCCCCAAACGACGCACCAACATTATTGATGTCCAAAAATTTTGTTTTCATAAACTAACATTACTTGTTAAAACACACATTATTAATTTCTCCATGCACGTATAATTCTGCAAAGTACTAAAAACTAGCACGTCGGAGAGGTAACACCACAAGTGGAGAACACCTTCTTGGAGTTGGGGGAGTTGACAAACCGCTCGAGGCTCGGTCTTCATGTACTGGCAAAGGCTAGGGCTCTGCTCCTTTAGTCGGCCGCAACATTCAGGTGTCGGAGGGGCATTCGACATCATGGCATCCGAGCATGAGGTTAACTCGAAAGGGCTACAATTGACTTCGAATGCGTTGGACACGTTGGTTTCTCCGAGGAGGAGTACAATTGCATGACAAAGAGGGCAACATATAAGATGTCTTCATTTTTTCTTTTTTTTTTTTGGGTGTGGTTTTGTTTTTGCTTTCTGTAGTGATTAGTTGAGAGAGAGAGAGATGGTTATGGTTGAGGAAAACTTGCTTGAGCCACGGCATTTATAGAATAAATTAAAGACTGCTTCACTAATTAATCTCAATTTTTGGACATATAAAGTCGTGTTTTATAGTAGGGTTTTTAATTTGGTTAACTAAGAATATTGGCAAGCAATGGGAATGAAGCGTTGCACAGCTCAATGGGTAAATAGAATAAACAATTTTCTTAATCTCGTTAGTTTTCATAATTTTATATTGTTTTCGTTGCATGAATATTCTAGAGGACGGTTTCATAAAATAATTATAAAAAAAAAAAAAACAAAGAACGAAAGAAAGAATAATTCCAAAGATATGTATCAGATTTTTTTTTAAATTGCTATTTTTACCTTATTATTATACAAGATACTCTATTAGATATTTAGTAGCAACAAATATAAAGGAAATGGATATAGAATATGTTGTGTACAAGTTTTATTTTCACATTTTATTTTTATTTTTATTTTTATTTTTATTTAGGAAAAAAAATCTGTATCAAGTGCATATTCTTTCTGTAACCCAATAGCACGTCGAGCATTGGCTTTCTCAGCTTCTCTCTGATGGGAATCCATGAATTTGTTGTTTGCAGCGGCCGTAATTTGTTTTTCATCGTAGTTTTAATAAGAAACACATGCAAAGTAAAATTAAAATAAGCATAAGATGTCCACTACTATATAAGAGAGTTTTGGAAAGGCAACAAGAACAATATTAAGAGGCACCAAGAAATATAGAGTATTATTCACTAATAAAGATAAGTTCTTTATATGGGGTTTATAACGAATAGGATCTACAATCTATTGGTAATAGGGTTTTAACACCAATGGTGATTGGTGGCTCCAAGCATTTTTCAAGCCATAGTAACCAAAGAAAGTCTAGATCAACTCTTCCGAATTTTCTATTTTAATGACTACTCCCTAATAGTGTTTTAACAATTCATCAATTTGTTTAAAAATATTTAGTATTTATCTTTTTTTTTATATGGCTAAATTTCTAAATTCAGATGATATGGTATTATATTATTAGAAGACAATTAATAAGACAGGAAATCCGGGACAACAAATCTTGACTCATTCAAAGCCATAAAACCCTATAGAAAAATATTTTTCCCTTACCTTACATAACATACCCATCCTTCCAAATTTTTGAGATCTCCCTTGACAACAATAACTGCATCACCCTTCATGAAGTGCCCCTTTTTTTCTGTTTGCAAATAAAGTGGATAGACTAGCTATATCTCCGTCACCATTCTCGCCAGGTTTCCGGAATAAGATGATTCCTAAATGCAAACCTATACGAGATCCAAAAATGCTTCTAGTTTTTTTTTTTGCCCCCCTTCCCTTTAAATCAAAATTGCTCGGTCATCTAATTCAAAAGCTGGGCTGAATTTCATGTAAAAACAGACGCATTGCTTGAAGGCATCACAAATAAAATAAAATGTGTATCTTATTTATAGATCTTATATTGTGTGACTTATTTTTATTAATAAATAATGCTCAACATTACTGATATTTTTTAATATTGTCCGCGTTAAAATGAGAGTTGCTTTGACAACTACAAACGTAAAGGCTTTTATAGTAACAAAACGTAAATGAGCAGTACGCTCTACACACACACACAAAAGCATATGACAAACAAGACAAACTAAACGCCATGTCAATATATAGTAATGTTTATAGTAACAATACGTAAATGAGCAGTAAGCTCTACATACACACACACACAAAGCATATGACAAACAAGACAAACTAAAACACCATGTCATATATATAGTAATGCAAACCAACTAAATATCCTGAGAAACACAGGATTTTTCAAAACCACCACCACACAAACTCTATTATATATAGATTAATAGAATCAAGTAATGTTAGGCCCTAATTTTATTTCTCAAAAATTTCAGATAAAATATCGATGCGTTTGAAGATATATTAAGACCCCCAAAGGACGCACCAACATTATATATTGATATCCAAAAATTTTGTTTTAATAAACTAACATTACTTGCTAAAACACAATTTCTTAATTTCTCCATAGTTATTGTACAATTTGCAACGTACTAAAATCTAGCACGTCGGAGAAGTAACACCACAAGTGGAGGACACCTTCTTGGCGTTGGGGGAGTCCACAAACTGCTCGAGGTTCGGGTCCTTCAATAATTACTGGCAAAGGCAAGGGGTCTGCTCCTTTAGGTGGCCGCAACACTCAGCCGTCGGAGGGGCATTCGACATCATGGCATCCGCGCATGAGTTCAACTCGAGAGGGCTACAATTGACGTAGAATGCATTGGACACGTTGGTTTTCCTAGGAGGAAGACAAGCATGACAAGGAGGGCAACAAAAGATGTCTTCATTTTTCAATTTTTTTTGTGCGGTGTTGTTTTTGCTGTCTGCGTGGTGATTATTAGTTGATCAGAGAGAGAGAGAGAGAGAGAGAGATGGTTGTGGTTGAGGAGAACTTGCTTGAGCCAAGGCAATTTATAGAAGAAATTAAGGAGTGCTTCTCTAATTTATCTCAAATTTTTGGACATAATTTGGCGACTCAGCTATCTGAAAAGTTGTGTTATATGAAGTAGGGTTTTCTTTTTTTTTTTGGTTAATTAAGAAAATTGGCAACAAATGGAATTGAAGCGTTGCACAGCTCAAGGGGTCAATAGAATAAATGAATTTGTTAAATCTCGTTACTTCTCATAATAGTATATTGTTTTTACTAAATGAATATACTCTAGTGGAAGCTTTCTTCTTTAAAAAAAGAAAAAATAAAAAATAAAGAAAAAGAAAAAATAAACATGGAAAGAAAGATTCCAACAATGCAGCATATAATAAAGACAAACTTATGTATTTAAAACCAGCTAGTAAAAAAATGTAATGTTTACCTTATTATTATACAATATAGCTTAACAGATATTTAATTGCAATAACTTAAGGGAATGTATAGACATAAGTTGTGTACAACTTTTATTTTAGTATCACAAATTTATTAATCTAAAAAAAGTACGGCATATTCTTTCTTTAACCAGATAGCACATCGAGCATTGGCTTCTCAGCTTTTGCATGATGGGAATCTATGAATTTGTCGTTTACCGTAATTTGAGTTTCATGGTATTTTTTCGTAAGAAACAAAAACAAAAATAAAAATAAAAAGAAGCTCAAGAGATATCTTAATCGTAGTCTATATCTTGCTACTTGTGTTTCTAGACCAAGAGAGATTTGGTCTCTGCAAGAGTTCAATAGAGGATCGCCGGAAAATAAAATTGGGTTTTCTACATTATTTACATTCTTTTCAAAAATAAATAAATGAATAAAACATTAGAAATATCAACCCAAATTTCAATTTTTAAATACTAATTTATATGAGATATGAGATATGAGATATAAATTATTTTTGTTAATTAGTAAGTTTTTAAAAGATTGTCACATTAATTGATCTTATTCTATCAATAAAAATATGATATTTCACGGTCGCATGAATTGTTAGTATGTTAGTTGGCATTCAAAAATTTGGATTAGAGTTACGTCCCTAACATTACTCTTTTTTCATTTTACCATTAAATCATTTTCAATGAAAATGCCAATGTCAATGCATTGATTTTTACGTGCTATTTTGTTCTTTAATGTACAATGCTATTTTAATTGCTAAACCAAATTTTAATCATAATTATAAAGCTTTGAAACTTGTAAACTAAAATTTTAATTTGGAAATATCAATGATGTAGTGATTAAATAGAAAAAGTTAATCCATCAATTAATAACTATCATTTGCTCTTCTTTGTGTCAAAATTATGACCTTTTTCAAAATTTAAGTAGAACTTCATTAGAGCAACTCCAATATGGAGTGCAAAATTTTGGCAATTCGGTGAAAAATTCCTCTTTCGAAGTGCTTTTTTTGTGGCAAACTTGACAAAGATTGTAAAATTAATTAGTGATAAATTTGCCACCAAGCTATATAACAAATGTTAAATCTAGCATTTTAATTCATTGCTATTAATTAGTTGGCAGTGAAACATTTTCATATCCAATCATTTACAAATTTTTTAAGAAGTTAAATTTTACAAAGATAAATATAATAACAAAAGGTTGATATAGAGTACAAAGTCGCAAATATTATAATGGTTTTTCACATTTTTGTTTAAAAATAAATATAGCACTGATTTTCCATATTAAATACCAAAAATTGGCATTGCCATATCAATTTGACACGCCATTAAAAACATGCGACCACTTTAAAACATCTTTTCGAGTACTAGAAAGCATTGGAAAGAGAGCTATTCCGTTAAGAAAATTGGATACACACACACACAAAAGCATAGACTCTAATTTAGTGACATGAGTGGCGGTAAACTACATTCGCTCTAGTGAATAAAGTTGATAACAGAGTCGTAGACTCATGCCACAATTGATACATTAAGAAGCAAACGCTAGAAGTACATTTTTCTCATGTTCTATTTTTTTTTCCCCTTTTTGGTTATTTGAAATAAGGCCTACTATATATGGAAGTAAGTTGAAAGATATAACTACAAAGTACAGACAAAAAAAAATCTTAATCCTCGCAAGAAGCATTGAACGTAGGATGATCGGTGAAAATCTCCTACTTTTGGCCACCAAATGCAACATATGGTATTTTTATTTTAACTGATTAGACTACAACAAATAGTTCATTATAAAACAAGAAAAGATTGGATGAGTGCAATTTCTTTATTAAAAAAAAAAACCATCGTGAAAGTGATTTAAAATATGCATCGCAAGATTTTAGAAAATTGTCAAATTTTTCTACTCACAAAATTTGAAATTCTCTACTCTATTTCTAGAATTTCTAACACTTCCTTATTCCCTACTCCAAAAAACTCTTTTTCTCAAATTCTCTCTCTTTCATCCCACTCTATTTTTATCCTCTCAAATGCCCATCTCTCTAAATTCTCACTCTCTTCCTTACTTTCTTTTTTCCATCTCTTTCTTACTCCTCACTCTCTTAACCTCACCGCCGCCACCATCGCCAATATGACCATTGGAATCCTATCACTTTTAGGTTTTTTTGTTTTTCTTTTGTCGTTAATTTGGTTGGCTTTATATTTGATTTTTTTTTCCTTTGTATTTATTTAAAATTTTTGTGTAGATTTATATATGAGTTTTTCTTTATTTAAATATTTTGTATTAATTAGATTTCGTATTAGTTAGATTATTGAGGACTATGACGAGGACTTGTAACTTCTTTTCTTTTAAAAAAGTTGATATCTGTGTTGTATTAATGAAACATGATATATATAATTTAAGAGTTTTATTGAAGAAATTGTTGCTCGAGCAATGACATAATTTTCGACTATTTTTTTTTTTTTATAATTCTTTTATGACCTCTGACGAAAATTTTTTGGGAAACACATAATTAAAAGTGAAAGGGTTAATGTCGTTTTCTAAAAGAACCCCTTTAGGGATCGTGAAGGCACTTCACAACTGTTTATAATAGTCGTTGTATGTCATACGATAACCTTGGATTCGATCAACAACGATTTTATAACTTTTGTCGAATCCAATTTTTCTACTAGTGTTATTATGTGTTTAAATATTCTTTCCGACGTGGCCATACGTGCAATCGAATGCGAGTGAAATGGTGCAACAAATGCCAGAACCAACTAACTTAAGAAAAAGGGTTAGAAAAGGGAAAGGAGAAGGAATAATGTAATTAGGAATATTTCTTGATTCCACCTAGGAAAAAAGTAATGGCTTGAAGTTACGAAAAGGGAAAAGGGGAAAAAGTAATGGTTTTTAATTTCTTTTATTTGAACTTAGAATCTTGATATCCACGTCTCCTCCGGGACATATATGCATGTTTCTGGCAATTCAAATGTCCTCTTAAGAGAAAAGGAATATACCCATCATATATATTTACCAAAAAAATATATACCCATCATATGTAATCTTTAGTGAATTCAAAAAGTTAAAAGTTAACAAAAGAGAAACAAACAACGCGTGGGTCTGATACAATCGATCGAGTGAATGGGATGGTTGCTTTGTGTCCAATTAAATGTTTACAGAATAAATAAAAGTTATAATTTCATTATTTAGTCCTCGGCTTCTATAGATAGGTAAAATCTCATTTTTGATGCATGACTTTAAAAACGTTTTAGAAAAGATTTTTGATCTATCAAATAGTTTTAGAGGGGGTTTGAAACACCAATTGGAGTTATAATTTTGAACATATTAATCTTGATTGGAAATGAGTTAAAGTTTAGAAATATGAATCATTAGTCCTTTCTTTTTGTATGGAGAATTAAAATCTCGACAAAAGAAAAAGAAATTAATGGAAGAATTAATTTGAGATAACTTAATAAATCAGTGATCGGTAAGTTAAGGACGAAACTGGGATTTGATCAACCCTAACTTAGTTCTATTTATATATATATATATATATATATGCATGTATATTAGCACAAACTTGCTTGTAACTTATCACACGGTAAGCTAATAATGTTACAAGCATGTCATCATGGATAAAGTCCAAGAGATCTTTTGTACTGAATTCGAGATAGGTATTTATTTTATATAAGTGCTCAAAAAATTATAGTCCGCTTAAAAAAGAAAAAAGAAGAGTAAAGGGACAAATTGTTATAGAAGATTTACCGCGATTCTTACTGAGAGGGTTTTCAAAAATTACTTGAGATCGGATTAAAACGCATGTGGGAAGTAACCTTGTAGGAGATGCAAAAGCCATTCCTTTCTTAATTCCTTATTGTAATGAGTTTCTTTGCTACAAAGTTTAGAACTACGTTTCTCTGATATATACGGGTTCATTATTCTAGATCACAATAACATACAATTATACTGCTATTACGAAGGAAAAAAAAAAAAGATAATATTATTTTTTTCAAACATAAACATGTCATCCTATTCATCTGATTCTAAAATTGATCGTCGTCATCATCATGATCGTCTTGGACATTCAGTAAAACCGTTTGGCCATGGAAGGTCCCTGCATTCCATTTTCGGCGGAGGAATAGGTAATTCAGATCTCATGCTAGCCTTTGGCAAGACGTATATTTAAGCATGACATGTATTTGCGAATAATGATTTTCCTAGTTTTTTTATTTTTATTTTTTTCAAAATAATGCGGGATTGAACTCGTGTTCTTCCATATCCATACCATCATGATCCGGTGATCATTAACGATTCTTAATTGATGTCACTAATAAAGTAAAATTTGTGATTAGTATTTCCTCTCCATAGTAGAAAAAATAAAGCCTTAAATTGACCTACCAAATTAAAGGCAAAAATATTTCAAAGTTAATTTGACAAAAGGAGATCAAGAAATTTTGCTCATCTTATTCATGTTTCTTCATATATAACAACAAAGTGGGTTTTGATTTTTTCAGTTGCTGACATACTGTTATGGAGGAACAAGAAATTATCGGCCGCAATCTTAGCCGGGTTAACGACTACTTGGTTTCTTTTCAAAGTAGCAGATTACAACTTCGTTACTCTTCTCTGCCATATTCTCCTCTTCCTAATGGCTTCTATATTCGTCTGGTTTCAAACCGCGTGGCTAATCAATAGGTAATGTGTTCGTAACATCAATAGTTAGGCCTTAATTTCATTAACATTCCTGATTAGTGCAAAACTTTTTATAGTAACTCAGTGTTATTACTTTTTGAGCTTTCCTAAGCCTCTTTGATCTTGATCTTCGGCTATAGGGACCCACCAGAAGCAGAAGAAATTACGCTGCGAGAATCCACCTGTAGATCCTTCTTTGCCAAAGTCAACTGGTTTTTGTTTTGGTTTTATGAAATCTCGAGCGGGAAAGACTTCAGACTGTTCCTTCTGGTACCATTATGATCACATATTTAGTCAGAAAACATACCAGAAATAGTACCAAATTCTATACCCTAATGTCTAGTTATTTTTCAACTTACATTCGTTAACAAAACTCGAGCAAAAAAAAAAAATTAATTGCAGGCAATCTGTTCTCTCTGGGCGGTGTCTGTTATTGGGAGTTATGTCAGCACTATGAATCTGTTTTTCATAGGTAAGAATTAGACACGTTAATTAAATTCGTCTATTTCAACTTCTCCATCTAATAATTTGTTGTTAAAATATTGGTACCAAAAGTCGTCCTGTGCATGGAAACACTGCCAACTTTATATGAGCGACATCAAAGCGAAGTGGACAACCTATTTGCCAAAGTCTACCTAGAGTTAACGAGCTTTTACAGGAAATTCGAGCACACAGTTCTTGACAAGATTCCTAGGGGTCCAGTCAAAGAAAAGAGGTTCTAGTACTGAATGATTTAAGTCAACGGATCCAAATCCAATCAATACAAAAAGTTTGTGAATGAGCTTATGTGAATGAAGTACAACAATTAAATTCCTAAAGTACATACAACCTTATGCATGGACTTGTATTTATTAAAATATAAAAATTGAGGTTCAATATATGTATATAGTCAACACAAATTTTCAGCCATGAATAGATCTCACCCCGTGTATTTAATTAGTCCTTTCATTTTATTTCTTTTTTTATTTTTATTTTTTAAATTACAGGTGAGAGATTTAAACTCACACATAATTAATTAGATGTGTATAATTATCGTTAAGCTATATTTACAATTATTTGTATTTTATTTTTAGTTTTAAGGATAACAATAACCAAGTGCGAATTCTAAAATTACGGAAAAATAGTTGGTTTGCATATAGCCACATCCTGGAATATAGAGATATGACAAGGATATTGTTACAATTTAGATGTCGATTTCGTGATATCAAGAATTCCAAATGTGTTGAAATAGCACTTTAATGCTACTGTAAAAGAACTCAATTCTCATTATTTTGAAGACATACTTATCATAAATCTCATAATTTTGGAGATAATTAATTAGTACCATCTTACTTCCATTCTCATCATCTATTCTCATGGCTTCACCTAATTTTACTTGAAAAATGGACCCAATTTCATGCAAACCACATGAACCTAACACCGCACAACATATTTAGTTGGGTCAGTACTTCTATAATCAGTATTGAATCTGGAAACATTCTAAGAATAAAATAGTGAAATGCATCATTATCGCTGAACCAACCCATAAATTCGGTAGCTTGCAATCGATATTTCTAGGATTTCTGAAACATCTTGGTTGGCCTAATACTATGTACAACCTTTTAACCTCTCTTTTTGTCTAACCGGTGGGCCCTAAGTTTCTCTTATAGGCGAAGGAGATGTGAAATGAGAATCCCCGTTTTCTCGCTCTAAGCAAGAAAACCTGTTCTCTTTGTCAATTGTGACTGATTTTTTTTTCCCTCAATTTTTTTTTGAAATTGACCTTATGGACATGATCCTATCCTACAGGCCTTTATATACAGTTGATCAGAAGCTAATTAGCAATTAGAAGGGCTCCATTTTAGAGTTTTAACAAATGCTAAAATGTCAACCCCTTGTTCTGATGTAGCACAGCAATAAAAAAGCTGAAAAGAACATAACAAAGAGATTAACCACTTTAGGCCTTAATTGATGAGGAGCGATTTGGCTCATAACAATAGTTGAGCTCCAAGCGCAGGACCTCAAACCTCATTCAAACACTTTTGACTCTAGTTTCTATTAATAAAGAGAGCCCCTACGAAATGCATTTCTGTTTCTGGTTCCATTTTTAGGGGTTGTTTTCACGTCTCTCAATAAAAATTACTTCAGAAATGATTTTAAAATAACATTTGTTTGCATTCTCATTTCAAAGATGTTAATGAATATCTGAAAACACAACCATTTTTAATTAAAGAATTGAAAAATAGTTGAAATTCCTTTTTCATTTTTGATTTTCATATTCTAATTAGGCTTATATAGTCGACAAATAATTTCATATATATATAACAAAATCAATTTAATTTTTTTTTTTATACTAAAAACAATCTGATCTCTAGAAAAACAGCCAAACTGAACTCATCAGAAATGATTTTAACATTTCTTAAAAAGTTATCATTTGCATTTTTATCTCAAAACAAAACCCTTCTAAAAATGAACCTTAATTTTTACCTGGTATCTCCAAACGAATTTATTATGTAATAATGATCTGAAGCCGACAAATTATAATATTACGATGGTTCAAAAAAAGATATATATATGTGTGTGTGTGTGCGTGTGTGTGTGTGTATAAAAGCAACACAGAAACTTTTATAGCATCTTCAATATATGTTTATACCAATGCTATATTTGGTATTAGAAAAAAGTGTGAAAATAGTATTTCTTAGATTTTTCGGTAGATAAATAGTATGTTTGAGATTTGTACTTTAATGTATAATTCTATTTTTAATAGTATATTATCTATTTTTTGGCATGGTCTTTAAACTTTAAAATTCATAAAAATACTAAAACTTTATTTAATTAATTGAAATTTAGTAAATTTGTAATTAGTAAATGAAAAAGTTGAGATACCAAAAATGTCAAATTTAACATTAGTTATATTTGATGGGAATATTTTCACCAAGTTTTTTTAGTATATATGACAAATTTAGCATCAAAGATAGCACTCAATTAGACAATACTTTTTTATCCAGATGCTAGAATTTATCATTGACATATAGATTTAGCATTCTATTAGAGGTGCTCTTATTTATATATGTTATATTTATATATATATGTACGAATAGTAGAAGAGTCATATATATGTATATCAACAAAACAACTATCTATATATAAAGATACATATATTATACAGATGAATGTATAGATGTACGTGTGTATAACCATAAGGATCCTCTAGAGGAGTGACAACAACACTTACTAAGAAAAATAAAAATATTCTTAGATTTTAAATTTGGAAGTTTCTTTCTAAGCTCCTCCACTCTCATCTGCTGCAAGCCCCAACAAGGTTTGAAGGTGCAACAAAGTTAGAACACAACCCAAGCACGTAATCGAAGACAAAATAGAAAATTGTGAAAACAACTTCCCAAATAAACATGATTATTCATTTTGATGTATATCATTACGATTACATATTAATTATAGTCATATAATACCAGAATTACTCCCAAATCCGTGCGCTAATGTTCAATTATTTGTCAACTTATTCAAACCATTTCATTGAGTATTCGTAAAGACTCGATTGAAAAGTTCAATTACAGGTAATCTGTTTTCTCTGGACGACATTGGTTATAGCTAGGGACTTATTTTAGCACTATGAGTCTATTCTTCATAGGTAAGAATTAGATATGGGTTTATTAAATTTACGTCGCTAGTTGAAGTTAAAATATTTAAGTTAGAGTTGGTTGACTTTTAAAAAAATAGTTATAATTTTTGTTTATTTTTTAAAAAAAAATAAAAAAAAAAGTTAAAAAAAATATAATTTAATTGGACTTAAAATAGAGCGCCAAACAAACCTACATATTTCAACTTCCCAAATGCCAATCTGAGCTGACTCATTTGTTGTCGTTTTATAATTATTGGTACCAAATCGTCCTATGCACGGAAACACTGCCAACCTTACATGATCAACATCAAAGGGAATAGTGGAGAAGCTTTGGTGCCTAAGTCAACGAAGAGTTAAAAAGAGATTAATTTTACAGGGAAACTAGAGCACCCTGTCCTTGACAAGTTTTCAAGGGGACCAGTCAAAGAAATGAGATTCTAACAATTAATACAAAAAATTTGTAAATGCTCAGCTTTAGTGATGAAGAACAAAATTAAAATCCTAAAGTGCAATCAAATGCATGGACGTGTATTTATTATTATTATTATTATTATTATGACTGGAGCTTCATATATAGTCAATACAAATATTCAGCCATGAATAGATCCCACCCCGTGCATTTAGTCCTTTTATTTTATTTGTTTATATTGAAGTAAACGATACATCTAGTGTAATATAAAATTATCGATAAGCTATAGTCGTTTCATTTTAAGTTTACAATAGTGAGAATAACAACTATGAAATCCGTGCACTAAAATTATCAGAAAAAAAAAGAGAAAAATGCCAAGGATATTGGTACAAGTTCGATGTCGATCTCGTGATATTTTGAGTTCCAATTGTGTTAAAATAACACTTGAAGCTTAGAATAAAATAATGTGTAATTCGGTAACCAACTCAATTCTCATAATTTTGATGACTTTGTCTTAAATCCTTATACGATTTTTTTTTTTTTTGCCTAATCGAAAAAAAAAATTATTAGTTTCACCGCGTCACCATCCACATCGCTTACAAATAAAATCTCGTGACCCTCTATTGAAATAGAAAGGGTCAAATCAATTATATCAAAAAATATATCTAAATTTACATAAATCATCGTAGATCCAACACTGTACAACATAAATTGGTTGAGAAAGACCACCTACATTGCGATTGTCGAGTATCAAACCTAAAAACATCTTCAGAGTAGATGAGTGAAGGACATTTTTTACTATTGCACTTACCCATTGGTTATCAAAAATTTGATAGTTTGCAACATATGCTTTTAGGAATTGTGAGACGTAACTTGAGCATAAGAACATCTTGGAAGGCCTAATACTGCTTACATGCTTTTAATCTCTTCTTTTCGTTCTATTGGTGGGTCCTAAATTTCTTCTATAGACAAAGGGGATCTGAGATGAAAATCCCCCTTTTCTCTCAACAAGAAAAACCTTTTCTTTTTGTCATTTGCATAGTTATATATATATATATATATATATATATATATTTCCCTCAACTTTGCTTTTGAAATTCATCTTATGGACCTGATCCTACAGGCCCTATACAGTTGACCTGAAGCTAATTGGCAGGGCTGTGTTTGAGTGCTTTAACAAATGCAAAAATGTTAAACCCTTTTTCTGATATAGCAAAACAACCAACAAAGTGAAGAAAACATTACAGAGAGAGAATGAAATTTGTAGTGCAACAGGCTTTTAGGCCTTAAATATTGATGAGGACTGATCTTATACGTGTTCACTTTATTAGACTCATAACAAGTTGAGCTCAAGCGCTGGACCTCAAACATCATTTCAAACACTTTTGAGAGTACTCTAATATATTAATATATCTATAAATATAGAGAGCTCCTTGAAAATTAATTTCGATTCCGTTCAATTTTGATGATTGTTTTCACGTCTCTCGATACTACTATTTTTGAAGTGATTTTAAAATTAACTCCTCTAACTTGAGAGAATCATATTTTTCAGCATTTCAAATGTTTTCATTTTCCAATATTTTAAATGATCATTATTTGTAAGGTAACATTTAAAATAATATGAAATATTACAAAAATGTTTCCATAGGTAACTTTTAGGTAAAATTCTAAATGTTAAGGAGTAATATGTTAACCATTTGTTTGTTTTTCTATAGTGCTCAACCTTTGTGTGCATTCTCATTTCGAAAGTAGTAACAAACATTTGAAAACAGGATCAATTTTACTAAGCAATTGAAATTCGTTTTCCATTCTCCATTTTCATGGTTTAGAGCTAATACATATATATATATATATATATATTCTCCTCTGCAAAAAATATACATATATATATATGTGTGTGTCAAAAACATAACCAAAATCAGTAGTTCTATTTTTTTTCATATTCAAAACAATCTTTCTAGAAAAACAATCAAACACAATTTTAAAAATGAATTTTAACTTTCTTATGTAAATCTTGTTTACATTTTCATTTTCAAACCAAAACCATTCTCAAAACACTCTCAATGGTCAAATTTTACCCGGTACTTCAAAAGATTTACGAAGTCTCTAAATGATCTAAAGCCATCAAATTATTAAAAAAAAAATCTATATATATAAACAATACATGAACTTATAAATATTTCAGTATATTATATAGATTTATGTTATATTGATGGATGTGTACATATATATGTATATATATATATATATATATATTTTTATGTAAAACCATAAAGATCTTTTGGAATGAACTTGTTTATTCAATTTTTTCGATTTGAGATTTACGACTCTCACTTATTAAAGAAAAATGAAAATATTTTTAGGTTTAGAATTTGAGAGTTTCTACCCAAACTCTTCATCTCCCATCAGTTATATTTTGGAGGAGAAATTAAAACAAAAACAAAATAAAATACAACGCAGAAATTAAAACGTGGGCACGTAAGATAAAAGCCTGATTAGTTACTAATCATCCAACTCTAAATTTAAATATGTCAACTTGCTTGACAAATTGTAACAATTTATTTGTGGTGTGGAACCACTTTTCTAAAGTGACACCACTCTCCAAGTCATCTCTCATTTTTTCTATTATTATTCCTCATATAGACCTTTCTTATTCTGTTTTGTCAACAAAGCTTACCTTTGAAAAAAGAAAGAGAAAAAGAAAAAGGATAAGGTTAATTTAGAACTTTGGACTAGGTCTTGAATATCAAAAACGCCACTTGATTCACACAATTGGTTTTACAAAAATAACCCTACCATAAATGACACATGGCAACATCATTGGTTGTTTGAAACGACCAAAATTGCAAAAATACAGAAATATTTGTTAAAAATGTCTTTTTCATACCGATACATCCCGAATTTATCACACAATTACAATTTATATTTTAAATTTTTTAATTTTGATAATTTACTCCCTAAATTTATAAATTTATGGCAACTTACCCCCGTAGTAATTACAGTGTTGATTTTTTATTAAAAACTTTCTTTGTTTGACGTCAAAGAGAACTAATAAAAGAAATGGGCAAGGGCGAGTAAAGTCAACGTTTTGCTTTAGAAAGAGAGCCTTATCAATAATTCACACATGTAATGGCCATCTATTAATACCGTGTTACATAACACAGTGTGATCAAACAAACCAGACACAGAAGAAACTGGGTTTTAGAGAGAGAAAGGTAGAGAGAGAAAGCGAGTAATCTGAGTTTAATGGTGAGGGAATGGCGAGGCTTGGAGGGAGTACTAGGAGGAGAGAGAGGACCCTCAGAGAGCTTCTTAAGCGGCGTCGTTTTCGTGGTCATGGCGGCTCTGCTGAGCCTGGCTGTGATAACGGCGGTGGTGTTCTCGTGCGCCGATGGAGCGTCCAAGGACAAGGCCTCCGCCGCCCATACTGACACCTACGGCGGCACCGCCTGCGCCGCCGGTTGCGGCGGCGGCTGCGGCGGTTGAATACTAGTCTTCGTTGCTTTTTTCTTTTTCTTTTTTTTTTTTGGTAATTCCTCACAACGTTTCCAGGAAGTACGTATGTGATTCCTTTCTCAATTTCGTCTGTTTTTTTTTTTTTTTTTTTTTGGGGGTTAGTTTGGAAATCTAAGGAAACTGGATGGAAATTAGTTGGGTGGAGACGAGGTAGTTAATGTAACAGTTTTTTTTTTTTTTTTTTTTTAGGGAATGTAACAGTTTATTCTTGCAAAATATCTCCGTGTTCATTATTATTTCTTTTCCTTTTTTTTTTTCTTCTGTTCTTTATTGTGGTTACGTGGTCTATATTAGAAACAGAGAAAAATGAAAACCATCACGTCCTAAGTATGGTTAAATTGAGAAAATATCTGATTTTAAAAAACAATAAAATAGTGACCGATTTATTATAAATAATCAGTGATTGGTCAATATTTTTAATATTTATTTTTTACTGACTATAATTAATCCCTAATTGACTAAAGTTAAGGTAAATCATTGATTAATAATCATTTTTTTAAATTAAAAAATTTGGTCATTTATTTAAATAAATATTTAAAAACAGCTTATTTATCTTAATTTTTGCTAGAAATTATGATAAGAGGTCGTCTACTCGTCTTGGCCTTATGATCTGCCCTTTTAATATGTGAAGTGGCTAATAGGCGAGACTGGCTTCTGCCTAATCAATAAGTTGATCCTAAATGGTGTAAAGGTGTTAAGATATAATACTATTGCAATTAAATATTGTTCAATTGTACATAACCTAACACGAACCAATAAAATGTATTTAAAAAAAAAAGCATATATATTACATTATAATCCAGCAAATGCTTGTCAATTCAATTACCATTTTTAAGGTGCTAGTTAATCCAATTTATGCAGTCTATTGGCATCTAATTTTAGTTTAAGCTTCATCAAGGATTAGGTAAAGAACTTACAAAAAAGGTGTTAAGATGTTTTTTTTTTTCATTTTCCAAAGATTCATGTACGCCCAAGTCCCAACTATCCTTCCCTGACCAAGTACACTGTTTAACAAGAATTTCTAATATTTTATTCGTCCGTAACAAAGCCCATTTGCACGTGTTCCGCATGCTATTTACCGACCTAAGATTTTAATCCAAATCATATCAAAATAATTATTAAAAAAAATATTTAAAAAATACACAAATAACTTTTTATACAGATTTGATTGGTGGCAAATGTAGTCTTACCATAGAAATATCATAAAGATTACCACGATTCATCCCCAAATACACTATATAAGCAAAAGGTTTGGTATTTTCACAAGGCCATTATTCCAATTGGGATGTGATTTTGCGCACATCAATCTGCACAAATAGAGCGAATTCTTCGTTACATTTTAAAATCGCACATTGATATTATGGAAAAGGCTACGATACAACGCCTTTTATATATCTCATGGATAAAGATAATTTTTAAATTATTAAGATATAATCGAATGGTTAAAATATTACTTGGGTATAAAAATTATAATGCACTTGACATCATACTAATATAAACTAAAAAATTTAAAAATAAATTAATATAGAAAAAAATACATTAAAAAAAAACTAACACCCCTAAACTCAGTCCCTCCAACGCCGGCAATGACCCCCTGATCTGGCGACCCATTCAAGCCCCCCCAATGCCGGCGACGAACCCCCCCCCCCCCACCCCACCAAACACAAACACTTGCAACGGCCCCGCTTCCCTCTGCTACTAGCCCCGTTCCCCCCACAATGCTGACGAAGCCCACTTACCCCCAACAATGAACTTCGCCGTGCGACGACAATGGAACCCCATCGATGAACTCGCCCACACACCAGCGATGGATCCCCCCATGCGATCTCTAGCGAACCCACCCCCCTTCCCATCCGTCCCCCCCAAATCCAGGTGAGAAGCCCCGCCCCACTCCCACCGCACCCCCACCATCTTCACTCGTCGTCACCTGCCTTGTTGGCCGACTTCCCAGAAAACCTCCACCGATGGAGATACGATTTTTTTATTTTTATTTTTTTCAAAATTTTTTTAATTTCTTACTATTACAAGATATAGTACATTGTAATTAATATACACAAGCAACATCTAAACTGTTTGATTATATCTAAACGGTATAAAATAAACTCTACCGATATAATATATAAAAGGGGCTTTACCATGTACTTCTTGACATTATATTTTCTTTTTCTAAGTTCTCGTTGAAAACTTGTATGTATTGTCCTTGTCAGTATCTACTGCATAAAAATTGGAATCCACTACAGCTTCCTCCGGCTTTCCGGTGCAGCCTTTATGGCCTAAAGGCAGCTACAAAATTCACATTCCAAGCTTTTTCCTAATCCCGGTGGAGGAAATGTCAATGCGGAACTTCTCTTCGGGTATCGAGATGAACATGTCTTTCAACTCCTCTGGAATTTCTAAATCGTCAAGAACCTGTAGAATGTATCATACGAGAACTGTCAGTATCTTCAACATAGAGTCAAATGAAAGGTAAGAAATGGGAACATGTGTTAACGATTTCTGAAATGCGTAACCTACCTTGAAAATGCCGTCCACATTACGGCCTCCCACAAGAAAAGTGCAGCCTGTTGCTTTGCATCCGGTTAGAATGTTAATCATCTTATTATAGTCCCCATCATAGTACTTGGGCTGGAAAAAGAAAAACTTATTTTAAAGATAAACTAAATATATTATCGAAATGCTCTAATTTTACAGCAGTTTATTGCCAAATAGAGAAATCCCAGAAGTCGAAAATTGTGTTTATCATCCATTGTGCTCCACAATTGTATGAAGTTTTTGTAGCTTGAAAATTTTTGTTGAAAGACGGAAAATTTGACCATAACTAGAGCAACATACGTGAACAATCCTGGCTGCTGTGTCAGCACCAATTACAAACGCACTGCCTGGAAATATTTCGGCTTTCTTATAAAAGTAAGGTTGGTTAGATATGATCACCGTCTTACCTGCCACGGAAAAGCTGATATTATTAGATCTAAATTGTTTCCTTTTTGAGAAAAAATGAAAAAATCTCTAATAAAATGTGCAAGGACTATCACACAGCACCCCAGGAAGACCAGGATAAGTTAAACTAAAAATACTTTTCAGATAGGATAGACTTCAAGAAAGTATAGTCAAAGCACAAAATTTAAATAAGAAAGCAAATAAAGCTACCGATAGACGTCATACTTCCGGCCAGTGATATAGAAACTGTATCGCCAAGACATATATGGCAGAGCACAAAACCACTAATCTTCTTTAACCTATCGGCACAATCTTGTCCCTTTTTTTTCCCCCATAAGTTCTAGCACCTATCAATAAGATTTTGTATTTCTTTTTTAATACGTTCTTGCACTAATCCAAATCGAAGACAATCTTACCAAATATAGTTACTTTTTGGATAAGTTCTAGCACTAATTATAAAATACTCCTTATATGTAGAAACGATAAACATCATACTTCCAGCCAGTGATATAGAAACGGTATCGCCATGATAGATATGGCAGAGCACAAACCAGTAATCTTCTCTGACTTATCAACACAATCTTGTGTGTGTGTGTGTGTGTGTGTGTGTGTGTAGTATAAAATTTTCTTCAATACGTTCTAGCACTTATCAGTAAGATCTAGTATTTCTTTTTAAATACTTTCTTGCACTAATCCAAATGGAAGACAATCTTATCAAATATCATTACTTTTTGGATATGTTCAGGCACTAACCATAAAATACTCCTTCAGATCAGGCTACACAAAACAAATTTATTGATAAACAAGAGGTGTAAAATAAAATCAAGGATGACGCATATCGTAGATTGTCTCAACTGGTCATCAGCACATATGAGATAGGGCAAAAAACTATAGTTAGGCTACCAATTATCCTCAAGGCTTCAGGTATAAGGAGATAGGCTAATATAAGGTGTCGGATTTTAATATGTACCCTCCATATATGGGTAGGCACAACCGAATTATTAGAGACACCCACACTTACTGACCAAACTTCCTCCCATGTTTAATACATATCAAAGAAAGATGAAGTAAAACCATTAGAACAACAAAGAGACAAATAATCACACTCACCAACTTTTTCGAACTGCTTGACACGATCTTTGATCTGTGTTACTGAAAGTGGAGGTTTGTCAGGATTGACTGCTGATATTTCAAAACATGGATATGAATTTTCACAAATGCTGCGAAAAAAAAAAAAAAAGGACAGCATAATTGGTGAGGCAACTGGACATGAATTCTCGTTTCAGACCTTCTATAGATGTCGATATACATATATACGGCCACATAAAAGCAACAGTTTAATGCTAATATTGAAGATCATATACATGAAATCTAGTTTCACTTTGAACTATATTTGTGCATAGCTCAGAATCAATTATTTTAACCATGATTTTTGAAAGCGCCTGAGGCCCACACCCCTCAGGGTGAGGTGGTCTTTTAGGGCCTCAAAGCTTACGCTTTGGTGGCCTGGCAGTGAGGCCTATGCCTCGTCACTGTGAGGCGGTTTTTAGCCCTATTTATGTTGGGCTCAGAATTTAAAACAGGCCCAAAACACTTGGGCTCTAGGAATTTGATCATAGTAGGCCCAAAATGTTCCGTAAAACTACTTAACCACTCCAACAGCAGCAAACTCTGGACAGCCTACAGTAGCAGCAAGCTTATTTTCTGTAGCTCTCTCTCCCTCAGTCATGGATAGACTCTAACAGTCATGGATAATAATAATAACTACTACATTTTCAAAATTTTTATTGGTATTCTTTGAGGCTTCCTCAAAGCACCTTAACGCTTACGCTTCGCCTCACAAAGGCATGATAACCTAATAGCTGATTCCGCCTTCGAAAATGATTTTTAACTAAAATTTCTATAGCACTCTCCTAACCGGAGTTCCAAATTATCTTGGTATGCCAATACAGATGATAATAATGATGATGAATAATCAATGGCTAGATCTCAATTCATCCAATGATCAGGTATTTCCCCCAAAATAAAAGTGCTCAATCTCCAATCATAACTACCGCGCATTCTAAAAATCTTTTTTTTTTTTTTTTCTATGTAGAATTAAGTAACATATAGGGCTACATACAATGCCAAAGCAGCTGTGCTGGGTGGCCAAGTTCCACTTAGTTGAAATTTGAACAGTATATATAATATGTATTAAGGGTCATGTCAAGGATAAAACATTAGCACTGAATTACATGCACGCAGCTCGGAGCAGCTTTTACAAGAGAAAGTATACAAAAGTCAAAAGAGTGCATGCACAAATGAAAACCACTCAGTCAATTTTGATCCCTCAAAAACAAAATGTATCAGTATTACCCACTTTAGCGAAAGCAATTTGAAGAGAAAGTAGTTAAAGATGCTTAACTATTAATCTGTCTCAACTTGAAATTAAGAGGCGCAACTAAAACAAGCTCTTGTACCTGGTAGCAACATCCAAGAGCTTGAGATGACCTTCGTGCAGGGGATTAAAAGATCCAGGTAGTATCAACTTTCTTTCTGCATCTAAGTTATGTAAGTCTGCAAAAGGTCCAACAAAATTATATGCACACACGCATATCTCTGCACTGTTCCTGCAAGGCTGTTATGACCAAATGATTAAATCATACCGCTTGAAAATGGATAAAGCTTAAAGTATATTTCCCCATCTATAAGCTGCTGCAGTTCTTCATCTTCACTGCTGAACTCTTTTTCATAATCCTCAGATACGTCAGATTCAGTTAAATCTGAGACAAACGTTCCCGGAACTTTGCAAGCACGTGCAATTGCCTGTAACCAAATAACATGGCTGCATAAGAAAGAGAGTTAAATTTAAGACTTGAGCACATGATACAGACGAAGATATAGCTCAATTTCTGTTCTGCACGTAACATTTAAATACTTTAAACATCAAAAACTTATCACGCACCTTGAGAAGAATTTGACTTGATAGAAAATCTTCTTGCTCTCTGGTTCGCAAACCCTAACAAAGTTAGTAATGCAGCATGTAAATATTGCTATTCTGCCGAATTCCACACTTGGAAAGGGAGGGAAGATGAGAGAGAGAGGAATGAAAGGTCTGATCCAACAATCACCTTAGAAAGGGTAACTGTGGATACCCAAAGTCTGTCGGATGTTCTTGTCGACAAGTGAAACCTGTTGACATAAGAAGGGGGAATAAAGACTAGCATGAAACACACAAAAAGAGGGAGATAGAAATGTGCAAAGAGTGAAGAAGGGAAAACTGACCAATGTTGTAAACTATGAAAGAGTATAATACAAACATAAATATATACACATATTTACATATACACATGCTGTAAATAAAATGTACGAATGGAAATTGAATGTAAAAATGATGCAGAAAACCAACAGGCTACAGCCATCCACGAAAGATATGCTAAACTTGCATTTCAGAACCATGAGCATCGTAGTCAACAACTAACCAAACCAACCACTGAATGCACAAGCCGAACCAAAACAGAAACCACAAATAAGCAATTCAACTGCTCATGGGTCCACCGTCCACATAGCAGGTACCAAATCCATAAAGCATGTCTAACATTACAAATATGGGTGTCGACGAATTCTTATATATGTATTCTATTTCAGAGAATGTGAGGCGCTTCAAATTCTTATTGATGTGTTTCCAAGAAATTCTGAAGTCACATAAGAAGTTATACGATTTATACCTATGCTCCCCAAGTTTTGGACGTGTGCTAGCCAGAGAGCCCGTAAAACCCACACCAAGAACTGGAAAACCTATTGCAGAGATTGATGAAAGACAAGTAAATCAGAAAACAAGAACGTTGTAATTATTCATTAAAACCAAAATGGGAAATATACATAAATTCTCTCCAACTCCAAGTGCCTGTCTATTACACTGATGATGAACTTGTGTCTCCACAAATTGAGAGTTTAAAAGAGTACGGACTCGATTTAAAGTTCCTGACTAGACCAAGAGTATACAATAGGATAACGCCACACAACAGTAGAAAAATTGACTCGTGAAAAAAAAATGGAGATGTTTTGAAGAATTTGTAATACTTCATCTAATTTATTCCCTGCTCTTTTCTCTCCTACCAAATAATCGTAAATATCAAAATCCTTTCACTAAGCACTCCACCTCCTCGTTCAAAAAAGAGGGGGGGGGGGGGGATTCCCTCGACCTCTGTCCTTCCTTCCACTCTTCTTTCCTACTAAAGCTCTTGAAAGAGGAGTTTGCCAAAGTGACAACCTTAAAATTTGAAAGTTTCTCGGTCATTTTGCTACTAAAATTTTTTCAAAGATTGTTTAACAAATAAATCGTCTTAAAACCACCTAAAAACAAAATAACAAAAAATAAATATATCGACAAAAGGTCTGGAATAAAATAAAGAGTAATAACCTGGTCTGGAAAGCTTGAGAGCGCGATTGTAGGCCGCCAAGGCCATTTCTTCAGCAGTCTTCCGGCTACAAAATTGGGTCGGAATCTGCACAAAACCAAAAATATATAAATAAATAAATAAAATTGAGAAGTAATTCGAAAAAAAAATAGAGTAAAAAGAAAAGGAAAAAAGAAAGATTAACCTTGCCGAGTAACTGAATCATGGACATTCTGGAATAGGGGACGACGGCTTCAAGGACAGTGTTGGAAGCTCCAGGAACTGATATTAGCCACCCCACTGCCTGTTTCATTTTCCAACTATTCTCATCATTTTGATTATTAATTCTTTAATCAAATTGTTCTTTTTTTGATATATATATACATATATGTTGTATTGTTACTATACATACATATATGTATATATGCGGAATTACCTGGGAGGCACCGCCGGCGAGGTAGAGGACGCACTGGGTGGGAGAAGCGTGAATAGCGTCCGCTGCTACTCTGATCCAAGTTTCCGCCATTGTTGTCTTGCTTCTTTTGTTTGCTTGTTTCGAAGGTCAATGATCGTCGGATCTTTTCTTCATCAACCTCTGCAGCCGCTCTAGATATGACCGTTCAAACGCCGTCGTTTTATTCTTTTGCGTGATGAGTCCCCGCTAATTAGTCTGCTTTCAATAAAGGGGTTGAGATTTTTAGTTTATTTGCAGGGCACCCACAAGTTTCCTTTATCTAAACGTGATAATTATCTTTCCGTTAATAATTATCTAAAAATGATATTACGAGGTGAACTATCAGTGTCTTCTTTCCTAAGGTCCTGTAATCGATATGTCCCGTACAATTATATGTTCTTATCATTGTGTTTTATCAAAAAAAAAAAAAAAAAAAAAACCTCTACCTTTAATAAAGAGATTATCATTGTTATTTTTCTCGACAGATCTTTACTAGGCATGTATTCAGTGTAAGAGTTTCAATTGTAAAATTTAGATTTGTAATTTTTCTTTTTTTTTTTTAAATTGTTTACTTCACCTTCTTATTTTAAACTTATATTTTTTTTTCTCTATTTTATTTTTCTAGAACTCGAACTTTGAAAATATATTATTATTTTCTTATTTTAAATTAAAATGAGATGAATCTTATATCAAAATACATACAAGAATGATAGAAACAAAACAATATATGTATTGTAAATTTTTTTTTCCCAAATACATTTTAAATTTTACATTGTATCTTATATAACAATTCATTTTCAATTCATATGTCAACAAATGACACATTTTCAAACATTTACTTATTTCAAATTAAAAAAATAAAAAAAAAAGACTTTAAAACTTCAACTCCAATTGATGTTCCAAACAAATGCTAAATAAATAAGTGGACAAATTTTTCTTTGCCCCTTAAATTATAGTATGTTAACTTTAGTTTCTGAATTTTAAAGTATTATACACATCTCTCAAACTTTAAAATGTCGGCACAAATGCATCTTCTGTTACTCTCCATTAGTTTTAAGCTGATATATCAATAGACCAGTAGCTAAACAACCTAATTTATGCCTAAACCTATAATGTTATAGAAATTATTAATAAAACAAAAAAAAAAGTTTAAAAAGAAATTAAAACCCAGTCACACTCACGAATTTTCCTTCTTCTCTAATACACCGAGAGATAGGCAGCTTCTCTCTTCTTCTTTTGTTAAAAGGATGGTTAAATCAACAAACAAAATCAATCATCGACCATAAGTTCATGGACATCATGTGCCAAGTTAATAAAGGATATTTCATTATAATGACAATGGTTATTGTTTTAAAAATAACTTAATCACAAAAAACCTTATTCATATTTGGAGACAAACTATAGAAGGGTTTTTTGAGGTTACTAGTTGGACTACACATGCTACTCATATATGAAATAGACAAACAAACTAAAGCAAAGCAAAAGTTAAAAAAATTTAAAATTTAAAAATTAAAATTTTAAATTCCTTTTAAAAGTTGAATTTAACAAAAAAAAAATGTATGTCAGGCATGGGCATTAGATTCGCTACATGACGCCCTTACAGTGTCTTTGGTCCTTCAAAAGTGCAATAAGATACAAGAAATATAATGTAGGGAAAAAAAAAAACAAGAAAAAAAAAAAGCACCAAAAAAAAAAAGGAACCAAAGGTGAGGACATGTGAGGAAGGAGAAAGGTTTGGCTCTTGGGACTAACCCATCATGTGCACCAATATAGTGTCTCTAGTTTTTTTTTAAGTAATAGTAAGAAATGAGAAATATATCTAATGTTTTTTTTTTTTTAAAAGCATATAAGGAAAACGCAAAAAGCACCAAAAATAAAGAAGAAGGAACCAAAAGTGAGGACACGCGGCCGAAGGAGAAAGATTTGGCTTTTGAGACTGATCCGTCACATGGAACCCATATAGTGTCTTTAGTCATTTTAAAGTGTAGTCAGAGATAAAATGTATTAAGAGATAAGAGACGTAATATTAAAAAAAGCACACACACACACACGAAAAAGGCATAGAAGGAGAAAGCAACCAAAAAAAAAAAAACCAAAGGTGAGGGGACATGACGGATGGAGAAATGTTTGGCTTTCGAGATTTTTATATAGTTAAGAAAGATAAGATAAGATTTAGGAATTGTCTCCCGTCAGGTAATACAACCCGTGCAAGAGACCGGCACAACTCGGGAAAGAGTGCAGTACAATCCGCTAGAGAGAGAGAGAGATAGGGAGAGCTTTCTCGTCCAACAATGAAAAAATTTTCAATAAGATTTATTTACTTAAGAGATTGGGATGAAAATGAAATTTCACATGGCTAAGATTAAGATTAAGATAAAATAAGAAAAACACTTTCCTCAATTTCTTCATTGATCAATTGACCAATAACGTGAATTAAAACCTTTTATTATTATTATTATTACTATTTTGCTCACAAATTAAAACCTAAAGTTAACATAATGAGTACGGGTGTTGCTTCTTACTTCTTTCGTTTTATTTCATTCAACAATATTTGCAAAACACCAATTTTCTATTTCCACTACTCCAACCAAATAAAGCTACGTTAGAGTTCTTCATGTGCTTTCATGGTCGTGAGTTTGGTTACCTGTGTTGTCCTCTTTGAGAACAATCAGTTTGTACTTGGTTAGTTGCTCTCTCTCAAAAAAAAAAAAAAAAATCACTCATTTTGTGACAAAAAGTATCTACCAATGTATCCTTGAAATTAATATATACTTTGTAAAAGGTAAACGATGCAAATGGTCTCCATACTCTTTAATAAATGAGAGCCTATTTGCATTCGTCTCTCAGTTTTTCTCACAACCTTCTCCCCCCCCTAAATTGCACACCTCATCTTAATGATTTTAAAAATCTCTTTCCAAACCTACCAGTGGATTCTCGGTTCGCCTAAATGTCTCTGTGGAAACTGCAGTGCCTTGGTAGACCAAAATGTCTTTGTGGAAACTGCAGTACTAATTCACATCTATTCAAAATCAGGTGCAATTACTTACTAGAAATGTGTTTGGAGAAACTTGTCAGATCAATTCTGAGACCTTAGCACAAACTGCGATACTGGCTTATGATCAACAAATGTAATGTCTGAAAGAGCCCTCTGTTTGTTTCATTTACCTTTAGTAGCGAGAGCAATAAAATCGAAGAAAAATAAACAATGAAGCAAACAAATTGATTAACAATGGTTCACCTTTAATATAAGAGTTACGTTTATTTTCAACTGTCGCATTAATCTGTATGCTGACTATCATCAAAATAATAAGAATGAAGAAAGCAATATCTTGGAAATACGGGGATCACTTCTTGGGGCATGCAGAATTCATAAACAACTTCAACCGGGAAAAGTAGTTGGAGAAAAGTTGCTTGAACCGGAGACGGAAAATGACACGACAGGCTACTGTGTTGCTCTTGAAAAATGTATGCAGAGGAGAGTGGGTGAATGCTTGTAAAGTAAGAAAACAGAAGAGGGAAGAGGGCTATTTTACAAATAGTAAAGATAATAATCGAGGCCTAACAAGTGGCCGACAACGGGAATTATGGGCCAAAAGAAAGGTGGCTGATAAAGTAAAAGACAAGTCCAAAAAGTAAATGGCCGACAAATTACACTATTACATCATATGGGCTGAAATGCACCGACGTTAAAAATAAAATAAAAATTATTCTTGTCTGGACAGCTGGCTAATATCATTTAGCGAAGGAATCTTATCCTTCGAGGAGGTGTATAAACTGTTTTGTTTCTAAGGAACAAAAATCTCGATTGTGTTATGAGATACATAACATGCTGGGAAAATTAGCACTGTGGAAAGGGTAATCCAAACCAATATTAATAGGGCACAATTTAAATGGACGGATTTTTATCAAATTCTGTTTAAATGACAATTTAAAACGATGTCTTGCCAATACAATTTCTTTTCACCCCTGCCACAGAAGCGTCCAACCAAGAAACACGGCCAATAGAACCGGAAGTAAACGTAACAAGAAGAAACAAAGCATCCAAGAGTACTACCTTCTACGACAAGCAAAACAAGCAATTCCCAGTCACCCCGCCATTTTAGTGTCTCCGTCTTCATCCTCGCTGAGATCAAGATCAGCGAGCAATTCTTACAATGGAACTGATGGCACATCTTCCCCATCGGTCATCGATGCAATCTCCGATGGCTGGTATTCCTGGTTCTGATACAATGATGCATTGAACCGCATATCAGGATTCTCCTCCAAATCCTTCCAGAACTGCTCATACTCAGTGTTCATCTTCTCTTGTTCAGCTTTACCCTTATTGTCGATTTCCAAGCTCAGGGATTTGAGCTTCCCCGAGTGGGCCTTCCCACGCTCCCTCCGGCGCTTTTCTTCATAGCTCTTCCTGATCAAAATTGCATCAGGGAGGACCAGACCCTTGTTCTTCTCCAACTCAGAATCATTGAGGTTAGCTCCAAATAAGTCGTTATCAAAAGCATAATCACCGAGGTTTAAGATATGACCGAGATGTGTTCTAATGGAAAAAATAGTGTCATTCTTACCAAAATCGGACAACCTAGCAACTTGAGCATCGGCTAATGCGTACATCGAGCCACCAATGTCAACTTCGGATGAAACAATCTCTACATCTAGGACAATGTACTCTACTAGCTGCCTACTAGAAAGTAGAGATTCGAAAGGCGCCCCCCAATAATGATCAGAATTCAGAAAACAGCGCCTTAGGGAAAACGGATCAAGCAAAACGATGTTGTTGGTTACTTTAGTGCAAATCACCAAAGGACCGAGATTGCCAAGACTTGCTGCAACCTTCGGAGGCAGACATATCAAGTCCTCGCGGCATATTGGCGATATTGTTGCAAGAAAGTTGTACCTGTAGGCGTAGACATTACTTTTGGTATCATGAGACTTGAACTTTTCGCTTGGTTTACTCTTCATAACCGGAGTGACTTTCGACACAAAATCCTTAAATCTCTCGCCATGACTCTGGCTGCTGAAAAAGAAGTCGATTCCATGATCCACCTGCTTAATCTTTACGGCAGTGGCAGCTGCTCCGTGCTTCAAAATCATCTGCTCCAAGTGAAACAAAGTCCGCCGGTGCGAAACATATTGACGGACGTGCACAACCGCTACCCGTTGGTCAGGGTCGGCCGGAATCCTCGTGCAAGACAAACACATAAATTCTTCCACAACAAACTCAACAACATGCTTTTGCTCAAGTACTGCTCCTCTAACAGCCTCCTTCTGAACTGTCAACTTAACTTTGATCCTCTTCGAGTGTGGTTCAGTCCAAAAAAACTCGTCGTGAACCAACCTCGCTTTGTCCAAGTTCCTCAACCTCTTAACACAAAAAGGTTAAACGGCTTTAATCCAGGTTTTTCCCCGCTGCGGGTAGCGATCGCACTCGGGACAATGCTTAATAACCACACGCTTGTCAAGAATTTCGGTGACGTTAAATTCCCGACGCAAACAATTTACACACATATTGGCAGCATTGGGCACTATCGGATTTTACTACGGAAATGCGCAACACAATACTCTGCCAATGGTTTGCTGAACAGTAAACATGCCCGTGTCTACAGCCATGGATGAAGATCTCTGAGAAAATAGAGAAATGTGTGTTAAAGTATAGGCCTAATTCAAAGAAAAAGCAATAGAAAATGTTAACGAGAGAATAGATATTAAGCCTTGAATCAAAAGTCTAATGGTCTTTTTGGTGAATGATTGTTTGTTTCAACCACTCAACCCATTCAACTCAAACTTTTTTTTGTCTTTTTTCCAAAAAGTTTTTGTCTTTTTCCCAAAAAGTTTTTTGTCTTTTCTGAAAATTCAAAAAAAATTACTATTCAAACTTAAAAATCTCAACTCAAACCACTTCACCAAACACCCCGTGAGTTTGAGTTGAAAAAGTACAGTTTGAGTTGAAAATTTTTGTTGATTTTCAGAAAAATACAAAAAAATTTTCAGAAAAAGACAAAAATTGAGATGAAAAAATATAATTTGAGTTGAAATCCCAGACGATGCCCAAATCAAGTTTTTGATGAAAAAGTAAACCCCCATTTAGTAAATGGAGTCATAACCACGATTAAAACTTGTTTTAATAATATTTTCTTATACAAAAATTTAAATTTTCTATTTAATCATATGGAGACAAATGGTTTGAACACAACTTTTTGATTCGAATTACATTGTTAAAAAAAATTTTAAGTAAAAATATAAAAAGGGTTTGAATCGAACTTTATAGATATGAACCCTTTGATTTTTTTTTTTTTTTTTTTTTGAAGAAAAATAAGAATTTACAAAATAAATTACATGAATAATTCTTAGACAGTTAGTTTTCAAGAACAAAATAATTATTATCGTTATGAATATTATGCAGGCCAAGAACAAATGAAAAATATATCAAAGGTTAAGCAGAGAAAAACCTAGAAAGACGAAGGGAGTTATGAGGCGGAAGAGATTTTTGGAGGAAGAAATTTAGAATCGTTTATATAGGTTTTCTTTACTGCTCCAAGTTAGCATTTTTAGGTTATTTTCACTGCTGACCCTAGAGATATACTCGTGTCTCATTTTGGCCTACTATATTAGGTTTTTTTTTATCTTAACGTTTGAATTAAATTATAAAATAGGTATTTTGTTCACCAAATCATCAAATAATAGACGCTCACATTGAGTATTTTTACAAAACATAAATTAGATTTAAATTTTATAAATTTCTATTGAAAATTAGATTTGAAATTTGAAAAATAAAATAAAATAAAATAAAAAGGACCAAAATTTTAAATATAAAAAATAATAAAACAAAAAAATTTGGGTGGTATGGCCATTGGCTGTGGACGAGACCCGCACACATGTGGGTTTCACGTGGAGATTTGCGAGCAGCCTTCATTCACATTCTAACATAGCGGCTCCCCCACGCCCAACCCCCACCCCCCCAAAATTTTTTTGAATTCCAAATTAACCCCTGTATTTCTTTAAGCATCTATAGTTTGACCCGCTCAAAATTTTTTTAAATATGCCCCACATAACAGTAATATTATGCTTGTGTTTTAATACAATAACCAACCTTTGCTTATCTTTTTTTTTTTTTTCTCCTTCAATTTCTTTATCTACTTTTCTTTCTAATTTTTTACTAAACTTTTTTTCTTTTGAAAGATTTATTAAAATTATTAACAACTAGATATTGGTGCGTGGAGATTTTATTTATTAGTAAAAATTCACCTTTAAAGGGAAAAAATAATGGTGTAAAACAGTAAAAGTGAAACTTAACTTTCAATTAAAATAAGTACACATAGCTTTCAGCATATTATGAGTTAAAAACTTATGTCTTATATCATTAAATTAACATTTGAGATAAAAGTTCAAGAACAAATTTTACGTTGCTTTCAAATATAAAAATAATATATAACTATTATAACATGTTTATAAACATGAAAAAAAGCTAAATTCTTTTAGAATAAAAAATATTAAATTTTTTCTCATATAAAATTATTGTTTTAATATAAAATTTTATCTTTACGTGTGTCCCCTTAAAATAAATTTCCAATTATGTTATTGATTTGTGGTGAGACCCACTGATGGGTAAGTCTCATGAGGGCAATCCTCGCCGTGGTCAAGTGGCAAGACCAAGCCGTCACGGCAGTGAAGCGATGGTGGTTATATGGTGCGCATGGGATGGTTCTTTTTTGTTTTTGTTTTTTTTTTTTAAGTAATTGGTTTAAATGATCGCTCAACTCTTTAAGAAATGACACTTTAATTCCCCTTTTTCTTTTGCTATGCTGACCCTAAACGCTCTAAAAATGTGATAATTTAGTTCTTTCCGTCTATATCCGTTAATTTTCTAATGGAATTAGTCACGTGTAATGCATGTGATATAATTTGAGAGGGCATTCACGCCCCCCCTTGGAGTTCGAATCTAGGCGCCCCCCACCAAGTCGCCATCTGGGTCCCCCCCCCCCACCACACGGCATTATGGGCTCGCCGAACTGAGGTCCCAATGATCTGGGCTCGTAAGGTCTGCTGCTTGTTGTCATTGGGGGAGTCGGGGGCCCGGCGATGGAGAAGACGATGCAGGGGGAGTCGGGGGCCCGGCGATGGAGAAGACGATGCAGGGGGAGGGGGGCACTCCTAGCAAACCCAGATCTGGGTTGTGTGGGGGGAGGGGGCGTTCGCACTCATTGACGAAGGCGGGGACCCGGCAATGGAGAAAACAAGGGTGGTCTCTGGCATCAGATCTATTTGGGGGGAAAGGAGGGGAGGGCAAGAGAGAGAGACAGTCTCTCGGTCTCCAGTGTCAGATCTATGGTGAAGGAGGGATGGCAAGCACCCGGTGTCAGACTTGTGGGAGAGGGGGAGGGAGGGAGAGAGAAAGAGAGAGGAGGCTGAGTTTGATTTTTGATTCAGCTCTCTCTCTCTCTTTAATTTTTTTAAAATTTTTTAATTGATATGAATAAGGGTATTTTCATTTTTTTAGGGGTAATTTTCTTCAAAAAAAATATACAAAACATGTTTCTCCCATGATCATTCTGTGAGTTTTTTAACGGAATCAAACGGAAATGATCAAATCGTCACATTTTTAAAAAATTTAGGGTCAACATGGTAAAAAAAAAAAAGAATAAAAAATAAAGACCAAAGTGTCTCCTCTTAAAGAGTCGATGACCATTTAGGTCACTTACTCTTTTTTTTTTTTTTTTAAACACCATTTTGAACTCTTAAAATCCTCTAAGATATTTCTTGTATGTGGTCCCGTCTAAATAAAAATGTAACAGAAGGTTAAAAACAGTGTGTTTCATAAAATATTCAAGGTGGTTAAATACACTAAAATGAATGGTGGGTGGTTAAAGCGAGAGACATAGGTAAATACTTGTGATCATTTGTAAAATTAACCTTTTATTTTTAAACTTTTAACACATCAAACGACAAAAAAAATTTCTAGAACTAGATAGAGAAAGCGTGTTAAGGAGTGTACTGCTTAAACAAGCAAAGGTTTGAATCCTTACCCTTGCATGGCTTCAATCAAAACGACAAAAAAAGATTGGGACATGCGATTCTAACTTCTAAGGGAAAGCTACACCGAATGAAGATCATGATTTCTAACTCGAGTTAGGGATGTGCAGAAAAAACTATCGTACCGTTCCTCAGTCATGTAAATTTGTATTTTTACAAAAATAAAACATGTATACATGAGGAATGACTTTGTTTATGTATATGCTTTATTGAAAGGACCACAAAATGTAATCTAAAAAAAAAAACAAAAACAAAAAAACCCCCACGCCCAAAACCCTTTAAAAATGTTTAGTGGACCACTCTCAATTTCGACCCAAAACTGGGCCTAATGTATGTAGCGAATCATATCAACTATCAATCTCTAATATATTAACTATGTGTAAAGTTTATTACCTATCCATAAAAATACATATATGTGCATATTTACGGGGTTTGTGTCTACGTGAGGTTGGATTTTTTTTTTTTTTTAGTGGATCGGAGGCGTAGAGGCAGTGAGATCAGATATTCATAAAACAAGAGTATTGTGAGTGAATTATTGCGTGAGATTATAAGTGTTTTTTAATAAGTAATTATAAGTGTTAAGTTAAAGCCCAAAAATATTTACCACACTAAAAAAAAAAAAGATAAAACCCTAATTTTTATTTTCTAAAAAAAAAACCATAATATTTATATACATTTGTAAATATATGTGGATCAAGTAATTAATAACAAATAGTAAACTAATTCCAAATAATCAACTGACCAGCTCCATTTTTCCAAATTTTAAATGCCACATATCAAACGAATTTAATTGATTTCTTAAAACTTCAAACCGTGATTGCATGTATAGTCTAGCGATAATATCACATTTGACTTCACCTAAATGCATGAATTCAAATCTCTCCACCCTCATATTCAATAAAAAAAAAAAAAAAAACTTCAAACCAATAATTGATTTGGTTCGGTTTTTTATTATCAATTTACTCAGGTAAAGTATAAATAATAAATAACCAACTCATCGGAATGATATAACTTAAAAACATATTTAAGTAAACTATGATAATTTAACAAGTTTAAAATTATGTCCGATAAAATATTTTTATAACCTACTACAAATTACAGAATATCTAAAAGAAGTTATAAATTGTAAAAATAAAAATAAAAAGAAAAAAGGAAAGCATACATTCAGTCAACTAATTACCAAGTTTCACTTCTTTTATGAAAAATAAAAAATAAAAAATAAAATTACCAGGTTCCCACCCAAAAAAAAAAAAAAAAAAGGCAACTTGGTCTTTCTAGAATCCATATGGGTATTTGCTGGATTTCTAGAATACATTAGTCAATTAAGTAGTAAAAGACCTTGAAAATTGAGATTAGGACTGCTAATTACACTACACTTTTTTCAACCCAAAAAAAACAAAACAAAAGAAAATTACCCTCCACTTTTGTTTTTTTTTACCAATTTACAGTCAGGGTCCTATATAAAAATGACGACTACATCCAAACCAAAAATAAATAATAAATAAATAACAAAAGAATTTAAAAAGAGAAATAGAAATGACTACAACTTTACCTTTGTAAAAGGCAACGCTCTATCAAAAGGTCTCAAATAGGTGGGTTCACCACTGACAAACGGCTATCTCCGTAGTTCACATGCCAATTTATCTCCAATTTCTCGCCCCTCTCTCTCTCTCTCTCTCTCTCTATATATATATATATATATCATGATTTTTCTCAATTACTCAGAATGAAAAGAACGTCTATGAAAAAAATGGAAAGTTTGTGGTTGAGAGTCTGTAAATCACTTTTTTAGTTTATTGAGATTTAATCAAATAGTTAAAATATTATTGGTGTACCATACTTATCATGTATCTTACCTCACATTAACCTTCCCACCCAAAGTCTTCTCCGTCGCCGACGACAGACGCCGGTGACCCAACCCCGATGCCGGCGACCCACCCCCAGCCCCCCCACCACGGGCCCTAACCCCAGCCTCCGGTGACCCCCCTCTTTCTCTTCCCCTTTCTCTCTCTTCTCCCGCGGCCCCCCCATCGGCCCCAGCCCCGGCCTGCCCCCCACCCAGCCCGATCGCCCCCCACCCCCTCTCTCTCTCTTTCTCTCTCTTCTCCCGCGGCCCCCCCAACCCACCACCGGCCCAGCCCCAGCCGCCTCCCACCCCCCTCTCTCTCTCTTCCCCTTAAGAAGAGAGAGAAAGGGGGTGGGGGTGGCCGGGCTAGGTGGGAGGCCGGCCAGGACTGGGTGGGGGTGGGGGGCTGCGGGAGAAGAGAGAGAAAGGGGAAGAGAGAGAGGGGGGTCGCCGGCGGCCGGGGCTGGGGCCTGTGGGGGGATTGGGTGTGGGTCGCCGGCGTCAGGAGTGGGTCACCGACGTCCGTCGCCGGCGATGGAGAAGACTTTGGGTGGGAAGATTAATGTGAGGTAAGGTACATGATAAGTATGATACACAAATAATATTTTAACCGTTCGATTAAATCTCAACGATTTAAAAAAAGGATTTACCGATAGAGGGTCTCTACCACAGACTTTCCCATGAAAAAAATCCAAAACCAAAAAAAAAAACAAAACAATAGGGGACGTCTACCATGGGGAGGCCGCATGACACGACCGAGGATCGAAGAGATTTCATTCATAGTTTTTGTTTTTGTCCACCCCCCCCCCCCCCCCCCCCCCCCCCCGCGCCAAGTTTTATTTTTATTATTTTTTAAATTTTTTTTTAATTTTTGCGTATGCACTGCACCATTCCCAGGTTCAAATATAATTTTTGTTGTTTAGTTATTTTAAATAGTGAGATTATATAATTTGATGGACCTTTGAGTTTAATTTAAATTGGGCATGACCTATCTTCATTTTAATTCCACTTGTGCTTCCAATATTTTTCAAAAATGTTCTGAGCAAATAAACTATAACTCTCAATCTATCCTTTTTCATTCTATGTAACAAATTAATTATAAAAAAAAAACTCTGTAACAAATAAAAAAATATAGTTTTTAAAAAATGTTTGCTTAATACAATTTTTTATTTTATAGTCTTTAATAAATACAGTATATTGTTGTTTTCTCAAACAATTTCGATACCTATGATATATTTTTAAAGAACAACAATAAAGCATAATTTCTTAATTTACTGTTAATATATTTCAGATAATAGAACCTAAATTATGTTAATTAGATTTTTTGTATTAAACAAATAGAAATGTTGATCTTAAATTTAAAAATAAAAACTCTTATTGAAAAATAGAAAATTTTAGTCATTATTCATTTATACAACAATTTAATCCATGGTTTACCCATTTCAGGAAAAAAAAAAAAGTCATAGTTTATTTTTTTGGTATTCACAATAATTTCAAGAAAAAAAAAAAGTAACAAACATCTGCCTATTTTTTGGTATATTCACAACAATTTTGAGGGGGGGAAAAACAAACATCTGTTTATTTATTTATTTTATCGTAATACAACACAATTGACAAGAAATATTTGATAAACACGGTAATGTCAAACTGCCTCATATCGTATTACAAAGTATGATACCTAATTATCACAAATAATAGAAATAATAATATTTCAACCAAAATAATAATAATAATTAAAAAAATAACAGTGCCAAAAATAATAATAATAATAACAATAATAATATTTGTACTTATAGTGGTGAGAGTGTTTAGTGAATGAGTTGAGTTTAAATTGAGTTTAAATTTTTAAATTTAAATAATAATTTTTGTTAACTTTTTCAAAAATGATAAAAAAATTTAGAAAAAAATAAAAAAAATATAATTTAACTTAAGTTAAATTAAAGAGTCAAACTCTAATTTAATCGTAATTAATTGATTATACAATATAATATTTGATTGCACAGTATGGCAAACAAAAAAGCTGAACACTCACAGAATCACAACCAAGGTTCCAAACCTGGGTCCAATACAATAAGGAAAGATCAGGACCATTAACATATATAATAATATTAGGCCAAACATAACTGGTCAAACCTTGGGTTTTGGTATGATGAATGACAGTAAAGAGTAGAGAATCAAATAAATATAATACATATTTTTATTTACTTTCCCTATATGATATTAATATATGTGTGTATATATTTAGGATAACTGTTGGGACACATTGGTGACCCTAATCATATTATGTTCCCCCAACGGTTCCTAAGCAATTGGGATTAATCATGACTGTTTTCAATGCATGGCTCCCAAATAAAAAACATTTCTGTTTTTTTTTTTTTTTTTTTTTTTTACGCCCCTCGATGGATAAAGAATTCAAGTCATGTATAAAATTACTCTTCAAACGAATATATGATCATGAAAACAAAATAAAAAAAGAAAAGAAATGGTTATAACTACAACTTTTCTTTTAAATTGTATTCTATCGGCAAATACAATACCCTATTATAATGGAAAGATTGATGATGTGTAGACAAGTTATGATTTTTATTTTAAAAAAAATTAACTGGTGCATGCATCCTAAATTTATAGGTGTTTGAAAATTTGTACAAACAAAATTTTAATTTGACAAATAAAACTTGAAGTTCAAAAATTTAATGCAAGTATGGTTCAATAGATTATGACTGCCAACTAATGAAATGATATGTCACACGATTTTTTATATATAAATTCACCTCAAACTTTTGTGGCTTCATAAATTAGACCCTATACTTTTAAATTTTGGGATTAACAACCTTATAGACTAGACTACATTGGTAAATATTGTCAAATCTAAAAAGTGCTAAATATCAAAATTAATATATATATATATATATCAAAATTAAAAGCTTAAAAGTACGTCCTAAAATGATGAATTATGCATCATTTCAAGTAAAGGACTGCTTGGGGGCATTTTGAGATGGATTTTTCTAATTATTTTTTTAAATATTTTTCTCCCAAAAATTTATATAATTTCATTATTATATCTTGAAATAAAAGTTCAAATTTTAAAAGTCCGTAATTTTATTATATTAATGCAAATGGTTAATTTCATTAATAGTACATGTAGAAATTTTATTATTAAAAATAGTATCACTTTTTTCCCCTTTATTATTAGCACTTAATGTGGGACCCAGTAGTATTTAATGTATATCAAATTACGGGTTTATCCTCATCTCCTACAAGTTCAAATATCCATCTCCCTTACATGGCCCAAAATTTTTTTTCAAACTAACATCTACAGTATTTTAGAGAGAGAAAACTAAAATCTAGAGAGAGAAAGAGTTACCACCCACCGGAATCTTATTTTTTTTTTTCACTTTACTGCCTAGCCCCCCACTCATTTTGAAACCCAAATCTTCATATAACAGAGAGAAACTTTCATCTAAAGAGATAAACTTCCATTTAGAGAGAGAAACTTCTATCGAAAGTTTTTTTTTTTAAATTTAATATTTTTGACCATTTTTGAGTAAAGGTCATAACCATTATGACCACCCGGTCATAACCGTTATGACCACACTGTTATGTCCTGTACTAAAAAATGACAAAAAATATTATATTTTTAAAATTTTTTTTAAACATAGGTCATAACTATTATGACCGAGTGGTCATAACAGGAATGACCTTTACTCAAAAATAGCAAAAAATGTTAGATTTAAAGAGGAAAAAAAAAACTTTCGATGGAAGTTTCTCTCTAAATGGAAGTTTCACTTTTTAGATGAAAGTTTCTCTCTATTATATGAAGATTTGAGTTTCAAAATGGGTGGGGGGCTAGGCGGAAAAGTGAAAAAAAAAAAAGATTCCGGTGGGTGGTAACTCTTTCTCTTTCTAGATTTCAGTTTTCTCTCTCTAAAATACTGTAGATGTTAGTTTGAAAAAAAATTTTGGGCCATGTGAGGGAGAAGGATATTTGAGCTTGTAAGAGATGAGGGTAAACCCATAATTTGATATACATTAAATGCTATTGGGCCCTAAGTGCTAGTAATGAAGGGAAAAAAAGTGATACTATTTTTAATAATAAAATTTCTACGGGTGCTATTAATAAAATTAACCCTTAATGCAAAATGAGATAAATTTTTAAAAATTTTATTAAAATTTTAAAACAAAACGAAATAAATATATATTACTATTTTTTTCTAAATATATTTTAAATTTTAAATTTTTTAATTATAAACAGTTTATTTTAAACTAAAAGTTTATTTTTAATACTCAAATTAATTAAAATAAATATTTTTTTTTTTTCAAAACTCCAACTCTAAATAGTCCCCAGACCGAGGCTAATACAATGGAAGTTAAAAATAATTTTGTTACTCATCATTTTCACAAAGGTGTCGTTGCATGCAAAGGAGCCAACACAAAGCGCAAAGATACAAAAGACTTTTGCCAATAAATAAAATATGGTAAAGAGAATGAAATGGTCCCAATATTGAAAGCGAAAAAACTCTGAAAACAGACATATCGCGATAAATTGTACGATATGTTAAACCAGAGGAATTTCTCTGCACCAATGTGGATCAGCCTTCTCTTTTGCTGTTGTCTCTTCTTTTTTCTACTTTTTTTTCACACTCCATTTTATCTATCCTCCCAATACCTTTCCCATTCTCCAAACACTTTTTTCCACCCTCTCTTCTTTTCTCCATCACTGTCAAAGCTTTCACACTACTCTCTCTCTCCACTTTCTCTCTCTAAAACCTTCACTGTTCTTCTTCTCCACTTGGGTTTCTGGTTTAGCAAGGTAAGCCTGTAAAACCCCCTCCTCTCAGCTTCGTTTATGTGAAAAAAGAAAGATAAAAGAAAAAAAAATGATTGTTTTGGTTGTGTTTGTCGTTTTTCTTCTGTGCAACTCGCATGGAGTCCTTGTGGGTGCGTTAAACGACGAGGGCTATGCTTTGTTGTCGTTTAAGCAGTCCATGACGGAAGACCCAGAAGGGTCTCTGAGTAACTGGAACTCCTCCGATCAGAACCCTTGTACCTGGAATGGAGTCACATGCAAAGAGCTGAGAGTCGTCTCTCTCAGCATTCCGAAGAAGAAACTTGTTGGGTTTCTTCCTTCTTCTCTCGGCTCCATTTCTGGGCTTCGCCATCTCAATTTAAGGAACAACAAGCTGTACGGAACCTTGCCATTTGAGCTCTTCAAAGCTCAGGGCTTGCAAAGTTTGGTCCTTTATGGGAATTCCTTATCTGGGTCTGTCTCAAATCAGATTGGGATGCTTAAGTACCTTCAGGCTCTAGATTTGTCACAGAATTTCTTTAATGGGTCTATTCCTAACTCAATTGTTCAGTGCAAGAGACTTAGGAGTCTTGATGTTAGTCAGAACAATTTCTCTGGCTCTTTGCCTGTTGGGTTTGGAAATGCGTTTGTTTCCCTGGAAAAACTTGACCTTTCTTTCAATAATTTCAATGGCTCAATTCCTGCTGATATTGGGAACTTGTCTAGCTTGCAAGGCACGGTTGATTTGTCTCATAATCTTTTTTCTGGTGAAATTCCAGCTAGTTTAGGAAACCTGCCTGAGAAGGTCTATATTGATCTTACTTACAACAATCTAAGCGGTCCGATACCCCAAAATGGTGCTCTTATGAACAGAGGACCAACTGCTTTTATTGGGAATCCGGGGCTCTGTGGACCCCCATTGAAGAATCCTTGCTCTTCGGAAACTCCCGGTGTGAATTCGCCATCCTCATTTCCGTTTCTTCCGGATAACCCTCCGCCGCGGGATTCGGGTGTTGAAAAGAGTGGGAAGTCCAAAGGGTTGAGTAAGAGTGCTGTGGTTGCAATAGTGGTGAGTGACATTGTTGGTATCTGTCTCGTTGGCCTGCTTTTCTCATATTGTTACTCGAGGATTTGTGCTTGTAGAGGTCGGAAGGGCGAAACCGGTCGCGGGTTTGAGAAGGGAGGGAAGGGAAGGAAAGAGTGTTTGTGCTTCAGGAAAGACGAATCGGAGACTCTATCGGAAAATGTTGAGCAGTATGATCTCGTGCCGTTGGACTCTCAGGTGGCTTTTGATCTGGATGAGCTTCTCAAGGCGTCGGCTTTTGTGCTTGGGAAGAGTGGGATCGGGATTGTTTACAAGGTTGTGCTTGAAGATGGACTGACCTTGGCAGTGAGACGACTCGGCGAAGGCGGGTCTCAAAGGTTTAAGGAATTCCAGACTGAAGTAGAAGCCATTGGAAAGCTAAGGCATCCTAATATTGCAACTTTAAGAGCTTATTACTGGTCTGTTGATGAGAAGCTGCTCATTTATGATTACATCCCTAATGGAAACCTTTCCACTGCAATCCATGGTAAGTCTCGAACATATCCCGTTCATTCAATTTCGCTTCGTTTTTTGCCTCTAATTGCTTCCAGTTTTAGTTTAGGAGTTTGATTTTAGGTCTCATGTGTTTCATTACTTGACTATTTCCATTTTTTTCAATTGCTATCAGGCAAGTCCGGAATGGTTTCATTCACGCCGCTTTCGTGGTCCGTCCGGTTAAAAATCATGAGAGGAATCGCGAGAGGGTTGGTCTATCTCCATGAATTCAGCCCCAAAAAATATGTCCATGGTGATCTCAAGCCTAACAACATACTGCTTGAACAAAACATGGAACCCCACATTTCCGATTTCGGGCTTGGCCGCCTTGCTAACATTGCAGGAGGATCACCAACCTTGCAATCTAGTCGAATGACTTCGGAGAAGCCCCAAGAAAGGCAACAAAAGAGCTCGACTTCTGATACTACCACTGTCGCTTCCTCTACTACGTTGGGATCGTGTTATATCGCACCGGAAGCGCTGAAAATGGTGAAACCGTCGCAGAAATGGGACGTGTATTCATACGGGGTGATCCTACTAGAAATGATCACCGGTAGAATGCCTATGGTCCAAGTAGGTTCGTCGGAGATGGATCTCGTTCATTGGATTCAGCTCTGCATTGAAGAGAAGAAGCCTCTGTCGGAAGTTTTAGACCTGTATTTAGTGCAAGACGCTGACAAGGACGACGAGATCATCGCGGTTATTAAGATCGCAATGGCTTGCATTCAAACTAGCCCCGAAAAGAGACCAACAATGAGGCACGTAAGTGATGCTTTGGAGAGATTGGCCGATTCTGACGTTTGAGAAATTAAATCCGTTTTTTCTTTGATGTTTTAGCCTTAGTTGAGTTGAGTCTCAAGTGATCATATTTGCAAATGGCGTTCTTTGTTTGACATAGATTTTCATGACTCCAATTTATTGTAAGATTTTCTGCTTTGCCACTCCATTGCATTATGATTTTATGAGATTGGCTGGAGTTTGGTCTGCAGCAAGAGCATGCTTTCAAGTGATATTTTAACTGGTTTTTTATGAGTTTGTATTTGGTGTGTGTGTGTGTGTGTGTGTGTGTTATATTTGTGTGTTAGTGTAAGGATCTTTTTCTTTTACTTGCTCTTGTTGTAGGCCTTTTTGTGTCTTATTATTTATTATTATTATTATTATCATCAACATTATTTTAAGTTTAATCAAGTTCGTTATTTGTTTTCCTTTTTCCGCTTGGAAATTCATTCTCTTTTTTTACGATGCCAACTATTGGTGATTCTCACTTCTGACTTCTTTTATTAATTCGCGAACCAAGTCAAAACACTTGTGGAAGAAAATCATATGGGATTTTTTCAGTATGATATCTTATTTTTCATTATCGATATGAATTATTTGTAAGATCGTATTATTAAAGTAGTCACGTTTATAAATCAAATCGTTAAAATATTAATGCAATGATTAAAAACATTTTTATCAGTGAAACAAAATAAGAGTTTATACCAAACTAGTGGTACTATCGCAATAGCTCTTGTTTTTTGGTTCTCCTGGAGAGCTTGTTCTTTTTGTCAAATTCCAGATTAGTGAGAGATAAAGCACAAAACTCTGATGTCAAATGTTATTCTTTTCACATAATTTGGTAATTAGTGAATAAAGTGGAGGTTAGTTTTTTATAATCAAGTGGCGATTATTGAGTTTTACTTGATTAGTTACTTTTATCCCATGCATGCCAGAGCGGGAAGTTGTGTCCTTTTTCTTTGGACATTTATGTCTCATCGGAATATCATGTTTTGGTATATGAATATTATATTCCAAAAAATACTTGTTAGTACCACATAAATTTTAACCGTGAAATCATATCACACGAGAAAGAAATCATAATTAAAAATTGTCGTAGTTTTTTCTTATTCTCATAAAGAATTCTCAACATGTATGTATACACATATATAATTTCATATCCAGTATCTTTATAAAAAGATATTTATAATTTTTCTTTATATATTAATATAACAAGTTGATTCTAATATAATTTTTTTAATGATACAAGTTTTATTACACGGACAATTATAAACAGTAGTATATCAATATCATATCGCATACATTATTTATACATAAAATTATATGTAAATTAATTATTTATTATAAAATTTTAAATAAAAAATTATAATAACTGAACTTATTAGCTGTTGAATAATAGACTATTTCTATATATATATACAAAATTAAAATAATATTATGACGGTATTGTAATTATCTCATCCAAATAGTAAAGAATTCTATTAAAGTTGATACAAAAATAGTAATGGTACAGTGAATTTTATGGGAATCCAAATCACCCGAACCATGTTCCCGTGAATCTAGGAGCTATTGTAGGGGGAGAGTGGACCCCACCAAACTTTTTGCCATTTTTTCTTCCAAGTCAATCTGCAATAGAGATTCTTAGCTGTCTCTTCAGTTTAATTTGTAATTTATTTTTTTGGTAAATATTTTGTAATTTATTTAACTAATTTGCCCATAATTTGACTCTGACAGAGCTTCTTGTCGCTTCTATTTGGAATTTTGCTCCCCCTTTTTTTTTTTTTTGTTTGGTGAATTGGAATTCCTTCCGGTTAATTCTTGCTTCATTTGTCACTACCTCATCATATTGATAAGTTGCAATAGAGGATTTTTTTTTTTTTCATCTTCTAATTCAAGTTTTTGAAAAAACCTACACAAATTGGCTGGTTTGTTTTGACTATGTTTTTGGGTGTCACATGAGTGGTCTTGGCCATTTACTATCCTAGGATGTAAAGTGGTTTAGAAAATATACAAAGAATGTTTTTTCTCCTTATCATTAGCAATAAATTTATTCTGTTTTTGAAGTCTCCAATGTGCGCACATGAGCTAAAAGAAAGATTGGATAAATGTTTTTTCAAACATCCCTAGCTTTGAATTTTTTTTTCTCCCCTTTTTCTTTAGGCAGCATAGCATGGCAGATGATATTAACTATTGACGATTGGCACATTGTTAGCACACATTTTGTAAAAGCAACAAATAGGGCATATATACCCTGCTCAGCTAGCTCAGCAGGCGAGAGCAAACGAATTTAAATAGGAAATCTCGAATTCAAAATCTGAGAGAGTTTTCATTTTTATAGTGAGAATCATATCTCCTATTTTATAAGATTTTTATTATTAAAAAAAATGGGTCTTAAACTGTAAGAGATGCCTGCCAGTAACAAAAGTTCTACAATGGTTGAATTTAATAAAATATTACAAAGTGCTCTCTAATTAATGATGCCTATTAAAATTTTGACAAAAGCACCTTTGTACATATCATGTGTTCTTGTTTAAAGGAAGGAAAAAAAAAAAGCAAAAAGATTTTTTTTAATTTCAATAATATTCATGGATTAGTGATACTTTGCACTATTTTGTGAAGTTAAGAAGTAATTATCATATTTCAAAATTCACTTGTCAATTCAATCAAAGTTCAAAGAGCGTCAGAAGGCACCAAAAATCCTTTTTGTATAGCAGATCTTAATGCTTATATAGCAAGAGACACCTATCAATAACATATGTTTTCCGAACATTGACTAATATCAAATCAAATAGTAAGCAAATTTAATAAAAAATTGGGTGTTTGGTGTTTGAGTTTGAGTTAAGATTTGTAAGTTTAAATAGTGATTTTGATTGACTTTTTCATAAAAGATAAAAAATTTTTAGGAAAAAAGATAAAAATTGAGTTGATGGTGGTGAGTTTAAACTCACCAACCAAACGGGTCCAAACAGTTTATGACAAGTCATGGTTAAATTAATCATCCTATAACAGAATATTAGGGTTTACTAAAATTTGTTGACCCCACAACAAAAAAAAAAAAAAAAAAATATATATATATATATATAATTGAAATTCATATGATTGTGAGAAGAGTTACCTAAATGAAGTTGACAATGCAAGTGTAATTTTCAATTGAAAGATTTCTGTCCCAATTATATGGTCCCCCAATTCCAGCCAACCACTAGTACTATACTCTTCCTTGCTGGCTGTTCTTCTACCATATAAATTACAACCACCAAAATTGACTGGAAATTTGTGTTTCCACACTTGCTATATATATATATTTATATATGTATATCATCGTAATTATTATTATATTTACATCACTCTCGCGTCATTGCATGACACTGATGGTTTGGTAACTCTCCCATTTTGAGATATTTCAAGATCAATCTCAGGATATATTCAGTGTGTAAGTTTGAGTTAAGATTTTTAAATTTAAATAATAAATTATGTTGACTTTTCAGAAAAGATAAAAAAATTTTGGAAAAAAGATAAAAACTTTTAAGAAAAAAAATTAAAAAAAAAGTTTGAAAATGTTGATTTGAGCTTGTGAACTAAACAATACTTTAGTACTCGTTTTCTTTAAATTTTAGGATATTTTTAAAATTTTAAAATATCTTGTTTTATCTTTATATTTGAGTTTCTAATGTCACTTAGCGTCTTCTTTGAAAATTTTCTTTAGAAACGTACCGGAAAATAAAGAAATTTATCTTTCTGTTAGACTTTCTATTAAAAATTAATCCCTTCTTTTTTCCATATATTTAATATATTAGAAATTTTAATAAAAAAAGCTTAAGTAGGATTAAGTTTTAAGATTAACGAGTGAAAATACCTTAAAAATAAAAGGCATATGTAAGAAAAAAAATATTTTTTTTATATGCTTAATTTGAGATACATTCACTAATGTGCCAAAGTAGTTTATTTTTACAGCCAAAAATTAAAAAAGGAAAAAAAAAAACGCATTGGTAGTCTTCTTAAGGTACTCTAGTTAAGATCTAGTTTGTTATTAAAAGTTGAAGCAATAGTAGTTTGTTTAGTGGAACTTTATATGATAAAATATTTTTATTGATAATGTATAATTTAGATCGTTAAAATTGATCAACCATTACATTAAAATGAATATATATATATATATAAAGCTGACAGAATTTTAAATATATTGAATGGTTAAAAATAAAACCTTACTAATTGAAATTGAGGATGTATTTCTTTTTTAAGCACGGTTCATTTTAATGTTGCTAGCTGACCAAGCTTTTGTGATATAATCTTCAGGCTCCAGCATAATCAGAAGTAATGTGACATTAATTTTCCCAATCAGGTTTATGTTATCGAAAAACAATGGCGCCACCTTATCTATATATTGATAAATATATTTTCGTTACAAATTATCGAATCAATATATAATCTAAGATTATCAAATCCTCTAAAATTAAGAAATTTTCTGACTTGAAAATTAATAAAAATAAATTTAACTTTATCTCATAATTAACTATATACAAAGAGGTAACTTTCTTGGTATGAATTGTGGCTATACATATTGTGATTAACGAATTATGACATGATTTAAAAAGTGGACTCCCACAATGAACCAATAGTTTTATTATTATTATTATTATTATTATTATTTGATATAACATAATGGATCAAGAGTTAATAGCTGTATCATTTGGTCATATACATTGGACTGGTCATGCACAATATCCATTTAGGATCTTTTCAAGTATTTTTTTTTTAAAGAATTAAGATATAAAATTTGAATTCTTCAATTTATCAGATATAAAATATAAAATTATTACTAAATTATACTTATAATGTCTTTATAACTTTGCACTTACCATGCCCTATAAAAACAACTAACATAATGTTGAAAGTGAGATAAAATTTTTTTTTCTTACCTTCTTTGTGTTAAAGAAAGTGAGAAAAAACTTTTTTTTTTTTTTTTTGGCTGAGGAAAAAGTGAGGGAAAACTTGTTGCTTTAGAATAGTGACAAAAATTTGTACCATTAAAAAAAAATGTAACAATAATTTGAAACTTAAATGGTAGGGCATGGAAAAGCCACTTTCGGGAGTATCACGCAAAAGAATATCATATCTATACCACCTGAAATATAGAGTACTTTGAGTGTAACATATTCTGCAAAGCACCTTCAGAAAATACATATATATATATATATATAAATATATACATATATATATTCTGCAAAACTTTTTCCATTTTCAGGTATTTGGAGCCATTACTGTGAATCTAAGGCTTTCAACAAACCCATGAATGCTTGTTCATGATCTGATGTGATGTTGGGCATATTTTATGAGCACCTGTCAACTTGCATGCCTAATAATTGACAGGTTTTTTCTACTTCTTTCTTAGACAATACTTATATAGTTTCTGTACTTTTATTCATCAAATCAACTTTTAAACCGTACCATTTGTAAATGTTCATATTAATACTTTATAACGTCACATAGAAAATTATTTCCAAACATTAAACAGACCATAGAAAAATTAAACTAGTGACTATAATAATAGTACCTAATAATAGAGTTGCAAGTAATAAAGAGAAAATTATGAAAACATCCCCTTAAATATATATGTTTATGTTTTTTACCCTCTTAGTTAAATTTTTGACCCTTTATATTTTTATTTGGAAGTCAAAAAAACTAGAAGCTAATGATGACTGAGATAATTAGATGTCATTTTTGAGCGACAACTCTACAAATCACTTTAGAATAAAAATATATTTCGTCAAATAAGTTTTTCTGTTTTCTAAATTTTGTAGGATTACTACTTTAATTATCTCATTAGTTAACTAATTAAGCATTCTTATTCTCATTAAAGTCAATGGATCTTTTGTATTTTTTTTAGTGGTTTTCTTTTTTCTTGGACAAGAATTATGGTTGGAATACTCTTACTATATGAAATTATTCTATTTGTATTTTCTCAAAGAATGACCCAGATTTATTCAATCTCCGAATATTTGATATCTTTCTTTCTAAATAAAATCCCAATGGTTTCATAATAAACGCACCCGACCAGTTATATCATTTTACTATCAACATCTACTGTTTTCTTGTGTCTTTGTTTTGCTTGAGAGCTCAAATAGTGACGTTCACATAATTATTTTACTAAAAAATGAAATAATAATAATAACAAAAATTAAAGCATTACCAACCATTTCCAAGTTCAAATATCTAGGATACCATGAAAAGGATGTTGAACATGGGCAATTACACGGACAATGTTACCAAATTCTCAAAATATTTAAAAGTGATGTCCATCGAAATTCAAAATGTCTTTTTCTTGAAAGGCTGTCATCTTAAAGTTCAAGTCCAAGTCAGAAATGCTACAATAATTATGAAGAAGAACAGGAAAAAAAAAAAAAAAAAAGAAGAAGGAAAATAAAATAAAATAAAAAGTAGGGGAATTGAATTGAATATATCAGGTAAGAAGGGCTCCACTTGTACTCTTTCTTGCAATCCTGAGCCGTTTCACGCATTCTACAAATTCCCTGTCACATACCAAAGAAAACTCCTTATTCCAATAATATGATTTGATTTTTTGCACATAATAAGAATCCCACTAGCTTTGATCAAGCAAAAATATCAAATTTCCAATTATTCATAAAGTAGAAATAAAGAACGTACTTCCACGGGAGATCACCAACACTTCTCCAATTTTCATATCGGTCCTTGTAAAACAGCAAAAACTCAGATTCAGACTGGAACAGCCTTAATCCGGATACCAATTGTCTGCCTGCATAAACAATCGATCAATGTCATTATAACTCCTATAGAATTGTAGACAAAGTCTAGTATTAAATCCACACATCTTTCTTTACTATTGAGGTGTTTCCGACCGACCTCGGTTGAAAATAAATAAATAAATAAACAAATAACCAAACTTCTTTGAGATATATATATATATATATATATATGGGGATAGTTGGAACTTACCAAACATGTCCTCTAGTTGAAGAGCCAGGCTTGAGTAACTGCCATGATCAAGAATACAAACTTTTCTGCCAACAACAACACCATCCATGTTAACCTTGACATAGGCCCACCTCTCTTTGCTTTGGATTCCCTCCCCATCTTCCTCACAATCTTCTTGAAAATTATTGTTTCTTGGTTGTATAATGTTTGTACTTTTCAAGTTCAGGTTAGATTGGGGCCATTCTATTATCTCATCATATCCCTCCAAGCTCCCAACTATATTTATTCCATTCAAGTAGATATATTTTGGTCAGAAAATAATGTCATAAATAAATAAAAATAAAAATAAAAAGGGTTTTGGGCAATCCTATGTTATTAATTGTCACTGATTTTTAACCGATTACATATTTATATATAAATTCTGAGATATGTATTTTATATGACAGAAGTCTATCCGTACAGATTTTCTCGGTAGTTTCTAATAATAATCAAAGGCGACATCTAGCATTTCAAAAAACATAATCATAAATACAAACCGATACCAACCGAAAATGAATGCTTTTTTTTTTTTTTGGACGAATAAAGTTCCTATGAGAACAACTAACACCATTAAAATCGATATATTCTTTAGCAATGATTGAATTAGGCTCATATGCTTATTTTTGAAGTTTATATTTTTCCACTTCTTTTAGCTTTTGCTTTTCACTTGCTTGACATGGAAGCAAAGAATATTTTTCATGCCCTAGTCTTTGTTAGCACTAGTCAATGTCATGGTATTCCCTTCTTTCTCCATAGAGAGCTCTTTATTCCCTCTACAAGTACTAAACACAAAGAAAGAAAAATCTAGAACTAAAAGTGTAAGGAGCATACAATGTCCGGACGGATGGTAAGCTTCGGGTTGCAAAGTTCGCAGGCTGAGACCGAGATCGATCATACCGTCATGATCCTCCTTGGCTTGATAATAAACTGTCTGAAGAGTTGAAGGGTTCAAAAGAAAGCTTGAAGAGCTAGACTCCATAGAGAGATTGATAAATGTATATTGCAGATATAAAAAAATACAAAATATATATAGATATATGTGTGTGTGTGTGTGTGTGTGTGTGTGTAGAGCAGTCGCTTAAACGCATTAGTTGAGACATTTATTTATGTAATTCGTCCTGACGAGAGGGAGTAGAAAGAAGTGGGGCCCAAGTAATTTAACATGGAAGACAGAGAAAGGCCATCTCCCACAACCAATCATTCAATGTTGCTTATCTTCTTCTGCTACATGGAACATGGCAAGTACACAACAACAAGTATATGCAACATTACAGCACTAGAACAAGGGATGGCCATGGTGATCTTGGCAGGAGTTGGTTTAGATTCTGCAGCCCCGAATCGCTACAAAAGCCTTCCAACTTTTTTTTTTTTTTTCAGATCAGAATCCAATTGGTGTCCTTAATTTCACATAAGGCATATATAAGAAGATTTTAGCTAAGATAAATCCATGGCAGATTCGTGTACTAGCTAGCTCGCACGCAGTGGTTTTACTTATGGCCGCATATTTTGAGTTTCGTAGTTTTTCTCGACGAGTTTTATTTTTCGTAATTTTGATGACTCCGTTTGGTCACAGAATGTCGAATTAAGGTAAGACAAGTTTCGAGAAGTAGTACGTTTTAGACAGTTAGAGGTCAATAAGCTTGGGAGTCGTTGTCACAGTCTCTAGCAGTTGTATGACAGTTTTCCAACATATGGCTTAACTGAGGATGTAAAAACAATGAGAAACTTTGTTTTATTTGGGCCAGATTATTTTATAACTTCTATGTTCAATTGGAGAGCTACACGTGTATCTTTGAAAGATTTGACGCAGAATATAATTCAGTCAAGTTACTTGTAAAAGTAGTGTTTTTTCTTCCACTAGATGTAAAACCTGGCATAAGAATTTAGGTTCTTATTTTCACCAACATGGTCTAACTTTTTGCAACTATATCATCATGGCTTCATAACATATTATCCATACATACACTCACTATCTATTATTTTCTTTAAAAATATATTGGGAAAAGCGTGTCAGTCTATTCACTATCCATTCCAGACCTAGATTTTTATTTTATTTTCTGTCTTTAAAAAAAAAAAAAAGTCAACAAAATTATAATTAATTTTTAAAAATAAATTAACTTCAACTAAAAATTCATTCTAAACCGTTATACCAAACGCAAGCTAAGTTAATATAAAATTCTCACTTTAAAATTTTAAATTGCATATCCAAACGGCGAATACGCGTCTATTCTTTTCAAAAAAAAAAAAAAATTTTGACATCAACATCATCTATCGATATTTTTGAAAATCCAGACCCTCAATATTTCTGTTCAAGCACGTCCATTTCCTTCCTTATGCTACAACCATCCCAAGTGCTAGTTTGGAAGCTTAAGCTCCAAAAACACAGCATCATGCACAGCAAAAAAAAATTGCCTTGTATCACTGCATTAATCAACAGCAGAATCATGATTTTCAGGCCAAGAATGTAGTAATGTACATGTTTCGTTGCCAAAATGACTCAAAAAAGTTGGCAGTATTTTTGCTTTTAATGTCATTTATTTCTTTTACATATATGTATATATATGTGTGTGTGTGTGTGTAAATATATATCCGTCTAGTTTTTTTTAGTGCAAAAGTCTCTAGACCAGAATGTTTGAATGTCAGTTGTGGTTCACAGCAGAGGAACAACCATCTGAATAACCATCTGGGCCAGAGCCCTACATCCCATTCCACCTTGCCTTTTCCCTCATTTAATTTCGCAACATGTCTCTTGAAATTTTGTGGTAGCTAAGCTAGCTACAATTCCCATTCCTGACACTTTGGAGTTAACCAAATCTACCAAAAATCTATCCACAATTGTCTCATCAGACATCTAGCATGACCAAATATGGTCCAAACTTGGACTAAAAGTGATGAACTTCAATTGTGGAGCAAAACTATTTTTTCGTCCATATAAATTCTATCACTAGTTTGTACCTGTAACTATATATATACACAAAAGTCTTAAATCCGGTATAGATAGTATCCGACAATGTAAACTTCAATTCCTGTGAAAGTGAACTTCAGTCATCAGGAATGTGAATTCATGCAAAAAAAAAAAAAAAAAGGCTAAAGTGAATATGAATTTATCATATTTTACATTTCTTTCTACATGAAATCCCATTTCTAATAACTTAAGTTTACATTCATAATAATTGAAATTCACATTGTCAGATACCATTGGATATGGGATTTAAGACCATTTTTATATATAATTCATTCAGATTTTGAAAAAGGCTTAAAAAATTATGATCACATTTTCACGTTCCGTGAGGTGGATATAAATGCAAGGTTGGTGAACTTTTTTCCACTGCAGTGAACATCCCTAACACTTCTAAAAAAAGCAGAGCAGTTTAGCTAGTTGTGCTTTGGAATAATTTTAAACCTTGTAATTCCAAAATCACATTTGGCTAAGACTTCTAATCTTGTAAGAATCTTTCCAAGTAGTATCCTCATAATCCAAAAGGCATATAGTACTACATAAAACAAACACGGCTTTTTTTTTTTTTTTTTTGTTAGATTAGCACAATTTCAGGCGATTCACAAGCAGCAACGGAAGCAACATTCCTTGTCCCGTTTTTTCAGGATCAAAAACACAAATTCGTGCCAAATTTGCACCACAAAAAATTTACGTAGAACGGCATTTCAGCTAGCATGGTAATGAGCAAAGGTCACTTTTGAAAAAAATAAAAATAGAAGTCGCTTTGTAACTTGATCCAATGCTGAGACCTTCAATTGGAAAGGTTCCAAAATGCAAATAACCATTTTCATTTTTCCTTTGTTGAACTGAAAATCCTTTAAATGATTTTGGAGAACAGTAAGAAAACAAGCTATGAGGCCATTAACTTCTGAGAAAAAGAAAATGAACCTTGTAAATTAAATCATCTATAACTGATGCCATTAGAAATTCCGTCTTCCTTTCCTTGTTTGCCGGACCTTAACCTCTGCATTGAAATTTCCTCAGGAACTCATTTTCACTTCATTAAGTAGTAACTGACTAACCGTGATGCTTTGAACGAAATTTCCACTTGACAAATATTTTTTTTCCTGGCTCAGCGGTTTTCGGATCCCTGCATGGAATGCCTAAACTTAATTCCTAATAAATGCAGAATGCTTGGGCTAAAAAAATAAAAAAGTCAGGAGGAACTACGTACCAGTTAAGAAATCAAGTGTGCCGAGACCACGATCTGTAGGAAACTATGTTTCAACTAGCAAATCAGGTTGAGTCAAAACGACTAAGAAATTCGACTATACAGGGATAAACCTGCTCCACTGCCTAAACATACACGAAACAAGCTGACGTTAAACGAAATAATCAGCAGAATACAATATGCTGCATGCACACATTTACATGAAATGAATTATGAAATATACCTTTCAACCATTGATTCTGTATGTGAAAAATAACTTTTAAATTTTGGGAGTTACAGCGGTCATTATGTTAATTTACACCTAGAAAGTTTGGTTGTTTACTATCAACGACGGCAAAAGACGAGGTTAAATTAAGAAAAATGCATCTTGGTGGGCTAGTTCTATTAGGAAGTAGAAAGAAATGTCCCCTACCAATCGTCCTCCCACCAAATCATAATGTGCATAGTGTGGACCGCCGGTTTCTCCAAATAGTTTGTAGGTAACAAGGTCCTCCGGAATAAGCTTAACAGTTTCTGGTACAAATCAATTACGAGAAGCACATATATTACCATTAAAAAGAATACAAATATAAAACCATAAACAACAAGATATACCCTTTACAGCTTCAGGTGGGCATATTAGATCCACGTCTCCCGCAATAGCCAAGACAGGGACGTTGCTTTTATGCAAATGGTCTTTATAAAAAAACGTATAGTTCCTGTTGCATAGTCCACGCTCTTTAAATGCTGTAGTTAGCTGCAGAATCAGCTTTGCCGGTATTGTACCTATTATTGAAATTGGATAAATTTCTATCAGTAGATAGTAGTTTGAAAAAAGGTCAAAAGGAGACGCACAAAGTGACTGTCATAATGAATAATTTCTCAAGCAACCTTTAATATACCAAAATATATTTTATTCTCTACAAATATTGCCAACATCTGCCGAAACTAATGAAGTTCACCTTCCTTGTGTCCTTAACGGCCTTCTGACAAATTTTATTTACAAAATTCACGAGGAAAAGAAAAAGGACTAGAAGAACACAAAAAGACCAGTTCTTCCAACCTATAAAGCACGAAACTCGTCCAGAATAATCATTCAAAATCCAATGCTTTGTATATGTGTCTGCTCAAGAAAATAGAACACCCTGGAATGGAGTGACACAGCATGATCCATATGAGTTACTTACAAAAGTTGTTCAAGAGAAGCTTCTTTAATAATTCTGGATGCATCATGTCTTCAGCTGAAATCAGTTCATTAAGCCATGACAAGACATATGGAGGACGGGATGAAAGGGGATATGCAGCAGCCAACATTGCCCCTAAAGGAACAACAGGGACGTTGAGAGCCTGTGCGGGATCAGCCTGCAAGACAAGTTCTTTGATATAAGTTTCTCCCCATAATTCCAGCTGGCACTACGATTAAACTATTATTGATAGTTGACATAGAGTTCATGTCACAGGTTTAATCATCCACTAACAAGCGGCAAGAGTAGCTTGAGTGTTGATTTTGAAGATGTGTAGTCAAGAGATGATGCCAAAGTAACAACAGCTGCAAAACTGGGATCTCTGTTTTCGAAAGCTGAGAAAGTAAAACAAATAAATGCATCAGTTGCATAAATTATCCCAAGAGCAGAAAATAAGGTCTTCTGCACGGTAAGAACCAAACTTGAAACACCCCACCCCACAGAGAGCTGCCATTTGCGATAGAAAAGTAGTAAAAATTTTTGAAATTTATCGGTACAGAGCAGAAATTTAACAGATTATAGCAAAAAGCTCGGTAACGATAGATGATTATGCTTTTTATCTTTCTGCTATTTCCTTTCAAAACCATGGTTGGCCAAGTGTTTTGTGTCCTGTTTTGTTCCATAATTAACATCTCGATCAACAAAAACTAAAAATAAAAACTACTCCACTAGGCCAACATAATATTAAGAAGAGCCATTGCAGGAGTCCTTCACTGAGGAAAGCAAAAAGAACCAAACCTTACCACATCGTGATAACGTCGCATAGAGTAAGATACCACCCATGGAGTGGCCAATAGCAAGCAATTTACCATCCTTTGGCTTACTTTCAGCCCTTATGTATTCAATCTGTATCAAAAACATACAAGGTTGTTAATTAAGTATCAATAATGGAAGAAAACATACTTAAAAACACTAAACAGAGAAAGGAACTAGGACTGTTCAGCTAGTTACTTATGAAGACTAAATTTTCAAATCAGTAATTAAGTAAAACCCTAAAAAGATAAGATGTCACCTCACCACAGCAGGAACGTCTTCTTCGAGGTAATTATCGAAGTCCCAATCATACTTCACTATCAAGTCAAGTTGTTTCTGAAAATCCTCCAGAGTTGAAGAAAAACGCTCTTGCAAATCAAACAATGGAGGCGAGACAGATCGTTGACCCTCTTCAATGATATTTACAAGCCTTTGACTCAGTTCATTGATTTGGCCAGGAATACCCGAGTTTTGCCTTGCTTCCAACAGGTTGAAAAATTTTTCCCTGACCTCATTAAATCGCTCAGATAGCTGAGAGTCGACCAAAAGTTTTGAAATTTGATCAAAGAACTTAGCAGACATGATCTTGGATTGACCTTCACTAAGAAAGCCGGAGAGTCTTTCTGACAAACGCGTAAAAGTTTCTGTCAAACTAGTAACCAGTTTTGATTCATCCCATACCGTCGCTAGTGTTTTCATGTCTTCTTTGGAAAGCGAAAAGTCAGTGTCTTCTCCTCTGATAATAGAACTCTCAGCAGCCCAGCCATTGAAAACATTATTTGACTGCTGGTCTAAAGACAAAGCCCCATTTGTTGCAGTCTCAGAAACAACTTCCATCCGCTCAGATTTCGCATGGGCTGACTGCTCAATTTCTTTGGTATTTGATTCATGCACACTCAATCCAGCACCTCGAACTTCCAGAATCCACGTGTCAAATCCTTGTCCAGACATGTAACGTGCGAATGAAGACTGCGAAGAAGCCACGTTCATTAATCGGGATGCATAACACATATTATATTTACTGGTCAAAAGGTCAAATGTAAGTATTATGACTCGGTTCCTCTACATTTGCATTAGCCATATGGGAAACTCAGGATTAAACAAGACACAAAATTCAAAGGAATTCAAAAAAGAAGGGGGAAAAAAACTCCTGTATTAATGTGGACAATGCAAGATACAATCACAAAATAAAAAATTAAACAGCCTTCAAACCAATTTATATCGGAAGAGGTTGTCAAAATTACAACTCTCCATATAAAAGACAAAGTTATGCCATGCGTATTCCACACATAAGGAAAACAGGATTTAACTGTCTTTTTCTTCTTCCTGTCAGGCTCAAACAAAGCAGGACATAACTCATACATAGTAACATACAGCACTAATGTCAATTGCTTAGTTTGTATTTTGAAGCAGGGCTTCAGAAAAACAATTAAAATCCCACATAACTTTATAATTGTAGTAGAGTACATATGAGTTTGTATTTCCCACATGTCGAAAGCCTATATTTCAATGATTAATCATGTTGCAGGATGTCTCCATATTTGTTTTAACCAATTTGGATATACGTTACTTTTGGTAAGTCATTCTATGGCGGTATGTGTAGAAAAGGATATTTCTTGACCAACTCAAACACCCCATAACAATCATGTCCTGGAAAAGTTCGATGTAATTATCATGTGGTTGGTGTTGCTAAGAATTAGAAAGGAATTAGTATAGCCATTTTTTTAATCCCAAAAATCCTATTAAAGGGCAATTAATTTATCATTTTATAGGGATCTTGTTGTTTGTGTTACTGATAATTATCATGTTTTTTTTTTTCTTTTCGGTTGTGGGGCCTATGACTCCCACCTATTACAGAGAAATGAAAACACTAGGTTTCAAACCTGAGACCTCCTACCCAAACCCCCTTCACCCCTTCCACCCACTAAGCTAGCCCCGGCAGGATAAACTAATAGCTATCTTGTTGTTTGTGTTGACAAGGAATGAGTTGCACTAACTAGGAATTTCCTTTGTATAACCAATACCAGTTGTTCTATTCATTCCTTGTAAATGAACGATAAATTTCACTCCACTTTGAATATACATAACATATTTTTCTCCATGACAAGATAAAATTCTGTATCTCACAAGACATTAATGTTTTTCTAGTGCAACCAAGTATTTTTCTCCATGACAAGATAAAATTCTATATCTCACAAGACATTGATATTTTTCTATTGCAACAAAGTCAATAAAATCAGAACAAAATCAAGAAAGAGAGTGAGAATAATTTGTAAATTACCTCAGGGGAGAGATCATATCCAATGGCATTAGTCCCAACTCCCGACAACAGCAACAGCGGGTGATTCCTCTGCGGTGCCTACAGACCACAATCCATATCCATTTTCCAATCGAAATCAAACACCAAATTTCACCAAAACGAAGAAAAAGAAGAAAAGATCAGAACTTTAACCCCCAAAAAAAAAAAATGAATACCTTGGGGGGAGGGTGGTAGCGCCAGAGAGCGAGCTTCCAATCGGAGTTGGGGACGGAGACGTAATGGAGCTCGTCGGCGGTGCAAACCGACGGCTTCTCCGGAATCTTGACGGCGTCGGTGGAGAAAGCTCTCAGACTGAACGACGCCGTCATCCTCGACGACGGCGGCGACAAAGCACGGCGCACAGCGGCGGCGCGTGAGAACATAGAGTTAGAGGGGGTGAGAGAGCGAATGGCGGAATATGAAGACGAAGACGCGCGAAGGAGTGCCCACCGGACGTCGGCTTGAATGGTCGCCATCTTCCGTCGCCAAAAAAAAAAAAAAGAGTCGATAAATAATCACAACACTCTCTCTCCTCTTTCTCTCTCTAGAATTGTTTTTGTCTTTGTATTTGTATTTGCGGGGGTTTTTTTTTTTTTTTTTGGTTGTGAAAGGAAAAGAAAAAAAATGTGTGTGAATTTCCTTATACGCTTTTAGTTGAAGAGGAGAGTTTTGGAGCGATGCATTGGGAGTTACGTGGATTAACGACAGCAAAGATACGTATGCCAACTAAACTCTGGATTCTTCTGTGGATTGAATTCGTCTCTTTTTCGCTCCTTTGTTCCCGTCTCTTTCAAGAATCCATAAACTCTTTAATGGTAATATTTTGATTATTATTTTTCTTTTATCGTGTTTATTTTAAACTCTTTAAAAAAATAATGATTTAGTTTTTTTCGTTCAATTTCTATCGAAATGAGTTATGTGTTTTGCATGTTATATAATTTGATATGACATTTCAATAATTTAATAATAATTGTTATAAAAAAATATAAAAAAATCATTAAAAAAATTAAAACTCTCTTTCCCTCTCTCTCTTCATTTCTCAAACTCAGATCGACGACACCGATAGGGGCAGGGATGCGTTCAACAACGGAGAAAAAGGTGGGTGTGAGCTCGACAGCAACGGCATCGGGGGGTGCCAACCCAGATCGGAACTCTTTGGTGGGCAAGCGGCAAAAAACTAGATCGAAACCTTGGGGGCGGTGATACGAACCACGTCAATAAACTGACGCGACCCTAACCAAGTTGGTCTCCAAGATCGAAATTCTAAACAGCTTTGAATGGAACTGCGACCCGATGCCTGACAAGAAGCACGAACCTTGGTATGCAAGGACGTCACAATCAGTTATGGAAGGACTGATTGATAAGTTGTAAGAACGCCACGGATTTCTCCGATAAGTTCAAAAAGTTCGTTTAAGAACCAAAGAGAATTGAAACTCAAAATTTTCTGTCAAAACTGATCTGCCTTCACCAAGAAATCCGTACAGCACATATAGTTGTTTCCCTTTGTGGATTTTTAGTCCTTAATTGCCTAAGGAATTTTGACAATTCAATGAGCTAAAAAGGGAAATAACCATTCTGAAGCAATAAAGATAAAACAAATAGGGTAAGTTTCCTAAATGACTGAAAAGCCTTACAATATTCTAAAATAAAAAAGAAACTAAATAATAAATCAGTCAACAACAAATTCTTGTCGCCAGCTGTTGCCTCAAAACGGGAAAGTTCTCAAAACGGAAAAAGTGACAGCTTGTGATCTTGCAAACGTGATTACTTGGTTTTTTCTAGTACTTGAATCACGCATTTGTTAGGTCGGTCATCGCTTGTAATTCCCTCAATGGGCCTCCATGCAATAGCTTGAGACCAAGTTGCTCGAACCAGCCCCATAAGTGCATCTTTGAATTTCTTCGCGTGAGCTCTCGTAACTGGACCAATGGGAACTATAATAGGATCTGAATACGTCTCATCCCACGTGCTCTGGCTTGTGACGACGTTCTTATCATTCCCCTCCTCTTGAGAAGGATTTGTCCTCAAATCATCGCCTGCATCAAAAGAACTTAGATCAGAAACGTTAAAGGTAGCACTTACACCATATTCACCTGGCAGGTCTAACTTGTACGCATTATCATTGATCCTTTCAAGGATTTGAAAAGGATCGTCCCCTCTAGGCGACAACTTAGACTTTCTTTGTTCCGGAAACCGTTCTTTGCGGAAGTGCAACCACACCCAATCGCTGGGTTCGAAGATGAGTTTGTGATGCCCTTTGTTGGCTTGTTTGGCATATTGCTTGGTCCTTTGCTCGATGTTGAGTCATGCCTTCTCATGTATCTACTTAACAAGTTCCGCTTTTCGTTTGCCATCTAAATTCACACGCGCAGACAAAGGTAATGGCATTAAATCCAAAGGGGTTAAAGGATTAAAACCATAAACAATTTCAAACGGTGAAAATTGAGTAGCAGAATGTACTGATCGATTATAAGCAAACTCAATATGTGGTAAACATTCCTCCCAAGTTTTGATGTTCTTTTTAATGATAGCCCGCAACAAGATAGACAATGTCATATTCACAACTTCTGTTTGACCATCGGTTTGAGAGTAACAAGTAGTTGAAAACAACAACTTAGTCCCTAACTTAGCCCACAATGTCTTCCAAAAGTAGCTTAAGAACTTGGCGTCTCTATCAGAAACAATTGTCCTTGGCATACCATGAAGTCTCACTATTTCCCTAAAGAACAAATCAGCAACATTGGAAGCATCATCTATCTTGTGGCATGGGATAAAATGTGCCATCTTGGAAAATCTATCCATGACCACAAACACCGAATCCCTTCCCCGTTTAGATCTAGGCAAACCTAATACAAAGTCCATTGAGATATCAGTCCAAGGTTCACTAGGTATTGGTAAATGGGTGTATAATCCGTGGGGCTGCACTCTTGATTTAGCCTGCCTACATGTTACACATCTATCACAAAGCCTCTCGACATCTCGTCTTATGTGTGGCCAATAGAAATGTTCTTGTAAAACAGCTAGAGTCTTGGCAACTCCAAAATGGCCCATTAAACCTCCCCCATGGGATTCTCTTACTAACAAATCTCTTATGGAACAATTAGGTACACACAATTTATTATTCCGAAACAAGTATCCTTCATGCCTAAAGTACTTACCATTAGTGAATTTCTCACAAGCTTGATACTCAATACTAAAGTCACAATCATCAGCATATAATTCCTTAATATGTTCAAAACCTAGCAGTTTAGCATCAAGAGTTAAGATTAACGCGTACCTACGAGAGAGCGCATCCGCAACAACATAGTCCTTACCTTGCTTGTAGCGAATGACATATGGAAACGTCTCTATGAATTCCACCCATCGAGCATACCTCTTGTTCAGCTTATGTTAGCTTTTCAAGTGTTTTAAAGACTCGTGCTCGGTGTGAATGACGAACTCCTTAGGCCATAGGTGGTGCTGCCACGTCTCTAACACCCGAACTAATGCGTACAGCTCTTTATCATAAGTTGGGTAATTACGAGTTGCTCCGTTCAGCTTCTCACTAAAATATGCAATTAGCCGCCTATCTTGCATCAAAACGGCACCAATTCCAACACTTGAAGCATCACATTCAATTTTAAAAGTTTTGGAAAAATTAGGTAAAGATAACAACGGAGCATTGGTCAACTTATCCTTGATTAGTTGGAATGCCCTTTCTTGCTCCTCTCCCCATCTAAACCCAATGTCCTTTTTGATCACTTCAGTCAGTGGTGCGGCGATGGTACTGAAATCTTTCACAAATCGTCGGTAAAAACTAGCAAGTCCATGAAAACTCTGTACGTTACCCACATTAGTTGGACTCGGCCACTCCCGAATGGCTCGCACCTTCTCTTCATCGACCTGTATACCTTCAGCACTAACAACAAAATCAAGAAATACAAGCTTATCTGTGCAAAAAGTACACTTCTTGAGGTTAGCATACAATTTTTCGGTTCTAAGCATATCCAAAACAGATTTTAAATACGCTACATACTAGTTCAAATCTTTGCTATAAATTAGTATATCATCAAAATACACAACAATAAACCTGCCAATAAATACTCATAAAACATGGTTCATTAGACGCATAAATGTACTAGGCGCATTAGTTAAGCCAAAAAGCATTACTAGCTACTCATATAAACCTTGTTTCATTTTAAAGGTTGTCTTCCACTCGTCTCCCGCTTTCATGCGAATTTGATGATACCCATTTTTCAAATCAATTTTCGAAAACACAGAAGCTCCGTGTAACTCGCCCAACATATCATCTAATCGAGGTATAGGATGGCGATACTTTACCGTGATATTATTAATAGTTTTGCAATCTATGCACATCCTCCAAGTTTCATCCTTCTTTGGCACAAGTAAGACCGGAAAGGCACATGGGCTCATACTTTCTCTCACATGCCCCTTTTTCATCAACTCATTAACTTGCCTTTGAAGCTCCATTGTCTCCTCGGGATTGCATCTATAAGCCGGTCGGTTTGGAATTGAAGTGCCTGGTACGAAATCAATCTGATGTTTTATCCCCCGAATTGGTGGTAAACCATCAGGCACCTCGTCCGGAAATATATCATCGAATTCCTGCAATAGAGAAACAATAGAACTAGGCAATACATGGTCAAAATCATTAGTGTTTAAAAGTGCCTCTTTGTACAAAAGTACAATAATTGGCTGATTTAAGAACATCGCCCTTCTGATCTTACCGCCTCTCGCATAAAAGTTTGTTTTTCTCTCTGCTTTTCTCTCATGGGCTTGTTGTGTATTCTTTTCATTCCTCTCACTTTTCTCTCCTTTGCTCTCCTTTTTCTCAGCCACCCTTTCCTTTTTGCTTTCACTGGCCGAACTCTCTCTCTGCACTCCCACTCCTGATTTTTCTTCACTCATTTTCTTTTTCTCACTTTCTCTCTGTAAGCTCACTTGGTCTTGATATACCTGTTTTGGTGTTAATGGCACAAGGGTAACTGTTCTTTGGTTGTGGACCAACGAGTACTTGTTGGTGAAGCCATCGTGTTTAACTTGTCGATCAAATTGCCGTAGTCTACCTAATAATAAATGTCCAGCTTGCATTGGAACCACATCGCACAAAACTTCGTCTTCATATCTTCCAATGCGAAAAGAAACCAACACTTGTTTGTGCACCCTTATCTCCCCACTATCATTCAACCACTGCAATTTATAAGGTTGAGGATGCTTGATTGTTGGCAGCCCTAACTTTTCTACCATGGTTATGCTAGCAATGTTAGCACAACTCTCACCATCAATAATCACACTACATACCTTGTTTTTAACATGGCACCTAGTATGAAAGATATTTTCCCATTGCTCCTCTTCATCGTCTCTGGCTTACACACTTAGAGCTCTCCTTGTAACCAACAAATCTCTTTGGACAACATACTCCTCATCATCGGCATCCTCTAATGAAGGCATAGAATCATTGTCCGATTCCTCATCGGTTTCAATCTCTCCATTGTCTCACATTACCATAGCTTGTTTGTTCGGACATTGACTAGCTATGTGACCCCTGCCTTGACATTTAAAGCACTTGATATCACGATTCCGAGTAGTGGAAGAATCGGATTTACCTTGATTCCTATGGCTGGCCTCCTCTTGTTTTTGGTCGGTCTTTGGCTTGGTGTTGAGTTGCTTCTTATTCTTCTTCCAATGGTTCACCTTCCAAGCAGTTGCACTCGGATATTGGCTTGGACGCATGTGACTGCCCCTCCTCTTGAGTTGATTCTCAATTTTGACAGCCATGTGTACCATGTCCTCCAACTCCATATAATGTTATAACTCAACAGCATTGTGAATTTTTGGGTTCAAGCCTACTAAAAACCTTGCCATTGTAGCTTCCTGATCCTCTTCAATATTTGTGCTGATCATCATGACCTCCATCTCCTTGTAGTACTCCTCCACACTCCGGGTGCCTTACTTAAGATTTTGCAGCTTGTTGTACAACTCCCGGTAGTAATACGCTGGCACAAATCACTTCCTCATCACAGCTTTATCTCTTCCCATGACTCAATAGGTCGCTCTCTATTTCGTCTCCTGTTTATAACAAGCTGATCCCACCAAGTAATAGCATAATCAGAAAATTCAATTACGGCTAATTTTACATTCTTTGCTTCAGAATAGGTGTGGCAATCAAAGATGACTCCATTTTCTTCTCCCATTCTAAGTATACTTCGGGATAAGATTTGCCTTGGAAAGACGGTATCTTCATTTTGATGCCACTCATACCATCATTTCCCTAGCTCCTAACTCCTCTATCCCATCCAAAATCTCCTATGACCACTCGCTGATTCTTCCCCTTCATCAAACTCGTCTCCTTCAACTCCGTAGTAGTCGGGTGCCTCTCCTCTGATCGGAACCTTCTCTCGCCTACGCGCATGAAGAACATGTTGTGGCTGTTCCACACGTGCATTTTCTATCCGATCGACCCTCTCATGAAGCTACTCCAATTCTCCTCTTAACATTTGCCTTATCTCCCCCATCATCACCTCCATGAGGAGTTTTGGGTCGGCCGCCCCAGGGGTACCCTCAACACTGTTCTTGCTGTTGTTCGACATTTACTTCTGTCTTTTTTTTTTTATTGCCTGCAAAACAAAGTTAGAGATAATGCAAAAGACCTTACCACACTCGCTTACGTGTTTCTCTCGTGAACAGGTTCGCTCAAATTCACTCGTGTTTGCACTCAATATTTTCGGCTTTTATTCACTCTAATGCTTTCGTCTCTCTTACTTTTTTTCACTCGTTAATCCTCTCTCAGTTCTTATAGAACTAATCAAATCAATATCGAAAACTTCCGTGATGATTCACAAACTAACTACCAAGGAAGCTCTACTTAGATACATGATGATAACAAGCGCGAAAAGAAAAGACTCTCGGAATTAACACCCAAAAAGAAACGTAATTTGGACTTCCCTCAACTCTGAATAACAAGAAACAACCGAATTTTTTTTTAAATTCCGGATCCTTCTCCTTAATTTTTTTTTGTTTTCGGTTTCTTCTTTTGATAATCTACTTGTTTTTTTTTTTTTGACTTTATATATAGATTCTACAGCACAGTCCGAATGAGAACAAAATATCAGAATGGAATTCCCAAAGAAATTTTGTTTCCCAACAGTAACAAGAAAAGAACTTTAATTTCTGGGAGATTTTTTTGGACAACTTTTTTTTTTTTTAAACGACTTTGATTCTGGAAATCTAGATTCACGATCAATAGAAAATAAACATGAAATGAAGGATAGGATAAACAAAACCTGGTTAGAACCCTAGGCTCTGATCAAAAATCTTTCTTAAACTGATATTCCCTTTCTCTCTCTCTTTCTCTCTCTTCATTTCTCAAACTCAGATCGACGACACCGTTGGGGGCAGGGATGCATTCTACAACGGAGAAAAAGGTGGGTGTGAGTTCGACAGTAACGGCATCGGGGGGAGCCAACCCAGATCGGAAATCTTTAGTGGGCAAGCGGCAAAAAACAAGATCGAAACCTTGGGGGCGGGGGGAGGGGGGCGAAACCTAGATCGGAACGAATGGCATAGGGAGGGGGGCAACTCTCTATGCTCTGGGTTTTCAGAATCTGGTCGGGGGGGACAAACCTAGAATTCGGTGGTTCAGATTCCGGGATAGTTCGGATTCATGGGGAGGGTGGGCGGCGGGTTTTGAGCTTGAATTCCAGTGACAGCGAAGACTAGAGGTTGGACCCATATCAGTGTTTGCCTAGGGTGGGGATTTCATTAAGGAAAGTGCCCACCCTAATAGCATCGCTATCATCACACTCGATAGCCCCAAACGGTGCTAGGTTTGAGTTTGATGGGATGGTTTTGAGTTCGGTAGGGGAGGAGGGGGCCTAGGTTTAAGTTCTCAGCCGGATTTGGGTTGTGTGGGGGGAGAAGGGGCATTTGCATTCGTCCGCAAAAGCGAGGGCTCGGCGACTAAGAACACAAGGGTGGTCTCCGACCTCCGGTGTTGAATTTGTTTTGGTGGGGGGGGGGGAGGGGGGGTAGGAGGGGAGGGAAGGGGCAAGAGAGAGAGACGGTTTCTCGGTCTCTGGTGTCGGATCTAGAGGGAGGGAGGGAGAGTCGGCAATCATCTGGCACCGGCGTCGGACCCATGGGAGAGAGGGAGGGAGGGGAGGGGAGGAGAGAGAGATATATTTTTTTTAAAATTTTTTTAATTGATATGAATTATGATATTTTTCATCTTTCTAGGGGTATTTTCCTTTAAAAAACACAAAACGTGCTTATTACGTGATCATTCTGTGAGTTTTTTAATGGAACTAGACGGAAAAAACTAAATCATTATTTTTTAAGAGAGTTTAGAGTTAGTACGGATATTAAAAAAAACACACACACTCACCATAAAAAATGACCATTCAAATCAAATTAATCAATGTTATTGTTCTAAAATATGGTAATTTTTGTCATTTTCTAAGAATATTTTTAAACTATGTTATTGTCTATTCGTTGTTTTCTATGTGTTTGGGGGAGTCATTTGGCTCCATTGAAACATTTTTATTTAGATTGTAATTTGGATATATGTTTGATAATTTCCATTTACAAAGAGCGTTCAAATGAGCTATTTTGATTTTCCGTTATATGTCATGGAAAGAGAGGATTTATTTATAGGAGAAGCCTTGGCTATTGTGGAGGTTGCTTTGATCAAATCAAGTTTTGGACATTGGAGGGCTTCTTCCAAACTTCATTGGTTTTCTAGTCTTGAAGCTCGTGATGAATTTGTGTGTCTAAATAGGAATGGAATGTCGATTAAGCTATCGAAACTCTGCTGACTTTAATTGTTTCAATATGTTCTTATTATTTTTAGGGTCTTGACCAGTTATAGATTTATAAAATTAATTTATTTATTTTTGATAAAGTTACTTTGTCTCTTGGATCAAATTAAAAATGATATCCGAAAATTGGTTAAAAAGGTGTAAGGAATTGTCTAGTCTTCGTCTCGCCCTACTTTGCTTCCACCTTTAGTCAAGTATACAACATAGAGTTGTATGCTACTTTTTCAGAAATGATGAATCGCTCTTGAGGACTAGTTAAAAAGGTGTAAGGAATTGTCTTAATCATTTGAATGGTGAAGACCTCTAAATCCCTCTAGGTTATTAGGCTACCATGAATGTTAATTCAAGAATTGGATTTTGGGTTATTTGACGTAGGGGATACTGGGTTACCGACGGTAAGAAGTTGGATTTCCTAAGTTATTTATTCATCACCCATTTATCTTGACAAGCTAATTTAAAACCTGCAAATAGGATCAAAAACTAACTTTGATCAATAATAAACAGGTCATTTGATTACTTATGGCCAACAATTCATGGCCCACGCGAGTTCTTGAGCATTATTTGAGTTCAAGAAAGACCCTATTTAAAGGCCTTGTACAAAAACAAGTATCAATGAAATTCAGTTTAAATTCAAAAATCTCACAAAAAGAAATTAAATTACAGCAAAATTTGTATAAAGAACAATATTGAAGTTAAAACTAATACTAAAATACATTGAAAAATAAATAAAGTGTATAATTTTTCTTAAATATGTATATTGGGACGAGGGCGATTCAATTCGATTCTATCTTAATCCTAACTTAGGAACAAGAACTTGTTTCATCCCTATCCCAAATCCCATTAACAATCCTAAATCTCCATTTTATTAAAATTAGATCCCCCTAGGGCTTCAGTCTCTTGGGGAAATATGCCATTCCTACCTTCCAAAAGCATAAGCAGGAAAAAAAAAATCCTTCAAAAGAAATCTTTTAGTTCTTATGTGCTCTAAAACTTAAGTAAATTAGAGTTTTGTTTGGATCATGAATTCAAACTCAAAATTCAAATAAAAGTTCAAATTTTTGTTAAGAGAAATTATTACAAAATAAAAAAGTTTGAAAAGTGAGTTCAAAACATGTGGTAATTAGCATTGATATTTTCAAATTTATCATCTTTTGAAAATTTTTAAATTTTGAAAATTTATCCATGAACTTGCTAAGTTGTTATAATTTACCTTATATGAATTAATTTTCCATTAAACTAGTCATAAAAAGCTCACATACGCCTCATGTGAAGACGGAAAACTCCATTTCGATAAAAAAAATTTCAAATTTAATAGAAACCCTAATGTAAATTTTCTAAATTCATATATTTGATTTATAATTTAAAGTGACTAATATGATATATTGCAATAATTTAGTAAATTGAGGGGTAAATTATCAAAATTAAAATTTTAGAGGGATAAGTTGCTACGAACGGAGCCAATAATTTTGATCAGTGGGGGGCTATCAAGGAAAACAAAAGATCAATAAAAATTAATAACATTAATTGGCAATTATCCTTAACGAGTTTTCATTCCTTAAAAATGTTGCCGTGGAAGTGAGGTTAAATTAAGATATATATTCTCTTTTTTCTTTTTTGCCTTCATTTATTTCTAAATGAGGTCTTGAACTACTTAAATATAATGGGTTTTGTAACTTCTATTGAATTGATATGTTAGTGAGGGCCGAACAAAATGAGTTATATAACTTCAATTTTGCTGATATGTTAATGGGGTTTTTATATATATCCATCTAAAATCATACTTATTTATTTAAGGTTTTCAAAATAAATCAAAAAATTGAGTGGGGACTTAAGCCTCCTAGTCACACATTTTATTTGTCCTTATAAGTTGTCAAAGGATGACAAATTTAAAGGTATTAATACTAAATCTATTACTTATATATTAAAGAGTATTGTCTCCCCTTGCTTATCACGTGATAGTCACGTGGTTATCATGTCAATATCATGTGATGGTCACGTCAACGTGATGTGATGTTTCCTAAATCGCCGTGTGGAATTTTTTTTTTTGGTGAAATTTTGGGCCTGGGTCAGACCCACTCCAGCTAGTGACAACCCAGTTTTGAGAGGCCCAACCTGTTGTGTCTCCGTCAGCTTCTTTCTAATTAGCAGAAAAACAAAAGGCAGCAGCGTACTCTGTTGAAACAGAGCTCTCACTTCTCAGCAGCAAAATAATGGCGATTAGCGGCGGCGGCGGAGGAGACGACGACGGTGTGGAAGTAAAGAGAGCGTTCATCGGAGCAGGATGCAACAGAATAGTCAACAACGTCTCCTTCTCAGCCTCTGATTTGGTTGCCTTCGGCTCCCAAAACGCCGTCGCCATTTTCTCCCCCAAGGTCCCTCCTTTTTTTCTTCTTATACTTCAAATTTTCTATTCTTCTTTGCCATGATTTGTTGCTGAATGCAAAAGAATTTCCTTTTGTTTTGGCTGTAGACTGCTCAGATTCTGACTACGCTTCCGGGACACAAGACCTCTGTCAACTGCACTCACTGGCTTCCTAGTCCTAAATTTTCTTTCAAAGGTATTTCTTTTTCTTTATTTTTTTGTTTTTTTCCCCTTTATGCTCTGCGAATTTGTTCGTTTTTACTCTGTTTCATAGCTGAGAAGTAATGAGAATTTAGGGGGAAAAAAGAATACTTTTTAGTTCTATTTATTCGTGAGGGAGAGCAATAAGGATTAAGGACATAAATGATTCTCTACTTTGGATAGTTTATCTCTAGCTCTTTCCAGTTTAAGCCTTATCATAAGGGCATGTTTGAAAGACCTTCTTAAAAGCTGCTCTTGGCCTCCTTTTTTTTCTTTTTTTTTTTTTGAGTTCAAACACTGGTTCTGAAACTGTTTTAAAAGTCTAGTTTAATAGAGTTTTTGTCTTTAGTCAGTAAAAAAAATAAGTAAAAATTATGGTTTTCTAATAACTGTTTGGAAATCATATTTTTAAAAGTGCTTTGAAGTCAAAATAATTTTAAAGTTTTACAATAAATAATAAAAATATTAAATAAAGTTTATAATATATAAATTAAATTTTAATATAAGTATTAAAGTCTATTCAAATAACTTTTTCCAGCGGTCATATTTTTTGGGTTTGACAAGAAACTCTTTTGGAGGCTAGAAGCTTTTCTAACAGATCTTCCATACACTTCTAGAAACAGTTTTGAACTCAAGAAGTCAAAAACAACATTTAGAAAGCTCTGTCAAAAATACCGTTAATAATCTATTAGAAGCGCTTTAGCTGTATAGAAGGCATGTTTGGCAGAACTTCCTAGGAGCTGTTTTTGGCTTCCTAAGTCCAAAAGTAGCTTTTGGAAGTATTTGAATGATGTGTAAGAAGAGCTTTCACTCTCCAGAAGTGCTTGCTCTCAAAACCAAAAAATGTGCTTCTGGCAAAAGCTTTTTTGAATAAACTTTTAAAACTTGTAACAAAATTAAAATTAGACATCATAAGCTTCATTTAACATTTTTAGTACTTATTAGAATACTTTAGAGATTATTTTGACCTCAAAAGCTCATTGGTTCCAAACACTTACTAAGAAGTCACAACTTTTGCTTCTCTTCTTCTACTGGCTAGAAGCAAAAGCAAAAGCTCTACCAAATAGGCCCAAAAGAGCTTATGGTCGAATAGAAAATGTGGCTTAAAAAAAACTCTCATTTTGAAACTTGTATTAGGGTTTTAGATTTTCAATGAGAAATTATAAACTTTGTTCTAATATTTTTATTGCTAATTAGAACATTTTAAAATCATTTTCACCTATTATGCTCTTTTGAAATTGTGTTGTCAAACACTTATTGAAAAACCATAGTTTTTACTTCTCTTATTCTACTGACTAAAAGAAAAAGCTCAACCAAACGGATCCAAATGGAGGTTTCCTAAAGAAGCTCTTCTTCAAGGCTGAAAAATTGTACAAGAACTTTAACACAATTTTATAAACTCAACCCTAACGTTTTTATTCCTTATTGGAAAATTTAAACATCATTTTGTTTCGCTAAGTATTTTTAAAAATGTGGTTCTAAACAGTAACTTATAAAGGCCTAGCTTCTTTTTTTTTTTTTTTAAGCTAAGAATTATAAGGCATAACTTTACTTTTCTTCTTCTCCCGCCTAAAAGCAATGCCAAGGGGCCTTATTGGTTTAAGTAGTTCTTTGGAAAAGGATTTGAAATTAGGAAAAGTGATAACGGTAATACTTGGAAGATTCTTACTGGTTTTTGTAATGAATTTTTCTGTTTATCAACAGCTAAACACTTGGAGCGGCATTACCTGCTTTCTGGAGATGCTGATGGTGTCATTATTTTATGGGAATTATCTGTTCTTAAAGGAAAGGTATATATATATATATATATATATATTTTTTTTTTTTCAATTTCATTTGCTTTCATTTCTCTCTTTCTCCTGCAAATAGGTTGTAAAACATTGTTGAACATGCTGTTTCTTTCATTTTAATTTTAAAGAATTTATATCCTGTTGCTTTTGAAATGTATATATACATATATATATATATATTTGTTGAACATGTTGTTTCTTTTTCAGTGGGTTTATTGTATTCTTTCTTTATGTTTGCTTACAGTGGAGGCACGTTTTACAATTACCAGAATCGCACAAGAAGGGTGTCACGTGTATTAGAGCATATATGGTTTCTGAAACCGAAGCAATCTTTGCATCAACATCTTCGGATGGTAGAGTTTACATATGGGAGGTGGCTTTACCATCTACTAGTGGAGGTGAGCCAAGTTTTCTCTTGAAGTAGATAGAACTGTTTATCTTTTATGTCTTTTGGATTCAGTAAAGCATTGACCTCCTCGACGATGTTGTGCGTGTTGTCAGCCCTTTCTGTTTGTTTGTGTAGGCCATTTGATGTCTATATAATAAATTTATAAGTTTTAGTGATGCTTGGTTCCATAGAAGTGAAGATCATGTCAGTTATCCCATCTTATTTTGATTATTAATTATCTATAGTTTTTACTTATGCTTTTTTCCCCGTCTATACATCTTCAATAGTGTTTTATTTATTTATTTATTTATTTATTTTACTGAATCTGAAGCAAAGCAAACAAATTGCTGGTTGTTTCAGGTGAATGTAAATTGTCATGTTTGGAATCTCTCTCTGTTGGTTCAAAACCTATGGTGGCACTTTCATTGGCGGAGCTGCCTGGAAGTAACGGATGTATAGTCTTGGCAATGGGAGGATTAGATAGCAAAATTCATCTTTACTGCGGGGAGAGGGCTGGAAAGGTATATAGCCTCAGACTCATCGACCTACCTTTTTATGCAATTTTATATTTTTGACGATTTTCCATGGTTTATTACAGTTCGTTCATGCTTGTGAGTTAAAAGGGCATACAGATTGGATCCGAAGCCTAGATTTCTCCTTGCCTATACATACCAATGGCGACACGGAAACTATTCTACTCGTAAGTTCATCTCAAGACAGAGGTATTCGGATATGGAAGGTCGCACCACGTGGAGATACAAAAGAAGAAATTAGTTTGGCATCATATATAAAAGGCCCCGTACTTGTTGCTGGCTCATCCTCGTATCAAGTATCTCTGGAGTCTCTGCTAATTGGACATGAGGATTGGGTATATTCGGTTGAATGGCAACCACCAACTGTTATACCTGGAGAAGGGGTTTCCTACCATCAACCTCAGAGCATCTTATCCGCATCGATGGACAAGACAATGATGATCTGGCAACCAGAAAGAACTTCCGGCATCTGGATGAATGTCGTTACTGTTGGGGAATTAAGTCATTGTGCACTGGGGTTTTATGGTGGTCATTGGAGCTCAAGTGGAGATTCAATTTTAGCACATGGATATGGTGGATCGTTTCATCTCTGGAAAAATGTTGGTGTTGACTTGGATAATTGGCAACCACAAAAAGTTCCATCTGGGCACTTCGCAGCAGTGGCGGATATTTCATGGGCGAGGTCCAGTGAATACTTGCTGTCTGTCAGTCATGACCAGGTAATGCGCAAACCATGGTATAGAAATTTGTCTCTGTGTTAGTGTAATTGATTGCTCATTCCTTTCCCGATTCTAGATATGATAATGTTTATTACGAAATAAGTCATGAAAATAGGCAACAAAGAAAATGAAAAACAAAAACACACAGATTTACGTGGAAAATCTTAGACGGAAAAAAACCCACAGGCAAAGGAGAAGAAAACCACTAAATCAAAGATTGGTATAAGAGGAGCGGCTACCGCAAAATAGCATAATAATGAAACCCTAAAATTACATATTATATATATACCTGAAAACCTTAAAACCGGATCCGGGTAAAAAGACCTTGTCGGTTTGGCCCGATCCCTCTGCTACCACCACAAAGCCCAAAAAAAAATCTCATAATTAAAGCTCCACCACAAATGTTGCACCGCGAGCATTTCGGGCTGGGCCAAAGAGAATTCGGGTCACCAAACTCTAACAATGTTTTTCTTGTCAACTCATGTTCCTGTTTAAATGTGCAGACAACTCGCATTTTTGCTCCTTGGCAAAATGAAGCTTCTCTTGGAAATGGGGATAGTTGGCATGAAATTGCTCGTCCTCAAGTCCATGGTCACGACATTAACTGTGTTACCATTATCAAAGGAAAGGGGAACCATCGATATGTCTGTGGAGCTGATGAAAAAGTTGCCAGGGTATTTGAAGCTACGTTATCTTTTCTAAAGACATTGAATCATGCCATATCACAGGATGGTATTTTCGAAGATCTCCAAACAGGTGTACAGGTTTTGGGTGCAAATATGTCTGCCCTCGGACTATCACAGAAGCCTATTTACGTGCAGAGTAAGTGATTATCCCAACTTGTACACAATCTGGTTTTAATCGTACTGGCTTGTGTAGGAAGTTAAGTTTTTCAGTTCGCTGTGCAATGAAGCTCATCTATTACTTTTCTTAGAATCTATATGCCCATGTAAGACTATCAGTTGGTGAAAATTGTATTATAATTTAGTGGCCTTTTTTTTTGCAGCCGAGCAGGAGACTCCAAACAGGATTGGTAATGACAACCTGGACACACTTGAAACTATTCCCGATGCTGTCCCAGTAGCGTTGACTGAACCTCCTATTGAAGATCAACTGGCATGGCACACACTATGGCCGGAGTCGCACAAACTCTATGGTCATGGTAATGAGCTTTTTTCTCTATGCTGTAATCATGAAGGGAATCTTGTAGCCTCATCATGTAAGGTAAATGGAGCCATTCCTCCTGTAAAACTCTTATACCCATATGGAGAACTAGGGCTAACTTTATGAACATTTACTTTTTGTGCGTTGAACTCGAGAATTTGGAGATACAGTTGTACTATATTGTTTTCCTTACCTTTGACACATCAAGTTTGATACGGCTTCTAGTAATTTTCTATTCTGATGGATCGTACTTCATTCTTGTTACATTGTTAGCCCATTCACGCTAAAACCGACAGTTCTAAGTATCCTGGATGGACAACATGCATGTAGGTGGACAAACAGACTCAAACTTAGAAGCCCAAAGAGGTGAATAAGGTCCCAAATAAGATGAGATAGGTAAAAAAGCAGGTCGGGTTGTGCCTAATCGTATTCCTAATCCTAAATGAAATGTGTAGCAATTTTCTTAGCTTTAGAACGTCTTAACTTGATACCTGTTATCAGTAATGAAATAAAGTAGAACAAAAATAAGGTTGAGGTGGAAAGGGTTTTACAAATTTAATTTGAAGTTTTCGTGTGAGACATATGTCATCATAATTCAAGACGTGGATTTGCTTGGCTTGCTTTTTGTACCAAGTGTTTCACTGGTTTTTTTTTTTTTTTTTTTTTGGGTGCGAGTGTGTGTGTGTGTGTGTGTGTGGTGGTTTTCCAGTGAAATGTATCTAATCCCAGCAGGGATAAGACGCATTGTAGTTATGATAAGAATTTGTCTCACTTATCATACGGGTCTTATTTTTCAGGCCCAGTCAGCAACAATAGCAGAAATATGGCTATGGCAAGTTGGTTCATGGAAAGCAGTTGGCCGTTTGCAGTCTCACAGCTTGACGGTTACACAGATGGAATTCTCCCATGATGACAAGCTACTTTTAAGTGTTTCAAGGGATCGCCAGTTTTCTGTTTTTGCAATCAAAGGAACAGGTACTTTCTTAACTCCTCGTGACACCCGTTGCTGCTTGATTCTTTTAGTTGATTTGGATGTTAATAACAAGGGTTTTGCTCTTTTTTATTTTTATTTTTATTTATTTTTTTAATAATCAAGATAACCAGATAACTAGTAAGTATGGAGTGTCTTTATAATTGGACAACGGTTTAGAGAAATCTCCTAGGTCTTGATACCACGCTCCATCTAGCCAAGTTCTGTCGATAAGTGAGTGAATGGATACAAGAACACGACTTATGATATTTTTCATTTCCTTCAATGTGATATATGGAGTGACTAAAGAGGCTCGGAAAAAATTGTGAAAAAAGAGACTCAGGGTCATGGCAGTGCCACAACTTCAGGCTCAATTGCAAAGCCATTGAGTTGCACCACCAATCCGATAGCTTCCATGTAGGATCTGTTTCCTCATTTATTTTTCCGTTAATGATTTTCCTTTTTACCTTTTCACCATCTGTGATGCTATGGTGCTTCCTTACCATCCATACTGTATTTTCTTCCTTTTAATTGTTTGTCACCATAAGAAGTTCCATCGTTGTTAAAAATGTAGCTGGTTTCATTGTGAATTTGTGTTTAGGACTTATTTTTTTGAAACCATTTTGGTCTCCCAATTAGAGTGTTAAAAATAATTTAATTCTCTGCTATTTCTGTTTAGGCACCGACGAAATAAGTCACGAGCTTGTAGCAAGGCAAGAAGCACACAAGAGAATTATATGGGCATGTTCATGGAACCCACATGGTTATGAGTTTGCAACAGGTTCCAGAGACAAGATGGTGAAAATTTGGGATGTCGAAAATCAATCATTGGTTAAGCTGCTATTGACTTTGCCACCTTTCAGAGCTAGTGTCACGGCCCTATCTTGGATTGGTCTTGGAAACAACAAAAAAAATGGGTTGCTAGCGGTTGGAATGGAAAATGGACTCATTGAACTGTGGAGTCTGTCCATAAACAGAACTAACGATGGAAGTACAGCAGTACCCCCTGCAATGGCCACTTGTTTTGCACAGCTTGATCCCGTCCTGTGCCACGTCTCTGCAGTAAACCGTTTGGCATGGAGGAACAAAGAAAAGGGTGACGAAGAATGCAGCTGTCTGCAGCTTGCCTCCTGTGGAGCTGACCATTGTGTGAGAGTGTTTGATGTAAAGGTAAATTAATCAAAATTCGGTTGTTTTTGTCAGCCAAATTTTTTTTTTTTTTTATTTGGTGACCCTACATCATAAGAAAACAAGAATTCTAATTTCATTCGTACAAAATGAGTTATTTCAAGATTAGCATGCCTTGAAGCAGACATCTTTATTTTAACCTTTTGGAATCAGTGTGCTTTGTGTTTCCCCGCCGTGGACCCCATTCCGCTGCGGTAAGGATCTTGCATTTGGACTAGACACAAATTGCCAAAAACAATTTGGAAAATTTATTACTTTTTGATCATAGTCTCGTGTACCTTATCGCTGGCGGGTCCCTAAACTTAGGCGCCATGCGATGTTGACAGTTTTGGTTTCATGAACCTTTGAGTTGAAGGCACCAAGTTGCTATGAAATTGTCAGAGTTGATGTGGTTTCGGCGTATACAAATTGGTTCTGCCGTGCCATTGTCCATATCCTAAGATATACAAAAAGAGGGCGTTGCTGTTTGTGTAGTGGGAAAGATAATATCTCTATTTTTTTTCCCCAAAAAAAAAAAATAAATAATCTCTCTATTTGTTGACTTTGCCGCTTTTCTCCCTTTTTTTTTTTTTTGGGGGGGTGTGAATGTAGTGGTATGTTTTTAAAGAAGCATTTTAACAATCCACTCCTGTTTCGATCATAGGTTCAATCTCACAGTTCAAAAAGAATATTCAAATTTTTGTAAGAGAAATCACTGGAAGAATTTTTTTTAGAAAGTGAGTTTAAAATCGGATGCAAAGAGGTTTTTTTTTTTTTTTTTTTTTTCATTTAATTAAAGAAGTTTCATACAACTAAGAAACTCAACGACAATGAAGATACAATTAATTTCTTCCTCATTTTTATAACATCCATAAAAAGAAGATTTTTGGGGGGGGGGGGGGGGTGGTGTGGGGGGTTTGGTTGGTTGGTTTAGTTTCAACTTTAACTTTTCGTATCAAATAATAGTTCTTATTGCACTTTCCAAGTATTGTCAAGTTGAAGGAAACAAAAAATAAGACCAATAATTTTCACTTCTGAAATAAATCAAGATAAATGAATAATGACACTAAAATAAACCCACAACCTTCAACCTTAATTTTAGAAAGTTATCTGAATTCCCCACCAAAAAAATATGCAAGGGACGTGCTCTTACCTAGGAATAATTACTAACAATAAAATCCCAAACCAAAACATGCCCTGTCCCATTCATGTGTTACATGAGAAAAATGTGGGCGCAGACATTTTATATCTTGATAGTTGGCTCTCTAAAATTAGGCAATATAAACAATGAAACTAGTCGGTTTTATTGAACATTGAATGTTGAATCTATATTATAAAGACAAAAAATAAAATTACAAAATTTGGGTCCTCATCATCATCTTTCCAATAGGGGACCATAAAACGTGTGGGAACTAGCTTAGAGATTATCAAAATGTTGGACCAAATTTGTTTATTCAAAAGCGGGGTTCTTGTCATTGAATGCAGTGAAAAGCGTTTGAGACTATTTTCAGACTACAGACTCAATTTTCATTTAGTCTTTAATGAGATTGAGATGGCACGTTTCATCTCTGACGTAAGTAGTTATGACTTAATACGAACATTTCTCAATATATGGAGATTTAATGATCTCATTTAAAAAAAAGGATATATAATTATAAATGATTGTCCTACTCTATATACAAACACTTTCTCTCTTAATACAGACACTTTTTGTTGGGGGAATTTCCCAACATAGATCGAGATCATGACACGTGTTAATTTGATTATGATCAAGATTGTCAAGACGAAGAAGTATCAAATTGAGGACTCCGATCACTTGTATAGCTGAGTGGGAAAGGTTAAGTGCGATAGTTGTAAAAAAAAATTCTAATTAATTAATAATGTGTCTCAACCACAATGGTATACCAAAACCCTAGTGAATAAGACATTCATATATAAAGAAAACACTTGACTCCGTTAAGGGGCGATCCCTAGACCCCAAAATAAATAAAAATTAAAAAATTAAAAAAAAAGTTCATCTAGAACAACTTGGACCGATAGGAGGGAGGGATCAGCTTTTTCTTTGTTTTTTCCGATGACCTCCATGGAGGATCGTGAACACCCAACGCCTCTTAGTGAGAGAGAGGGAGGAACACGAAGGCAAACAAGGTAGAAGAATGTTGATGTGGAGGAAACCGGTCCAACACTTTTTTTTTTTTTTTTCTATTTAAAAATAATTCTGAAGATGAGCCAACTTGGATGTTAAGCAATGAAGCGCAGACTCAAAGATTTTGAATTTGCGTCTTGAAGGCACTAAATTTGACATTTTTCTATGTGCACTGTCTTTACTCTATATTATCAGTAATGATAACAAAAAAATAAATAAAAAAAAAACACACACACACACACAACTATATGAGTCACCACCAAAAAAAAAAAAAACCCCCAAAATCCAATTCGTTTAATTAGAATTTTACGGTAAGAAATGTTTTACTAATTGAAACATATTTAAACTATCACACATTTATCAGGTTTCATCTGATTTTACTCACGTCCTGGTTTAATTAGTAAGAAAAAACACTTTCTTTGTGCATAACATAGAAAATTTGCATTTTTGACATTTTTTTTAAGTCTCATTTACTTCTCTCTTGCATTCTTTAATTTGAATTCACTAAAATTATTTATCAAAATCTTACTCACTCTTCCTCACCAATTTGTTCTAGCAATCATTTGGTTGCTGAATCATACATAAGAAAAATGGATACAATAAAAGAAAAAAAAAAAAAAAAAAAAAAAAAAAAAAAAAAAAAAAAAAAAAAAAAAAAAAAAAAAAAAAAAAAAAAAAAAAAAAAAAAAAAAAAAAAAAAATAACTGGCAAGACAAAATGGGTCGAGGTATGATGCACTGTGAGGAGCACCTGCTTTTTGTTAGTGCGAAAACGACAAAAAAAAAAAAAAAAAAAAGGGACTTCAGAACACGTGTTTACTTTTAATAAACCTTTTTCATCTGAATCACAATTAAACATTTTAGTAATCTCTCTCTCTCATCCCAAAACATAAGAAAACAAAGGCCAAACATAAACCTCGTACACTTCTTATACATGTGATTTAACAACTAATTAATTGTTAACATTATGTCACTGCATGGTCACATGTGGCTTGCATCATTTTCGAGAATTCGATGGTAGAGTGCCAAGAGACTCCGTTTTTAACCACATATATGAGATATATATATATATATATATATATATTTACACCTTAGTTTAGAAACATGCGCTCGATTTAAACCAATATATGTGTCAACATTTGAGATCTCAAATTTTTTGATTTGTAGGTGTTACTTTTTGTCGTATAATGCCTAGAGGGGAATAAACCTTGTGCCCAAAAAAAAAACAAAAAAAAAACAAAAAAGTCATTGCTTTTTTTTTTTTTTTCCCCTCCCTAATAACATCTAATTTTCAAGCGATGGATGTATCATTCTTTTGTGGACACTACTAGTTGATGAAAGCTGACTAGCTCTGAGGTGACCAAACCCAACTCGGTTTGTAGGTTGTAACTTTTACCATCATTTTTTCCCTTCAAAAAAAAAAAAAAAAAAGAAAAATCCTTTTGCACATCAAATTAATATACAATTGCTCATACGCGTGTAACTTGTCACTTTGAGACAAGCGGTAAATTTGGACATTCTGCTTTGGGTCATGCCTGAAGAATTACTGGATCTTTTTAACTAATAAGACGTAACCAGATATATTTTGCGTTTGTTTGAATTATTAATTGGAGTTAAAATTTTTAAGTTGAAATTAGTTGATTTTTTTTAAAATTAATCATAAATTTTATTGATTTTAAAAAAAAAATAAAAATCTAATAAAAAATATATAATTTAATTAGAATTAAATTAATATATCAAACAAAGTAAAATGACGACCGATGGACGGGTTAACTTTCACTCCTTGACGATGTCATAAGCTTGTTGTTTCCAAGTCTTTAATGTAAAGAGTTGTACGAGAAAGTCATTGGTAATTTTTAATTCTTTGCTAGAAGCAAAAGTCTTTTGTGTTCACTATGTTGGCACCTAGGCATATAGCCAATGGAGAGAGAGAGATTTAACTTCAAGCATGGACTAACGATTCACATCATATAAAATTGCCGAAAAGAGAGAAATTGTACAATGGAATCTAAAAGTGAACATGCCATCTAAATCTAGATATTGTATTCATTCGGTTGAAATTCCAAAGTGTTTTTATCCTAATAGTAAAAAATTTCAACGGTCCAAATCAATTAGAGATCATAAATGACCGGTTATACTATAGATCGATTCATATTTATTTGTTTGCTATGAATTCCGAGCTGAAGCTTCGGCTTAAGTTCAAACCAAATGGTCTTTTATTTAATTCTTTAAAAAAAGGGCAACTTTGAAAAGATCAAATGAAAAGATTGCGTCAAGCAAAATCAAGCTTTCAAACATCCTTCGTTGGTCCTTGTCATGCAGGAATTTGAGTACACAAAACCCACCACCCCCCCCCCCCCCCCCCCAAATAAATAATTGATAATTGGTTTGGTTGCAGCCACAGACCGATTATCTCAAGCAATTTGTCAGTTTCGACTAGCAATATGGGTCACGACAGGATAACACGAATCAAAAACGACACAATTGGTATGGTTTAGGGTTGAGAAAATAGGTGGATGGGTCGAAATTGGACCCACCTGAATGTGACACGCTAAGAACGGATCAATTTCAGGTTCAACCCATCTAACCCCAAATATGACCCGTTTTTCTTGTGTGGGTCAATTTCAAGTCCAAACCCGAAATCAACCCGTATGAACCCATAAAAATTTAAAAATTAAGACCTTATTTTTATTTGTTTATTTTTTTTATCTATGGTATGATATTGATGAAGATCTTTAATACTTTTCTTGGATTTTTTATGAATTGGATATGATTTACTTATTTGAATTAGTTTTTATGGATATAATTAGATTATTTTGATTAAGCTGTGATGTTATTTTATCAATTTTATATCAATTCAGTTCTTGGGTAGTACATAACATGTCATGGGTCAATTTCGAATCATGGGTCAATTTCGATTCGTGTCGTGTCAATCTATTTCGGGTTTGTATCACGGTTTTAAGGAAAATTCGTGTCACGGGTCAAGTTCGGGTTAAGAAAAAATTAGATCAACACGACTTGAACACGACGCAAATATGACCTGCGATACGAATTGTCACCGTTTTGTGGTCCCCTTGTATTTGTTATTATTATTATTATTTTTTTGGATCAAGTTGTCAAATTATAATAGCAAAAGAACACTCAAAACTTAGCCCCCAAAACTGAGAGGAAAACAGAGAGGAAACATTAAAAAACCAGTAAAACAAAGTTTTTTTTTTGGTAAGTAAAAATGGGGATTAGTATCTTTGATGTCCTCCCACCCAATGCCATATTAAAGTTTACTGGGAACATAAATAAGATGACAAGTATCCTGGTCTTAGGTCTAGGTCTTCAAAGCGAACAATTCTTTGGCTTCAAAAGTGGCTGCATATAGTCTTTTCGCCAAAGGTTAGACAAAACGTACATGTCAAGACTCAAATCTGGGAGTTGATAAAAATGAAGAATTTTAATAAGACTTTTTTTGTCACTATACCATCACCACCCATGGCTAGTAAAACAAAGTTACAGCAGTAGAAGTGTTTGCACTATAATCACGACTGTACCACATCATTAAAACCGATATCAATGATATCGTATCATGAAGTTATGATAGTAAAGAATCCTAGTTTAACCAGACTCAGGAACTGTGTAAAAAGCAAGAAGAAATCTATGGGAAGATAAATGGGAAGATCATTTTTCCTGCAAGAAAAGAATTTTGAAAAGGGTTATAAAAAAAAAAAAAAAAAGAGTCAAAGAACCATCATCTGGCAATTCAAGGCTGGTTTGTGTATGTTTGGCATGTGATTCCGAGTTCGAAAAAACCAAGTCGATTTGAGAATCTATGCAGGATGAGTGTTTGTAAGATTAAAAAAAAAATAAGTGCCGTTCGGATTTCGAAACTTTAAAAAACAAATCCAATTCCGAATCCATGCGTCAACCAATGCATGTTCAAGATTAATTGTGTCCTGATTACTAATTGAGATGCATAGAGTGATTTGCATGACCAAGCAAAAACTCGGTTCTCAAACATTTGCAGAAGCGAAACCTTGTCCATAAATTTGAAACAAAAAACATGGAACGAAAAGCTTTTGCTGATTATAGAACATTTATTAACCCCCATGTATATGAACAGCATATGAGACCAAGATGTGAGGTTTTTTTTTTTTTTTTTTTTAAATGTTTTACAGTATAATCTCAGACCACTTTCATTCCTTGTGACAATAATAAACAACAATGACATACAAGAAAGGGGGGGGGGGGAAAAAAAGTTCCAGACGACCACGAAAGAGTTCCCTTATTACCTATCATCACAAATACATACCACAATCCAGTACCAACAACAATGCAGACTCTAAAAACAGAAAAAATATATATATATATATATATATATTTATATTTATAAAAAAAAAAAAAGGAAAAAAAACCAAACCCGCTCCTTCAAAATTGTTTATTTCTTTCTTTTTTAATTTTTTTTTTTTCCTTTCTTATTATAGTGGCTGTGAAGTTCTCATCTGCTGCTTCATGTTGTCAGCGGGAAGCTGTCCTGAAACCTCCGGCATCACGACCGTGGCGGCAGTCCCCGTCATGGTCTGATACTGCGAAGTCATTGTGGGCGCCAGAGGCTGAGTATAGTAAATCTGGGCGGCATGGCCAGGATCGGCGTACTCGTACGCGTAATTCGCCGCGGAACTAGGAGCAACAGACTGCGACGGGTGATGGTGAATCTGCGAGTAACCAACATACTGCTGCTGCTGCTGATGCTGATGCTGTTGATGCTGCTGATGCTGCTGATGCTGTTGATGCTGCTGATGCTGCTGATGCTGAGCAGAAGGAACCTGAACCAAAGACGGAGGAGAAGGAGCAACTGTGGTTGCCGTTCTGTACACGCCCGTGGCAATTTCGGGCTTCCCCATCTGGGCAGCATTCCTCACGGGGTTGTAACCCGCCCCGGGGGTAGGCACCATGGCAGGGTTGGGATGTGTTTGGGGGTGGCTAGATGGGATGATCCCAGTAGAAGCTTCACTCAAATTGGGTTGTTGTTGTTGTACAGATAAATTGTTGTAAGGTTGTTGAGCCTGTCTCACATAATAGACCGGATATTGCTGTTGATCAATCGGTTGGTGATGGTGCGGGTGTTGTTGCTGCTGGGAAGCATATACAGGATAATATGCAGATATAGGTACAGTCCCAGCAGGATGGTGGTGAATATAATGGGCACCAGGGTGGTGTATGAATTGTTGTGGCTGTTGTTGTTGTTGCTGCTGCTGTATCGGTTCGAATTGCGGTTGTAAGACATACCCAGAATCCTGATTTTGTTGCTGTTGCTGCAATTGGAGTCGAGGGTTCGGATCGGAAATGTTCATTTTAGGATCAACAACAGGGTTTGAAGCAACCCTTGTGGTTGTGGTGGGGATTTGAACAACTGGGTCTTGTTGTTGATGGTGATAAATTACAGGTTTTGGGCGAGTTATTACATTTCCAAAACTACTATCACTGCAGAATTAGACAAAATAATAATAAAAATAAAAACATATGAAGAAACAACCCGATTCATAATCCGATGATCATCAAATAATCAAGAAACAATAACAGCAAATTCTAATAAGGGCGTCAAATTGATGATCATATCGTACCTTGAAACCGAATCAGGTGAAGGCAAATCAAAGACAGCAGTGGACTTCTGCTGGGACTGAGGAGGAGGCAGAGTCTGCGGCTGACCCGGCTGCTGTGGTTTCCGGTACCCGATAGGCACGCCGTGGTCCGATCGCTCATCGTCAGAGATTACTCGGACGTAATCGGAGCTAACGGCCACCGCCGAGGCGAGGATCGCAGCCGGGGGCATCGGCGGAGGTGAAGACAACACAACAAAGCCACTTCCGCCGCCGCCGCCGCTCTCTTCGGGCTTAAACCCAGCTTGTCCGGAGATGTTCATCTGCGCAAACTGCTCCTCGATCATCCCCACCTTCTGATCCTGCAACGCCCTCACACCTTCATCGACGTGGACCCTAATCGGCGGCAAATGCGCCAGCGACGGCGACGAGGAAGTCGACCCGAACGACGACGTCGTTTCGAGCATCGGCGAATCGGGGACGGAGTGAACGTCCTGGATGTTATTGTTACCCAGCTTTGCATTTTTCGGCTGCGAGCCACCGGAATCCATATTATTCAAGCTCCCACCACCACTCCCTCCGCCCCCTCCTCCGCCGCCGACCGTGGCGATGACGTCGTCGTCAAGACCCAGCAAGCAATTGACAGAGGCGGAGTCGGAGAAGCCTCTGTTAAGCATCCCCGTGGCGCCGTTGAGGGCGTTGAGGAACCAATCCTCGGACTTCGCCGGGTTGTCGAGGATCGGGCCGATCGATTGGGAAGACTCCGGCTTGGAGGCGAAGAGGAAGAGGCGGAGCCTGGAGGGCTTGGCGGCTCCTCCGCCTCCGCCGCCGCCGCCGCTGCCGCCGCCGTGGGCGGTACGATCGTACTCGTCGATCATGTTGTCGAGATCCTCGTCGGTGGTGACGGAGATGAGAGAGTCGAGGTCCTCGCTGGGGAGCTGGTACTTGAGCGTGAAGGAACGGCCGGCGAGGAGGGTCTTCGAGAGGCGCGCCGAGAGGTCGGCGAGGGAGGTATTGCGGTCGACGACGACGATTCGGGTCTCGCCGCCGACGTAGCAGAGGGACTTGTCGTGGGGGCGGGGGATGATGTGGCCGCCGTAGCTGCACATCAGGCGGAGCCTTCCGCCGGCGCCGGCGGGGATTGGGTCGTCCCAGGAGTCGGTGTTGCGGGACCTGGGGGAGGAGTCGATGGAGTCGGGGTAGCTCAGATGCTGGGGTTGGGGTTGGGGTTGGGGTTGGGGTTGTTGTTGTTGTTGTTGCGCCGGCGCCGACAGAGGCGGAGCAGCCGGAGGCGGCGGCGGCGGAGGTTCCATGGGATTGAGAGGAGGTGGGGTTGGAGCCACTGAGAGAAGGGCGTTGGAGGGGTGACTCGGCTTTGGTTTTGGCTCCTTTTGGAGCTTGGAGGAGAGAGAAAGCAGGAGCGAGAGAGAGAGAGAGAGAGAGAAAAGAGGGAGTGAGGAAGTGGGTGCGGATGTTCTTATAGTTACTCCACACCTGGTCTCTTTATTCCTGCTGTTACTTTTTTTTTCCTTTTTTCTGGAATATTTTCTAGGTTTTTTTTTTTTTTTTTTTTTTTTGTCTCGGATAGATTTTTTAAATGGTAATTGGGTGATTTTTTTATTTTTTTATTTTAGAGGGAAGAGTGAAACAGTTGGGATGGGATCAGAGATATATATAGATATATGGAATATATATAGAAAGGGTTTTTTTTTTTTTTTTTTTTTGTTGTGTGTTTTTTTGTGTTTTTGTGAGATGTGCTTGGGGTGTCGTAAAATGGGAAAAAAGTTCGAAATATAAAACCGTGGACGGGTTCATATGGTTTGACAGCTAGTTTACTCATTGGCTCCAGTTGGGACTGTCTCTCACTGTGTGGGAGAGTGGCAATCTGCTACGGCAAGGATCAGGGAACGTTCTATGTTTTTTATACTTCGTACCGCCAGATCCTTTTATTCCATCATCTCTATCATCATTATCATAATCATTATCCATACCATCATCACTACCACCATCGTCAGTCATCGTTACAACTATCATCCTCATTATTACAGATGCACAGTGGTCGGTTTGGCTGGCTTCTGGATGGTTTTTAACTTTCTTTCGATTTTTTGCTATTTGATTTAAAACGATCATCTAGACTAAAAATATGACTAACTGTTACTCTATATATATATATATGACTAACTATAAGGTGAGTTTACATAATTAAACAAAATCTTAACAGTAATTACCTCTGTGACTCATTACACAATAGTGTTTGAATCTCTACTTTAAAGTCATTAAATAGATGAACGAGTAAAGGTCATTTAAGAATGTAATTTAATTGTATTTGAAATCATTTTTCAATAGTATAATTTGGCATTTATTATACTTAGTTATTGATGAATTTATCATCAAATTTAGCAATTAATAAATTTCACACGAAAATCCACACTCAGTTAAAAATGCCAAAACATATGGTTTGGCATTCGATTAGAGATGCTATAAGGTATATGACTAGTGTCAAATCTCCCTTTTAAAATTTAGAGGGTGTTTGGTGAATAAGTTGAGTTTGAATTGAGTTAAGATTTTTAAGTTTGAATAGTAATTTTTATTGACTTTTTAAGAAAAGATAAAAAATATGATAAAAAAAGTACAATTTAGTTTGAGTTGAGTCTTAATCTTTTTTAAGACTTTAGCCCATAAATTAAACTTCCTCATACTCTTTTTCAAAGGGTATTAGAAAATTTGGCATGATAAAAAATTGTAAACCTTGTCCTGGTTTGCTCTTTTCTTTCCTATTTACTCCTGAAAATCATAAACAAACAAAGAAAAGAAAAATAAGAATTCTATAATTGTATGGGACTTTCACATTTATTACTCTATAGTTATGTTATGTGAATTCGAGACAGTTTGACCAAATTCAGCATTTAAACACACTTATTACTCTTATACCTCATTGTACAAAACTCCAAACAAACATGACAGTCGATATTTTCTTCTACGAGAATCCAAATTGCCTTTTGCTCATGTAGATAGAAACATAAAAATGAAAGGGGAAAAAAAAAAGGAAAAGAAAAAAAAAAAGAAGAGAGTTCTCTAATAAAATAGGGATTCGGTCAATTCTATTTGTATTTCACGAATTATATATTTTTCATTTAATTTGAGATAATTTTATCCATATTTTTCGTTAACAAATATAGGGTATGTCAAGGGATTGCAGGTATAATATATCAATAATTTACACCTAACTCCATCATATAAAGTGAAAGTTCGAATCTTCAATTCACAAGATTAAAAAAAAAAATAGGAAATGTCATTTTAAAAAAGGGTATATAACATTAATGTCTTCTAAATTCGTAATCTTTTGATAATTTGTCGACTAAATTTTTAACTTTAACACTTTATCCCTGAATTTTAAAAAAATTGAAACAATATATAATTAATTTTACATTAAATTAAATATTTGAATATGGAAGATTTTTATTAGAATTTGATTTATAATTGAAATTTTTTGATAAAAAATGGAGTTTTTCATCTCACATGGAGATGTACGTGAGCTTTTCACTGATCAATTTAATAAAAAATAAAGTCAAATGAGATATATTATAATAATCTAATAAATTCAAGAGATAAATTATATAAAAATAAAAAATTTGAATTAAAAAAAAAAAGAAAAGAAAGATAAGTAATAAAAAGAGACAAGTTTAGAGGACGATGATGTTAAATACACAAAAACATATAACCTTCACTATCTATTCCGGTATTTCTTATTGTAGAAAGTAACACCTGGAGAGTTTCTTAAACGAGAATCCTTAATTACCCTTTGCTGAAAGCAAAGCCTGCAATCTGCTTTTCCAAAACGCGTTTTTATTTATTTTATTTTATTTTTATAATAAATACTTAAATAGAAAAAAAAAAAAAAAAAAAGAAATTAAACAGACTGAACCAGTAATCCCGTTAATGCCGTCATGGAAGCAAATTAAATTTTGGCAAACACTGTCTTAGCCGCAATTCTGTTCAACGCACCAACGGCTGACGCAATCATTGTGTACTTTTTTCCACCAGAAAAAAATTAAAAAAAATAACAAAATAACAAAATGACGCAATGCAAATCCCACGCGCGAAGCCATTGGAGTTCCTGCTGCGATTAGATTCACAGGGTCGACGCGTGGATCTGTGGCGCGTGGAGATCTTAGCATTCGAGGTGGCGGCCGCGAGACGCACTGCTGTAAAGAGCCAACTGCCAAGGCAAGGCAGTTTTTTTTTTTTTTTTTTTTTAAGACAATTAATTTTAAAAATCATTTTTTTTTTAATTTTCAGGAAAAATAATAAACAATTGTTTCACCAGGTGAACGATTGTAAAAGATTCTCGTCAAGGAGAAAGAATTCGGTGCTTCTGGTCTACAAGCTTTTTTGTGGGGTTTAAACTTATACACCTATCCATTTAAGGGGAAATTAAAAAAAAAAAAAAAAAAAGCTTGTTAAATAGGATTTAGATCCCTATCTAAATTTTACTATTTAATAATATTTAATTAATCATAACAAGAATGTTATTTAATAGATAAAATGTTAAAATTTGAAAAATATTGATTAAAAATGATCAAAATTGGATTGAGATTTTCATTCTACGAAATCAAATAAATTCCAAGGTTAGAATTGTCTAGCTGAGGTTATTCTATGAATCTTGAATCGATAAAGTTATTTATCACACACAAAATGGTGAATTTTTCATTTTTGGCAAGTCTTTTATACTAATTTTTAATACAATGAAAGTTCCTTTTTAATTATAAAATTAGATCGGATTCACAATCCAAATGTAACAATAATTGCATTACGTTTAATTTATTATTATTTTCTTTTAATTTGAGATATTATACTTTATGATAGAATCATATGTGAAATTATAATTAAATCATATTTTTAATCATGTGAAGTGATTTAACTTATTAACATTTATTAGATTCTTTTTTCTTAAAACTAATACTGTCAATAAGTCTCATTAGTCAACAAATTTGGGTGTCAGACTCAGAATAAGAATATTCAAGATTATTAAAAGAAAAATTAAAATATTCAAATCTATAATTTATCTTTGAGCAATGTCTTTCAACTAAACTACGCTCATATTACTATAAGAGGTAGATAGGCTTTAAAGAAACACACACACAAAAAAAAAAAAAAAAAATACAACCTTGAAATTTATACATCTATTTTTTTTTTTAAATTGGGCGTGGGACATTAAATTGAAGAGGTTAATATTATAAATAAGAACGTGGATTTACCGTTAAATTAAACTTGTAAATATATATATATATATATATATATATCCAAATTAGACAATATTTTTCACATTTGACAGATTAAAATTTTGAAAAATTAAAAAGGATAGGTAACGTCATGTACTAGATTCCCCACGGCATTATTGAGGGACTTTGGTCAAGACCTAAATCATCCTAGTGTTTTTTGGATTCATCTTTAGGTAAACTTCTCAAGGTGGTCACAAACTTTGGAATATTTGAATGTGCGCCTAAAAATTCTAATCAACCACCATAGCTTATAGACTTTTTCACAACGAGATAAAAATAGAACATGGCCCCATGCTTTTGGAGGGCAAAATTTTAACGTACCCCTTGGGTGACGTAGCAAGTGACTAGATTCAAGTACCAAAATCATGTTGTGAAATGGAAATTCTATACACTCTACATATAGTGCCTTGTCTAGTGGCACCCTATATATGGCAATGAATATAATTTAGTATACTATAAATGCAAACGTTGCACAAAATTTGTGAGAATTAATCTTACTTTTACTGCCCAAATTTTAATTACATTCTTAGTATATTTTTCGATATTTAAATGGCTAAATATAAGTTTCGTTGAGAGGAAAGGAATTGAAAGAAATGAAAGGGGCTTGAAATCTTATGTTTAGTATGTTTCGATAAGAGGAATTGTCATTAGAAAGAAATGACCATTGGTATCAGTCTTACCATGAATTTGTACCGTATAAAAATTAACACCGCATTGTGTTCTTGACTTGTTTACAAGTTGAATTTGTCTCACATAGCTAAGTTAATGAGATGTATGGTACTTATTTGTGGATTTTGCATTATTTATTCCCTTACATTAGGTTCTGAAGATAAGTTTTATCTAAGTCCATTTAATATGATATCAGAGCTAGATTTTCGCATCCAACGATAGGTTTGAGCCTCTATTTATATGTACGTGTGAGTCAAACTTTTGATTTCACTCCAATCACTAATTACACAAACAAAGATCAATGACTTGAAATTTGGGATTTAAATAACTCTCATTCACAAACTAAAAATGATACGATATTAGACTTATAACATTACTACAAAATATGGATATCATGACGGAAATTCAACGACGGTTTTTAAAAAAAACCGTCGTCGTAAATTCGGAAAAACACGGAGCCGAAAAACAATAAAAAAACCATCGTGGAAGGACGAGCTTCCACGACGGTTGACAAAAACCGTCGTGGAATCTCGGAGCTTCCATGACGATTGACAAAACCCGTCATGGAAGCTCCGTGCTTCCACGACGGTTGACAAAAACCGTCGTGGAAGCTCGGAGTTTCCACGACGGCTTTAAATAACCGTCGTGGAAGCTCGTCCTTCCACGACGGTTTCTAAAAACCGTAGTGGTAGGGTCCAAAAATTTTTTTTAATTTTTGAACCCTACCACGACGGTTTTTGGGGAAAACTGTCGTGGTATGTTCACATATCACGACGGTTTTCCCAAATAACCGTCGTGGTAGATATTAAGGCGGGAGTTTTGAAAATTTTTGAATTAAATTCAATTATTTGGAGCGTGTATTAAAACCCAAAAAAATACCTTCTTTCCCATCCCATACATTTTGAGCATTTTTTACTTTTTCACTCTCTAATACACACTCTAACTCCATACTCAAAGCCGTTCAATTTCCCCCCTCCATTTCTCTTTCTCCGCTCCCTCCTTACTTAAAATCTCCAAAAACTCTCTTTATCTCACTGCGCCTCCTCTCTCTATCTCACCTCTCAAAATTTTCTCTTGGCTCCATTCTCCGACGGCCTCCTCCACCACTCACGCGGCCTCCTCCATTCTCTGACGGGTCTACCAAGGAACTAACACAACTTTCCCTCTCTCTCTCGCCGCACTCCGCCCGTACCTACTCTCGACAAGCCGGTAAGTTGTAGTGTATATTGCTTGGGTAATGAACGAATTTGGGAAATTTTTGTCCAAAATATTGATTTTGTTGATTGTAAATTTTCCATCTAAAATTCAAAATGTTGATTTTGTAAGTTGTTGAGTTGGGAATATTCCGTCCGAAATGACTAAAATCCATGCTCTACATTGTGTTTTAGATTGAATTAAATTGGTTGGGTAAAACATGAATTTGGGAATTTTCCGGGAAAAAATGATGATTTTGTGATTTAAATATGTTTGGAGAAATGAAACGAATTCGCAAATTTTTTTTTTCATTGTTACCTACCATGACGGTTTTTTGGTTTTTTGAAAAAACCGTCGTGGTAGGGGTTCCTACCACGACGGTTTCTCAAGGAAACCGTCGTGGTATGTTCTTAAATGTCCATATTTAGGCCCTATTTTTGCCTATTCGATGACGATTAAAAAACCGTCATGGAATCTGAAAAGATTCCACGACCCTGGATTCCACGACGGTTAAAAAACCGTCGTGAAAATATTACCATGACGGTTAAAAACCGTCATGGTATCCATATTTTGTAGTAGTGTAAATACACATAGAGAAAAGCAATAAAAGGAAACCAATTACACTTAATTGACACTTAATAGACAACCCTATAATATATTTAATTGTTCTGTGCACATCTAAATTATGAAATTATTACAAAATGATAACTAGATAAATAATCAATTACACAAAATCTCAATACTCCCCCTCAAGTTGGTGTTACTAATTTACTAAAAAACTTTGAGATTCTCGATTTAACACCATCTTGGAAAAAATATCGACCAATTTCAGATTGATCAATAACATGATAATATTTTATTACATATTATTCAATATTTTTTTTCACTCATTTTTTTTTGTTTTGTTTGTTTGTTTTTTTTTTCCCCCATTTCAATCAAACTATCGACTTTTTTTTTAACAACAAAGATTTTTTTTTTTTTTTGCTCTTTTTCCTTAAATCTCTCTCTCGCGCGCTTTTTTTCCCCCCCTAATTTTGCCTTTTTCGTTTTTATTTTTATTTTTGAAATTATGCTTCAATGAATAGAGAAAACAAACAAACAAAACTTTAATATAAATAAAAGCAACTAACACACTAGAGTTCGTCTTGCCTCTTGAAAGGTGGCGTCCTTCGTCTAAACACGGTGTCAATGATGATGATAAATGGAACTGAAACGACGGCGACGAACACGACAGTAGCACATGCAGACTGATGATTCTCAATGATTCTATGTGAATTTGTTTTGATTATTTGAAAGGTTTGACGTTGTGATTTGTTGTTTGGATTGACAATTTGTGATTATTGATATGCGATTTGCAATTTGCATTTTGCAGGTTTGAATGATGGATGGTGATTTGATTATTTGCTATTTGCTATTTGTGATGACTGAAAATAATTGAATGAGTCTAATATTGGCTCTGATACCAACTTGAAATTTGGAATTCAAATAACTCTCATTCACAAACTGAAAATGATATATGTTGATGCCGAAAATGCCTCCGGCAGTAACACCCAATGTGATCGGGTTGTCTGGTCGGGACTGACTAGTCACTCCGCCGTCAATCACCTGCAAAAAGAAAGCACCTAGGAATGACGGGGACACCGGTGTGGTGTCTGCCGTGGGCACTCTGATGCTTAGGTCAGTTGAGGAACTGATGAGCGAAGGGAGAGGCAGAGCTTTGGTAAGGCAAAATAACCATACCTGAATTTGTGAATTCTTTTTCTATTTATAGGCACCTCTCGCGGGTCTAGATGCTCGGGGCGACCCAGCTGGGTCGGCTACCTAAGGTACCCGGCGGATGATTAGGCCTTATGTTTGCAGGTGCCGTTGGTCTAATGGATTAGCGCTACGTGTTTCTGACCCAGCACAGGGGATAGTAGAAGGGCTGTTGCTGGCGCCTGCAGGGACGGTCCCTGTCAAGGTAGGTGACGACGGGTGGTGATGTGACATGCTGCAGTAGTAGGTAGGCAGCGCCTGCAGCGGATGGGCACAGTGACGGAACTTGTGTTAGACGTTAGGTGGTAGGTGGAATGTGGGCCTTGGGGGACGCCTGTCGACTCCGGACACTCCTCGAGATAGGGTGCTCGGGGCACAATCTAGCCCGGGTACGCTGCTCACCCTGGCTAGACGACAAGACCTAGTCGGGTATTAGTGTTATTCGAGAACGGCATCTGGTCGGCAAAAGTCAGGCTACGGGCATCTGGTCCAGACGGGCGGGTATCGATGCATCCGCGTGGTCGGGTTACAATCGGAAATAAGATTCTATAGTCGGAGCAGATAACGACATCAACAGTATAATACTAGGCTTATAAATACACATAGAGAGAAACAATATAAGGAAACCAATTACACATAATCGGCACCTAATAAACAACCCTATAATAAATTTAATTAATCTGTTCACATCTAAATAAAAAAATGATTACAAAATGATAATTAGATAAATAATCAGTTTCACAAAATCTCAACATAAAGTATTTGGTTTCATTTGCTTAATATTTTGTCCCAAATATTAAGCAATTGTTTATTGTATTCATTTATAGTTTTCAAAAAGGATTATTCTCATTTTGTCTATAATTTTACACCGCCTATTCCCGTCTTGTCCAATATTCTCATGGAAATGCTTGTAATGCCCTCTTCTTGTCCCTCACATGCTGTAACATGAAACAATTTCGTCTATTTGTAACAACACAGGTAATGGATGGGATTAAATTAGACAAAATGATAGTTTGAAGTGGTTTAGTGTGAATTTTTAAAGTTTGAAGTACAAAATGATAGTGAAAGTAAAATTAATGATAAAATAAAAATAAATGTAAAGTTTATAAGAAGGCAAAAAATTAGGAAATTTCAATTTATGAAGTGTCTACTTTATAAGTTTTTCTGTTATATCTCCCATTTAAGTTATCCGTCCACAACTATAATATAATATATACTTGGTTATAGATATTTCATACAGTATCATTATTCTTACAGAGTACATTACCGGATTTGTTAGTCTTGGACATGATTTGTTTTTAGAAAAAATTGATTATGTTTTTCCTGACTGGAACTTTTAGGTATCTGTATTTCTGAGGGTGTAAAAGTGCTTGTTGAGATTTATTTTTTCCCCAATAATTAAAGGATTTTTTTTAGCAATAACGAAAAACCAACAAAATTATTTTTTAACTTGAGATCAGATGATTTAAACTCTATACCTTAGAATAAAACTGATAAAATTATGTTAGATTATGCTTGTAATTACACATTATTTTTCTTTTGGGATAGAAAAGAAAAGGAAAAAAGTAACATTCTAAATGATATACAGCAGCACCCTTACTGTGTTTTTCTAATTTTAACTGCCTTAGACTCATTACTAGCATGTCGAACTAATGGGTGAGAGGAAAAATATTTAGATAAGAATTCACATTTTAAAACCTGAAAGTGTTTCTATTATTATTTAACAAATGAAAACCATATATAGATCTCGTACTGTACGAACAAAACATAAATGAAAGTAATTTTATGATATATATATAGGAAAACTCTCTTATCCGGCATCCGGCCATCCGGCTGGGTGAGAGAAAGAGATAAAGAGAAAGAGAAAGAGAGAGAGAGAGAGAGAGAAAGAGAAGGGTAGACAATCCAAGATACTATCTAATACAATCAATTAATACATTAATCGGTATAAGTACCATTCGTGTCTGGCCAAAATGAGATGCCGGACATAATAGTAACCCTATGTATATTATATATTTTTAATAAAGAGTCTAATTACTACATATGATATTGAAAATTAGTAAAGAAAAAAATTATAGCTAAAAATAACATATATCTCTTATCTTTTATCTCTTATTACTTTTAAAAACATGAAAGGCACTGTTTACGGTGTTTTTTGTTCTTTCTCACGGGCTACCATGTTACGGGTCCAACATCTATCACATGGTATTTTTCATTTATTTTTTATTTGTCTATTTCACACGTATGGAATGCATGCTTTTCAACTAGTACAATCTAAAGAAATAACAAATGATTAAACTTATATAACAAACGTCAGTGTTTTAGCTTTTTTTTTTTTTTTTTTTCTTTTCTTTTTCTGGACAAAGAAGAAATTATGAAAGGAAACAATAAGGAAATACAATCAGCATCCTCAAGATTCAAGAACAATACTTTAGAGGAAAACCAACCTTGTACAACTTTCTTTTTTACTTTTAACGGTTTTAGAGAGCATGGAAAAAAATTATTAGACAATTAACACGGTACCCACTACATGGGGTAATTTCTATGATATCACACAAAATAAAAGTATATATCTTTGTAGCACTATAATTTAGGTTTTTTTAAGGGGATTTTTTTAATGTCATTGTAACGCTAGAATGTCTAGTAACTGCAGTATGATTATCTCTAATTATCTTAAATTATGATAGTGTATTGTATAGTTATTATATGATAATAAAATAAAAGAAAATAATCAAAATCAAATATTATTTAAAAAATATTTTCCAGAATTCAGGGGAAAAAATGTTATAAATTAAAGTTCAGGTGATATTTTTTGACAAAGTTTAAAGTTCGAGGGAAAAAATGTAATTTGTCCAAAAATTAACCTTATATATATATATATATATATATATATATATATATATCCGAACACCTGAAAAATAGAAGGGGAAAAAGCCGTTAGCCAGCTTCATTGGAAATTCGAAACAAAAATAAAAGAATAATAAAAAAAAGTGTAAATTAAATATGCATGAGAATTGGGGATGTTCAATTTTGGCTAATCCCAGTTGCCAATTCCAATCTTTATTTTTTTATTTTTTTTTTTTCGTTGCAAGCAGGGACTATAGAGAGAGAAGGAAAAAAAAAAATGAAAAAAAATGAAAAGGGATATCCTCATTGAGCCTTAATTACTTGTGTTGAAAGATGAAGTGCGTCATCTCATCTATATAAATACTATATATTACGTTTAAGTTTTTAAATAAAACACTCTACTTATTATTATTATTATTATTTTACCTTTTCAATTTTAGAATTTTGACTATTTAACTTTCAAAATATATTTTAATCTCTCGAACACAATGTCCTTATTACGCTATCACTTTGATGTTCTATATTGCCCATTATAAACAAACAAATGTTGACATGTATTTATATATTTCTGTATATATATATATATATATACATTTCTGTTACATATAACAATAATGAATATTGGATAATGGCGCAAACGCGGCGCATCCAAACGCACTTTAGCAACTCACCAACCTTGGACTCCACATGGAATTCCAACAAGGAATTATATAATATGTACATATATATAGATATATGCATATAATTATACGTTTACACTTTATTATTTTCTAAAGGTAATTCTATAAACGGTGCATCAAATTTTCTTACCGGACTTCTTCTCAAAAACACTTTTTTTTTCCCCCTAATTACTGGAAGTAAAATTATGTCTATGATCAATCTCCAACGATTTTAATCAGACTCAATATTTAAATTTAGATTTTATTTTTTCAAATCAGTTTGTACATAATTTGATATTCGTTAACACACACTACACATAACACCAAGTAATAACATACATCTAAACCATTCAATTTTGTAACATTATCCTTGTCTTTTCCTTTTATTTGCTCACGAAAATTGAAAAAGAATAAGAATAAAGGGAAGATGTTCACCCAACCGTTACACTTAATAAAAAGTGAGTTTTATCTGTGAATTATATTACGATAAGACTTATTTTTTTTATTTATGTGTAGTACGTTAAATACCAGTGATATCTTAACATTGCTGATCATTAAAAAGCCAAATTAATATTCTATCTAAAGGTGACCGAGAAAACAGTTTTACCTACCAGATAACAAATGGAGAATATAGGAACAATATTAATATAAAGGAATCATTCCAATAGTAAACTCCATTATCTCTTTCATGCGGGTGAGTTTAACATTAACAAATAGAACTTAGGATAGGACAACGAATAAACACATACTTGTTACATATATATATATATATATGTATATATATATTTAAAAAAATAAATGAAAGGGAATTTAAATTTAACTAAAGTTTTGTTGTCCAAATCAGATTGGTCAATTTTCATATGATGATAATAAAGTTGGAAGTTTTAATAAGTTTTCGCTGCCCACATAGAGTCTTTTTCAAAGAAGCTATGCAACAATAAGTGTACGTTAGACTACCTAATCATGGTTTCCTTGTCTTATTATTTGCCTTTTTGTTTATATATGTTAAGGGATAAGATAGGCTTAATAATTCTCTTAATTTTATGCTTTGGTGGTTGAGATATTGCCGAGGATAAAGTAATTCGTGAGGCCGTTTCATTCATTCTAATTTGAAAATTATCAGGGCATGTGCACGCGCATATGCATAAATATATACACACACACATATATTTATTTACACATACACACACACACACACATATATATATATATATGTATACAGATAGAGAAACGTTTAAAAAGTGCATAATAATTATGGAAATAGGTTTGGAGATAATACATGTTATATAGTTTTAAGTTTGGCTAAGCAAATATTAATACAAAAGAGTAACAATAGTAAAAGCCAAAAGTTTGGTTTAAATAAAATGAAAGCCAAAAAGTTGATCAACTTGGTTTACACTTTACTGCACATGGATTTCATTTTTTTTTTCCCTTTAAAAAAATCTACAATTTTCCGGTAGATTTTAACTTCTGCAAGATGTTTTTTGGTGCGAACTTTTGCAAGATTTGATAGGCACGAATAATGACAAGCAATGTGCAACCATATATAGCCTATCCTAGTCATGTAATACACCACATTCAAACAAAGATGTCTTACGTTAAAGGGATTTGACATTGATCAATATCATATATATATATATAGTCTAATAATAATTTTATATCTAATTTTATTATAAGATATAGAGTTTGAATTACTCATTTGTAAACTAAAAAAAATTATATTTCAATGCCTGTCTCAAAAATTAAGAAACACAGTTTGTCCTTTTTTCTTTCATGTACTTGTTGAAAAAATAAATAAAATGAAATAAAAAGGAAGAACAAATGATATATTTTTTTTGTTTTCTTATAAGTTGCTTGAATACAATTTGATTTTAATCAGAACTAGCCAAAAGATTATAATTTTGCTTCAAAATTAAACGAGTAATGCTTATAATTTAGTAGAGGTACTTCATTTGATGTTTAGTAATTGTGTTTTTCTTTTTCTTTTTCTTTTTTTTAAAGTGTGATACTTTTATACTATCAAATTAAATAAAAAAAATAAAAATTGAAGGGCCTTTTTACGGTATATATATGCGAGTATTCCCGAAGCTTATAGACCATTATCGATACTGCGTTGATTGTGTCGGTATAATACGATTTTTCCTGGTAATGATATGTATATGAGTAATTTGAAAAAGTGCTTTTGTAATGCAAATTCTATTGTGAACATTAGCCGAAAGAAAAGAGACAGTAACAAAAAGAAAATCCCACTTTTCCTTTTCTATTTCTTTTTGGGGATTTGAGGAATATATTTCTTGATAAATATTATTGATTACAAGTCTATGAAGTCAAGTTATTCCTTGTGAGGTTCTCGTAGCTATATATACATTTACGTGTGTGTGTGTGTGTATGTATATATATATATATATATATCACTCAAATTATTCTCTCCCTTACTCCATCCATACTTTATCTATATCATTATCTATTTACTATATTAATTTATAAATTAAAATAATAAAGGTTTCTCCTTTCATCCATTCTCCTCATCTGTCATGTGGTATTTTCTTTCTCCAATTTTTTTTTTTCTCATATTGAAATGATTTTTTAAAATATATTCATACTTAAACATTATTTCATGTAATCCTCTCTATTACTATTTTTTTATAATACATCTTAATTAATTTTATATTGGATTAATTTTTTTTTAGTATGCGTGGATATATATGTGTGTGTGTGTGTGGGGTTTCAAGAAAAAAAAAAAAAAAAAAAAAAAAAAAAAAAAGCCCACCTGAGTGTGAACAAGCTGCTTGATGTTGGGCCGTTGGCAGAGAACAGGATATCAAAAGAAGATGAATGTACTTACCACCTAAATAAAATATTTTTTCATTTCACAAAATTAGCATTACTGAAAAAGGCCCCTTTTTTTTTTTTTAAATAAATTATTTCACTTTTTTCTTTTTAGAACAGCTAAAGGCGGAGGGCCTGCAGCTTATTAATTGCATTTTCATTCTTTACAACAAAGCATATCCTAAATGTTAAAAACATATCTATTTGTGTGATTTTTCAACAAAATCATATCTTTTTTTTTTTTGGTTGAAAATATGATAGACAGACAGCTTTCCAAACTCATAAAAATGTTGTTTATATTAATGTGAAATTGTTCGAAGGCCACACTCGACCATATTTCAAGCTAAAAAATCTTCCAATCAGCAGAAGGTCAATATTGGAAATTTTGCAAGGTCTAACCCAACTTACACGTCTAAATGTACAACCTACAAAGCTGTTCTATCAATATATATATATATATATATATATAATTTATTTTCAACCAATTACAGGTATGAGCACAAGAACAATAGTGAATCCCTAGCCTAGTAAAGCGAAATCTTTCTTTTTTTTTTTTTCCAAGCAGAAAAAGAAAAAGAAAAGTTCTTTTTTTCTTTTTTTCCCCTATGTTTACTTCTTGACTTTAGCATCGTTGAGTCTACTTATTTTTTGGTCCCTCCATTCCTATTTTGTCTTTTTCTGTTGTACAAGAACGGGAAAATTATTCAAGTTTTCAGAAAAGTAAATACTAAAATATGTGAAGTAGGCTATGGTACATTTTACTTTTTTTTTAGTTAGATTCATGTGGGATCCAAAAATCATAACCATTATATGATTAAAAGAAGCAATCTATGACGTTGAAAATGTCCAAATTTTATTAAATAGCAAGCGAATAGTTTTATTTCTTCTTTAATAGCTCATATCGTCTCTTTTTATTACCCGATAACTAAAATATGAGGCATTTAGTATTGTCATCCTCTAAAATTTGTTATCATTTGACAATTTATTTTTTAAATTTCTAATTTTAATAATTTACTGCATGAACTTTTTAAATTATTACAATGTATTTCATTTGACAAAATCCCATGAAAAACCACATTTTTCACCCAAAAAAAAAAATTTCAACTCTAATACAAACCACTTCCACATTCAAATCTTCAATGGATAAAGTCTGTTAAAATAAAAGATAATGAATGCAAACTTTTGAAAGGTAATAAATTTAGAAGGACAACGATTTTATATACTACTAGAATTTATTCGAACTATACTAGATACGATAAGAGCTGACAAAGAATATATATAAATTTATATATCAGACTTTGTAGCAAATCAATGTTTGTCACAAAACATTAGATACCCAATTGACCAATTTGAAATGAAAAAGAGAAATAGAAGCCTGGGAAACTGTGCAAAAATTTATGAAGAACGGTGGGCATTATGTAGTATAGAGAGCATGGCGGGAAGATGGAAAAATGGAAATATATATATATATATATAATATGTACATATAATATATATATATATATATATATATATTAAGGAGGGGAGTCATGAGTGAATGTGGGGTCTTTAAGAGACAGCTAATGAAGATTCTGAGGAGGAAGACCTGGGGGACCACGTTTAAGAAACCGCTGAACAAAAACAGAAACACTGGCCTGAATTTCTGGGTTTGGGGACACCAAGATGTTGTCGTCAAAAAGTTGACTATGGAAGAGTGGAGAGCCCTCCATTTTTAACCCCCCCGGCCTCTTGTTCGGTTTTATTGACCGAAATCGCTCTTTGAACTGTTATAATAATTATTTTAGTGGTCTGACGTCTATGAATGATCCTTCTAAAATAATTTCACATCTTAAAAAAAATAATTTTTACGGATAATATCAAATAAAGGATCTTATCGTAGGGATTTTTAAAATAGAATTATGTTTTGTTCGTCTTGTAGTTGCGACCCCCAACTAGTCCTTCCGTTTTTAGTTTTTAGTTTTTAGTTTTTTGTTTTGTTTTTAATTAATCCATGAGCTTGGTCTCCTAATATGAGCAAATATGGCTCAATAGGTACATTAATTGGCGTGTCGATTAATTGACGTGTCGGACTCTTACGATCATACTAAAAAAAAGAATAGTTACGACTAATTATCCTTCAACGTATTTTGTGATAAATTATAATAAATAATATATTTTATAATTATTTTTAAAATTTATAACAAATTTTTTAAAAGATGATAAATTATAATATATATTTTATGTTATAAATTTATGTGCATAATTTCATATTAGATAGTAAGAGAGAGAAGAGAAAGGAGAACCAATATGGCTCAATGAGGACATTAATTCGAGTGTGGGGCTCTTAAGGTCATACTAAAAAAAAAAAAAAGTTTCGGTTTGATTTATCCTTCAACTTATTTTATTTGCAAAAACATACTACCAAATTTTGTGTAAATTCTATTTGTGCCAAATTGCAGAATTATACATAGCATAATTAAAAAGTCCTCTGTTTTTATTTTGCAACTATCATTAATGAATTTTAACTTCCCGCTCGATTCAACCCCAAAGCGACCATCGTTAAGTCGATCGGTTTCTTATCTCATCAAGATAATAATTGAGTATCACAATTTAATATTATATTTCCAAAATATATACATATTTATGTTTTTAATCAAATTCCCATATAGTATAACAAAAATATCCCACTAATTGGTTTAAATTACATGCTGTAAAACAAAATAAAATGAAATTATTTGGTTTAGTTTGTTCGGTTTTATACACTGGGAATATCAAAACGGAAAAAACAAAAAATCCACCATATTTAATCAAAATTCAATAATATTCCATGTGTTCTATATTATATTAAATAAAAAAAAATTCTACTTTGTATTCTCCTAATCAAGTAAAATGTACGTGTTTGATTTACTCAAACGCATGAAAAACTTCATAGTTTAGGAGGGGAAGAATATTACAAATTAAAATTCGATGGGTATTTTAATACAAGACCCAAAGTTCGAGGGAAAATTATGAAATTTGCCTTTTTTTTTATTACAAAATTCACAAATCAAAAACACTCAGTCATTTTTTTTTTAATTTTTTGAAAATGATTAAAATCGTTGAACAGTTGTAACTGAAATAAATCGGCCAATCAATCGTTGTTTGGTCTTTCATTTTATTTTATTTTTTAAGTTACTCTTTCACCTCCTATGAGAGCAAAGGTTGATCGAAAAGTAAAGGTGATAAAAAAAAATTTATACTTCAAGTAATCCGGTAGATAAGAGGTCTCAGGTTCAAATTTAATCGAGAAGAGCTACTACTTTCTTACTTGATAGTGGGAGCTTCCATTCACCAACGTACACTAAAAGTACTCTCCGAACTGTGCTGGATAGTCACCCATCACACCGCTCTCAAACCCAACCTGTGGTGGATCCTAGTAGACAAAGTAAAAGCGTTACAGCACTTTAAGACTATTTTCATATTATTGGCTCAATTTTTACGGAGTTTGATAAAACTCTAATAACCAATTTTATCTATCTGATTTAAGTAATTATGACTCAATATAAATATTAATTAATATTTAAATACTTGCTTAATCTGTACTAAAAAAATAGCTACGGCTGTTCACCCTTTCCTGTACTTTTTATTTTTATTTTTCCATTAAAAAAGTTGTGAAAAAAGTTACTCTTTATATCCATTTTAAGATGAAAATGTTTTTCCACAACATCCATAAATAAAGTAGGCCCCACGACACTCCCAAGCATGGATCTGGAGACGTTGAGTCCAACCTGAAGGATTTGGGCTTCAGTGGGCCGAATCAGCCCATAAAATTCTGCTAACATCTTTAGCAATGAAATTCATCCAAAGTAATATTTGGATTGAAACATTTTGGATGAAAATATTTAGTGGATGTTTGGATGCACAATTTAAATCTTAAAATTATAATTTAATTTTTATTTTTTTTTCTCTCAGTTTTATTATTCACACAGTTTTGTAATTCAAACTTTAAAAGTCTATAATTTTGAATAGACAAGTCCAAATGAGATATATATATTTCTTAAATTGTAAAGAATTTCGAGACGAGCGAAACAAGTTCTATATTGATATTTTTTTTCTGAATACATTCTAAGTTTTTACACTTTTTAACTCCAGTAATTCAAATACCTCGATAAATGTATAATAAATTTAAACTTAAATTCTATAATCCAAATTTCAACACTAAGCGCATGCCAAGTATTGTTAAAAAAAAAAAAAAATCTAAATAGTCAAAAAGTTACTGCCTCTAATATTTAAAATTTTGTCTAAAAATTATAAATGACAATATTTTTTAATATTTCATACCATTTCAAATGTTGTTCATAAATACTCATTTGAAATGGTAGGAAATAAAAATATATTTAAAATGATTAGAAATGGTTAAAACATTTAAACGTTCTTATGTGCAGATAAAATATTGCAGTAACTCCGAGGAAAAGATTAAAAAAAAAAAAAAGAGCAAAAGTAATATGAATGGAACCTCAATTGTTTAGAAAGGAGTATAATTTTCAGTGTTTAACCAGAAAAATAGAAGGCATAAATATTCCCATTCGATTCAAATCAAATGTTCTTTTTCTTTCCGCAGATATTACAGAGGAGTTGACAATTGAAATGTTAGGATATGCTTTAGAGTGATACCTTGGGATAAACAAGAATATGTTCCTGATTTTTTTCCAACTTAAAAAATCTGCTAACATAGTGGTAGAATTAGCAAAATTCGTACACTATTTCTTTGAAAAGATATTTGTCCAATATATATACGTGGGAATAATTAATGCAAATTGTATATCCTTTTTGTTTTTCTATACAATGTGAGAGTAAACTCGCGTTGTCTGGACCTAAATGCCCATCACATTTTATTTTATGTTGTTTGACCAAGTTATTATTGGTGCATCATCTTGATAATATATGTTTGAATGGTTATTATTATACATAAATTAAAACTGCTAACGAAGTTAAAAATGACAATTGTAATTATTGGAATAATTAGGCAAAAAGATTACTAGAAAGATGTATAAACAAAACTGCATTACCCAACTCGATCCATAATAGAGTGATGATTAAAATTTAAATTGGGTCAATCCGTATGTTTTAGATGAAAATAGTTATTTAATTCTGAAAAAAAAAAATGCAAGAGAATAGAAATCTAGGCCCAACCCGACCCAAATATTTAGGTCGGATCAACCCGTGTTTATATGTAATTAGGTCAGGCCTAACACCGGGGCTAAATCATGAATAACGAACCGAACCATTTTGGTCCGTCCAATATTTATAGTTCTAACCTGACACAAGAATATTTTGTTCTAGAGGGAAAAAAATAATAAATAATTAGTAGGACATATGAAGTACCCTTGGCCTGCTCCACTTTAAGCCAATTTTAAAAAGACAGATAAATTTGTAATCAGATCTCGCTTTTAGGATTTTAATTTTTTGAGAGAGAATGTTCAAAAACTTGTAATTAATTAGTAAGTATTGGAGAAAGAATTAAGGGATTTTTTTATAGTATGACTTTTTTTTTTTTAACTATGATCAAAACTATTGTTTTAGTCATTAATGGAGCAATTATGTCTCAAGCGTTGTAAATTTTAACATGGACATCATAGATCAGATCGTTAAATAATTAATCAACGGTTAAAAACAGTTCCTACTAGTAGTCTAAAATTAAATATCCTATCTTATGAAAGCTCTTAGGAATTAAGCCACTACTCAATTGCTGTCCAAAAACTTAGCAAGTAATAATGAGAAGTAAGAAAGAATTGAACCTCCTATATTTAATTTGGTTTTGAAGATCATTAATGTTATCATTATGATGCCATTAATCTCCAAGAAATTCAAAATGAAATTAAGTGCCTATTGACAAGTGGGATTTATGGATCATAAATCACTTTCAGGCATGTAGATGAAAAGATGAAACACAAATGCAAAATCAAGTATATATACCTTTAGCACACCAAGAAATTGTGGGGAAAAAGAGAGGAGAAAACTTAGCACTTAAGATACGTAAAAATTATCTCAATAACACCCTATTGCTCAGATATTTCGGAAGAACAATTCATATTTTCTTTGATTTCTTTCTTTGGTTAACAACGAATTAGGAAGATAAGCTTAGCGAGCAGCCGGAACGGAAAGGAGATTATAATGGATCCCCGATGAGATGTTTGTTAAGGACTCTCCGATGTTTAAATCAGTAAGCTTCGAGAGAAAATAAAAGTGATAGAGTAATATTGAAGGATAAATGCCCGTACTTTTAAAGGATTGATCAATGTGACATTTATAGGTGCACTGTTTACTCGAGTAATGTCTGAATCTAAACCCATACACCCGAGTAAACTCAACCAGACCGTTCGTGTAGGGATTGCATATCATATATATATTTGAGATCGGGGAGGAAATTAAGTCACTCGTTTTCAAAGATTGGGAGATATACAAAGGATTTAAAAAAAAAAAAGCGCAATATAATGGAATGATTTATTTATCTATACGGCACAATAAAAGACTTTAAAAAAAAAGTAATACAAAAGATTTTAAAGTATTTAAAATAATATTGATGTTGGATATGTTTAAGCGAGAAATGTTAAAATAAATATCATGTTCTATTTCTTATTCTATACGGCACGAACGAAATGAAAGTCATTCTCAAAGAACCATCGCAAAACTATACATTAATAGGGAAGAGCAACTGGTCTAGATGGCAGTTGGCATAGTGATTTTTCTTTATTAGGAGTTGAATTTTTCATAGTAATTTTTATTTATTAGGAAATAAGCGAGAAATGTTAAAATAAATATCATATTCTATTTCTTATTCTATACTGTACGAACGAAATGAAAGTCATTCTCAAAGAACCATGGCAAAACAATACATTAATAGGGAAGAGCAACTGGTCTAGATGGCAGTTGGCATAGTGATTTTTCTTTATTAGGAGTTGAATTTTTCATAGTAATTTTTATTTATTAGGAAATAAGTGAGAAATGTTAAAATAAATATATTCTATTTCTTATTCTATACTGTACGAACGAAATGAAAGTCATTCTCAAAGAACCATGGCAAAACTATACATTAATAGGGAAGAGCAACTGGTCTAGATGGCAGTTGGCATAGTGATTTTTCTTTATTAGGAGTTGAATTTTTCATAGTAATTTTTATTTATTAGGAAATAAGCGAGAAATGTTAAAATAAATATCATATTCTATTTCTTATTCTATACCGTACGAACGAAATGAAAGTCATTCTCAAAGAACCATGGCAAAACAATACATTAATAGGGAAGAGCAACTGGTCTAGATGGCAGTTGGCATAGTGATTTTTCTTTATTAGGAGTTGAATTTTTCATAGTAATTTTTATTTATTAGGAAATAAGTGAGAAATGTTAAAATAAATATCATATTCTATTTCTTATTCTATACTGTACGAACGAAATGAAAGTCATTCTCAAAGAACCATGACAAAACTATACATTAATAGGGAAGAGCAACTGGTCTAGATGGCAGTTGGCATAGTGATTTTTCTTTATTAGGAGTTGAATTTTTCATAGTAATTTTTATTTATTAGGAGTTGAATTTTTCATGTATGGGCCATGAAAGAAGGGACAAGAAATGAAGCCAATAGTCGAGAATTCTGAAGCTGACAGAATGGTTGAGAAGTTCATTAGCTTGTACGCATTTCAAATTCCTCTATTTTAAGAAAATTTAGATGTCTTATATAAATTGTTTTATTTTTTATACGAACCGCGCTAATAACGTGACGAAATTTAATATCAAATCTGGAAATAACAACCCAAGATCTTTAATTAATTCGTGAGCATTCCTTACAGCCTTGATGTCTTTATCAATTTTCATTTCCAATCCAACGTTAGAGAATTTTACTCAAAAGAGAGAGGAGAAAAAACCAATAATATATCAACGTTTGTGAAGGAGTCCAATTTGAACGACTTTTTGGTGTTCTGTTATCCTTCATGATTATGGCATTCAACTTCCCCACATCTGTTCTTCGGAGTTTACTATTCAACTTTTGTTTGCTGAATTATGACAAACACATCACGATTACCGTCACAATTTGCCAACACCCCGACCTATTGTTTTGAAAACATTTTTTTTTTAACTCTCATTTTTTATAAGGAGAATTTTACGGTGGGGGACGTAGTTTCTCTCCCACCGATTGGGTGAAATATTCATTTACTATTGGATCATGATCTAACGGTAGAAAATAGTGAATGAATACCGAATTAAAATAAGGCATCCCACATCTGAGCAGTGTCATATTGAATCATTTCTATTAAAAAAAATAATAACTAAATTAAAAAAAAAAAATGCGACAGCATGATAGTGGGTCTCGTTGTCTGCCCTCCCAAGTATCAGCCATGCCGCCGCACCAATCAAATGGGGTAAAAATAGTTAAAAATTTGGTGAATTTTTTTAATCCTATCCATTCAAAACCAATCGGATGCTCAAATTTTTTTACCCCATTAATGGTGTAAAATTTTTTACATCATTGTAGAACTTTCCTTTTGATAAAGTTGTTTTTAAAAATGATTTTCGTAAATAACTTCCGATTTGTACAAGTTAAAGTAAGAAGCAAAAACCAAAATAAGAAATCATTTTTTAAAATTTTGTTAAGGGAATAAGAAAAAGGGTGATTTTATTGGTATTGGCACTCCTCTCTTGATGATTCTCTACATCTTATTTCTAAACACACGCCTCTCTTAAATTTGAAATGATTAGATTTACTTATTTATGCCTCTATATATTCATAAACTGTAACAACCCCTCACGGATTATTACAGTTGATTTCTCTTTTTAATATTTATCTCTTATAAAATTGTGAAAAATAATTATAGATGCTGGGAATCTATCGTCAAATTTTTAACAGAAGTTAGTAAAAAAGGATGAAACAAATAATTATATTAATAATGTATAGTATCCTCACTGAAAAATATTTTTGCAGGCACCCAGTTGTTTAAGCCTTATAAAACCTATAATCTCAGCCAAACTTCAAAGATTCTAATTCCACAAGATAAAAAGCACCAAAAAAAAAAGAAAGAATTTCTTTGATGCCATTAGATGTGAAGATGACACAGCTTTTAAATTTTTTAAAAGCTTCAATTTTGGAATAAAGGAGGAACAAATAGAAAAGTGAAAAACAGAATCAAAACCAATAGACATTGTCGAGATTATGACCTTTCTTCCTCATCTATAGGTGCACTGTTTACTCGAGTAATGTCTGAATCTAAACCCATACACCCGAGTAAACTCAACCAGACCGTTCGTGTAGGGATTGCATATCATATATATATTTGAGATCGGGGAGGAAATTAAGACACTCGTTTTCAAAGATTGGGAGATATACAAAGGATTTAAAAAAAAAAAGCGCAATATAATGGAATGATTTATTTATCTATATGGCACGATAAAAGACTTAAAAAAAAAAGTAATACAAAAGATTTTAAAGTATTTAAAATAATATTGATGTTGGATATGTTTAAGCGAGAAATGTTAAAATAAATATCATGTTCTATTTCTTATTCTATACGGCATGAACGAAATGAAAGTCATTCTCAAAGAACCATCGCAAAACTATACATTAATAGGGAAGAGCAACTGGTCTAGATGGCGGTTGGCATAGTGATTTTTCTTTATTAGGAGTTGAATTTTTCATAGTAATTTTTATTTATTAGGAAATAAGCGAGAAATGTTAAAATAAATATCATATTCTATTTCTTATTCTATACTGTACGAACGAAATGAAAGTCATTCTCAAAGAACCATGGCAAAACTATACATTAATAGGGAAGAGCAACTGGTCTAGATGGCAGTTGGCATAGTGATTTTTCTTTATTAGGAGTTGAATTTTTCATAGTAATTTTTATTTATTAGGAAATAAGCGAGAAATGTTAAAATAAATATCATATTCTATTTCTTATTCTATACTGTACGAACGAAATGAAAGTCATTCTCAAAGAACCATGGCAAAACTATACATTAATAGGGAAGAGCAACTGGTCTAGATGGCAGTTGGCATAGTGATTTTTCTTTATTAGGAGTTGAATTTTTCATTGTAATTTTTATTTATTAGGAAATAAGCGAGAAATGTTAAAATAAATATCATATTCTATTTCTTATTCTATACTGTACGAACGAAATGAAAGTCATTCTCAAAGAATCATGGCAAAACAATACATTAATAGGGAAGAGCAACTGGTCTAGATGGCAGTTGGCATAGTGATTTTTCTTTATTAGGAGTTGAATTTTTCATAGTAATTTTTATTTATTAGGAAATAAGCGAGAAATGTTAAAATAAATATCATATTCTATTTCTTATTCTATACTGTACGAACGAAATGAAAGTCATTCTCAAAGAACCATGACAAAACTATACATTAATAGGGAAGAGCAACTGGTCTAGATGGCAGTTGGCATGGTGATTTTTCTTTATTAGGAGTTGAATTTTTCATAGTAATTTTTATTTATTAGGAGTTGAATTTTTCATGTATGGGCCATGAAAGAAGGGACAAGAAATGAAGCCAATAGTCGAGAATTCTGAAGCTGACAGAATGGTTGAGAAGTTCATTAGCTTGTACGCGTTTCAAATTCCTCTATTTTAAGAAAATTTAGATGTCTTATATAAATTGTTTTATTTTTTATACGAACCGCGCTAATAACGTGACGAAATTTAATATCAAATCTGGAAATAACAACCCAAGATCTTTAATTAATTCGTGAGCATTCTTTATAGCCTTGATGTCTTTATCAATTTTCATTTCCAATCCAACGTTAGAGAATTTTACTCAAAAGAGAGAGGAGAAAAAACCAATAATATATCAACGTTTGTGAAGGAGTCCAATTTGAACGACTTTTTGGTGTTCTGTTATCCTTCATGATTATGGCATTCAACTTCCCCACATCTGTTCTTCGGAGTTTACTATTCAACTTTTGTTTGCTGAATTATGACAAACAAATCACGATTACCGTCACAATTTGCCAACACCCCGACCTATTGTTTTGAAAACATTTTTTTTTTAACTCTCATTTTTTATAAGGAGAATTTTACGGTGGGGACGTAGTTTCTCTCCCACCGATTGGGTGAAATATTCATTTACTATTGGATCAAGATCTAACGGTAGAAAATAGTGAATGAATACCGAATTAAAATAAGGCATCCCACATCTGAGCAGTGTCATACTGAATCATTTCTATTAAAAAAATAAGAACTAAATTAAAAAAAAAAAAATGCGACAGCATGATAGTGGGTCTCGTTGTCTGCCCTCCCAAGTATCCGGCCATGCCGCCGCACCAATCAAATGGGGTAAAAATAGTTAAAAATTTGGTGAATTTTTTTAATCTTATCCATTCAAAACCAATCGGATGCTCAAATTTTTTTACCCCATTAATGGTGTAAAATTTTTTACATCATTGTAGAACTTTCCTTTTGATAAAGTTGTTTTTAAAAATGATTTTCGTAAATAACTTCCGATTTGTACAAGTTAAAGTAAGAAGCAAAAACCAAAATAAGAAATCATTTTTTAAAATTTTGTTAAGGGAATAAGAAAAAGGGTGATTTTATTGGTATTGGCACTCCTCTCTTGATGATTCTCTACATCTTATTTCTAAACACACGCCTCTCTTAAATTTGAAATGATTAGATTTACTTATTTATGCCTCTATATATTGATAAACTGTAACAACCCCTCACGATTATTACAGTTGATTGCTCTTTTTAATATTTATCTCTTATAAAATTGTGAAAAATAATTATAGATGCTGGGAATCTATCGTCAAATTTTTAACAGAAGTTAGTAAAAAAGGATGAAACAAATAATTATATTAATAATGTATAGTATCCTCACTGAAAAATATTTTTGCAGGCACCCAGTTGTTTAAGCCTTATAAAACCTATAAGCTCAGCCAAACTTCAAAGATTCTAATTCCACAAGATAAAAAGCACCAAAAAAAAAAGAAAGAATTTCTTTGATGCCATTAGATGTGAAGATGACACAGCTTTTAAATTTTTTAAAAGCTTCAATTTTGGAATAAAGGAGGAACAAATAGAAAAGTGAAAAACAGAATCAAAACCAATAGACATTGTCGAGATTATGACCTTTCTTCCTCATCTATAAATTTCCGAGATCTACATATGGTTTCCATAACCACAACATTCCTTTCTCAAAATAGTATTCTAAGAATTTTCTGAGCTAGAAAAAACAACAAAGAGAGAGAGAATATGGCTCAAAAAGCAAAATGGAGTCTCAGCTGGACATCAAGTCCTCTGCAGAAAGGATCTACCAAACCTTCAAAAACAAACAGAACCACTTGCCCAAAATGTGCCCTAACGTGGTTCAGGACATACAGCTGATAGAGGGTGACTGGGAGTCCGTTGGTTCACTCAGGAAATGGATTTTTGCTCCAGCTGGTAAGGAATTTAATTAATTTCGAAACAATGCATATAATGTTTTTCCGAGATTTATTTTAACAGTAATCAAATTGCTTTTATATATCTTCTTATCATGTAAAATACTCATGTGATAATCACGCACAACTTAATTCAGACACATAATCCAACTCCAACTTAAACTTTTTTTTTTTAATATATGAGCATCATTTTAGTATGTATATATTTTATGTGTGTATATATATATTATTCCGTATCACAAAATTGCTAAATAGGGCAAGGCTTTTAAATGCTATCGCGTACATTCTAGTTGTTTTGTAACTATATTGAATTTATCGTTTTGCGTACTGGTAATTAATGGGACAACAGTAAATACTTACCAAAATTAGGATGGAGGGACTTCATGTGGGTGACATCGGGGTGGCAATCTAATTTTGATGTTGTAGAGTTCCTTGACGTCAGTTTATTTGCCGAATGTTTTTAGGCATCCGTTGCAATCTCCTTTTGTGAGAAGTGATCTCGTCTAGTAGGTTTTATATATACTTCTAGGTTAGATATATTGATACGGTGTTTTTTTTAATTTATTTATTTGGGTAGGCGAGTCTAACTATGTACTTAATTTGATGTGAAACTACTATTAGACTATATTTGCAACTAGATATATACACGTCGACATAGTTGATCATTTAAGGTTTCATGACAGGTGATTCTAGTACTGAGATTGCTACAATGAGAATTGAAGCTGCAAATGACAACAAGAAATCGGTGACTTTCAGCATTGTGGAAGGAGATGCCAAGAAACACTACAACAGTTCCGTAGTCACAATTGAGGCTATCGATAAGGCTGACGGAAGTGGCTCAACTCTGAAAATGACTGCAGAGTATGAGAAGGCGAACTCGGGTGTCCAGAACCCGAGAAGTATTTCGACTTTGCGTCCGTCTTTTCAAAAGTATAGACGCCAGCCTTGTCAACAATGCCTAATGCAGAAAGGGCAGACCCCTGCAGTGGAAACTATATGCCACTAATTAAATAAAGGTTGCGAAGCTTTAGTTTAGGGCTTCCTTAATATGTATTGTGGCTTGTGTCTGATGTACTTATGTGTGTGGAAGATTTTTCTTTGCTTTTAAAACCTTTGAGAAAGCAAAGCAAAATTTCTTGTTTGTTAAAGAGAGTCCTTACTATTCCTATTAAAAAGCTTTTTATAGTAATTAGTTTCTTTGCCGTTAGAATTCTAGTAATTTAATTAATTTCCAAATCAACAACTATTTTTAACAAATTAATAATGAGGAAGAACAAAATCCTCCACTCAAATTTATTAAAAGGATTTAAAAATATAGAAATAAGCTTTCTGAGAAGATAGGATGTTAAAGACATTGCCGACCTAGTCAAGATATCATGAGTACAGATCTCGATCTTCATCATTTGTTAAAAAAAAAAAAAAAGCCTTTAGAGAAGGTACATGAATACAACTAGGGATGACAATATTCCCTGCGGGGATCCGCCCCAAACGGGGAGGGAATGGGGGACAAAATTCAAAGATGGATATGAAATCTTATCCCCAAAATTTAGCGGGGCGGGGATGGGAAAAGCACTCCCCGCTCTGCCCCCATCCTCATATATATATATGTGTATATATATATATATGTGATTTCTTATACATTTATAAGTATATAATATAATATGAAAATTATATTTGAAAGTGTATACATTCATAAATGAACATTGAAATTATGAGAAATAGACAAAAAAATGATAATTTTATATTTATTTTTTTATGGGTTCAAGTTTTTTTTTTTTAGCTTAAGTGTTTTATAAAGGTTTAATTTTAAGAGTTTGTAACATTTTGATGAGGTTTTAAATATATTTATTTTTTAAGATTTTATTTGCATATATATAAAGTTGGTTTGTTTATAAAATCTTTGGTTTTGAACTAAATTTATGGTGTATTTCTACTTTATTTTTTGTTTTTACTTTATTATATTTCAATTTTATATTTATAATAGATGAGAACAGGATTGGTACGGGGAAGTCCTTCCGACGGGGAATCCCCGTCCCTGGCCCCATTTCTATTTTAGCAGGGACTGGGATGGGGATGGTTTTGATGGCGAAGATGGGGATGGAAAAGCATTCTCCGGCCTTGCCCAGTTCCGTCCTGTCCTATTGCCATCCCTAAATACAATCTTGTGATGTTAAATGAAAAAAGTGAAGACACTAACTAATAGGAATCAAATAAGAAATTCGGTATTCCTTGTAGTAAATTTATTATAAAGTTTAGCATGTGACAAATTTAACATCAAAAATTAAAGATCTAAACCAAACTGACCTCTATCCTCCATTGCTTTATTATCTTATCTTTTTCCTTGGAAATTAGAGAGAGAGAGAGAATAAAAAATCTAAACCAAACCGAACTCAACTTTATAGTAGTGCAAAAATTATTCTCGTTTTCATTAAAAAAAAAAAAAAAAAAACTCATTCTGAAAACACCCCGAACAAACACAGAGGAAGAAACAGAGATGAGCAGAGAATAAAATACATAGGACTAACTATATCATCACCAAATAAGCAAAACACACAATAGAATACACAGGAGTAACTGTTCTCTTTATATATATATATATATATATATACCCATATATACAAACAAGCTAGCACCGAAAACGACAAAGGAACAAACAAACCGAAGACATTCAACATGAATCAAAGATGCAATTCGTTATTTTTTTTCTTTTTAAATGAGGGGGAAATAAATGAGAGAGAGAAATAAAGCGGATTACATAGGCTCAGATTGATTAGAGTGAAAATATACAACTGCGGCTATTTGCCCACCTTCAATTTTCACGAATTTAGGACTAAGCTCTGAAAAGCCAAATTCAAAAACAGAAAGAAGTTGTGAAAGATAGAAAATAAAATCGCAATATAAAGAAAATATACTCATGGAACGCAATCAATCAAGAGAATGAAGCGAATTTTCAAGCCAAAACAAAATCCAGAGAAGTTGGTGGCCTTCCCGTTCAAACCCTAGATTATTTGAGAGAGTAAATTTGAGGAAGGAAATATGAAAGGGGAAAATTTGAGTGGGCGGAAATCATTAAGAAGAGAAGGAAATACCCTTGGATGGGATTTTCCATCCGTGCTTGCGGTTTTGTGCGAACCGATTATAGAAGAGAGAGGTTGAACTGATCATGATCATGATTCGTCGGGAAGGGAGTTATTTTTTCGTGGGGAATAGAGTCTTTTTTTTTTGTTATACTTTTTAAATTAAGATAAAAAAGGATATTCATTAATAAATGGGAGAGAGGACAGCCCTGCTTGGCGCGATTTTTTTTGCGCTACAATTTTGATTAATAAAGGAGAGGGAGGAAAGCATGCGTCACAATTTTTTAAAAACGCTATAGTCAGATGCTATTAATGGGCCTTATTCTTGTAGTGCAAGTATGATGATCGTGATTGGTGATACCGTAGGACTAACTTGTAGAGATTCTTGGATTGTACTACTCTTTGGTCGGTACCCTAAGGTTTAATTCTATCTATTGGTATCAGAGCCCTGCAACTCTAGGATAAGAGATTTAGAATATGAAAGCTTTTCAAAGGATCAAAACTTTGAAGTTCACTGTAACTTAACGATCAAATTCTTGCTCAAAAGATTTGGATAATCGCTTTTAGTTGGTAGGAGAGCCTAGCAAAGCTGAATACTTTGAGATGAAATTGAACAAAGAGCTGGAAGAGTAAAGGACATCTTATAAGTTTAGAGTTCATAAGGGAAAGTGTTTTAAATTGGGCAAATCTTAATGATTTTTGATTTTTTTTTAAACATCACAATTTTGATCTCTTCTAAACCGGAAATATTACTAGATATAATATCATAAGTAATATACTTTCCATATATTTTTGTGCTATAGTCAATAATTGAAACAAACATTGGTATCTATTTAGTTAAATACTATTGCTATTTTTTAATAGTATACCAGCCAGAAAAACGTTTCTGACTCGTCATTGTTGACACCTCACAAGAGTCATAATCGAAGAGGACCTTCAAAGATTCTGATTCCATAAGTTAAAAAAAGCACCCCAAAAAAATTCTTCTTGATTCCATTGGATATGAATTACGACTACGACATATCGAATTAACTTTTTAATTCTTTTCGTTTCTGAATGAAGGGAAAAACTAACTATAAAAGTTCAACACAACATCAAAACCAACTGATATTTGTTGAAATATGATAGCAAAATATACGTGATCAACTTTTAACCTGATCATATATAAGTAGGGAAATTTGAATTTTGTACTTTTATGTAAAGTCAGGTATGGTATTATCATTAGATCATGTCTGCAACTACTTAACTTTATTAATTTGGAAGGAAAAAAAACTAAACGGAATTTGCTTAAATTTCAAAAAGTAAAATTAATAAAATAATGATAATAATTATAATAAACAATTGAACAACTCCGTAGAGAAGAGTGAGCCTCCAAATCCTTGAAAAAAAAAAAAGAAAAGTAGAGTAAATAAAAAAGTCAAGTCCATTATGTTGAGAAGTCATTGATCATGTTTTCTGAAAGTAAAGATTCTCTTTCTTTTTTTTTGGGCAAAAGTGAAAGTAAAGACTGGAAAATATATGGAGTGCCCGCCAATATTTAGAGATGGGAAGCTGTAAGTTAAATTTAAAAATTAAAAAAAAATAAAAAAGAAGGGAAAAAGAGGCTATGAAAGACACTACACCAAAAAAGGGTCTTTTATGGCATTCGAAAATGCTACAATAATGTATTCAGACAGTTAAACAATTCGAAGTACTTTTCTTGCGCATTCTTGATAAACCAGTATTTATATATAGATGTAGGAAGATCTGTTTGGGAAGTAAGAAGCCCCTTTGCCATCTCTTCATCTGCAAAGAATTCTCGATGTGAAAACACAGAGACAAAAGGCTGATCTTTGAATAGGAAAAAGAGAGGATCTGCAGGGTCCCAAATGAATTGGCTTATTCGAAAAGAGCCTTGTTCTTTGAAAGATCTATCTTGTGTCTGATACTGCATGGTTCCACTCTGCAAGAACTCCGAATCATTCTCTTGAAGCCCATCCTCTTCATCATAAATGATCCGCTTACCCCTGGCCCAATAGGGAAATCCCAATTCATTCGAAGATATACAATGGGCTACATCAACTGGCATGCCCCGTAACCCACGTGTGGTATTAATATTTTTTATTACTTAATAATTAAGTTTCATTTGA
>CM046371.1:9744911-9792209 GCA_025413025.1 Ficus hispida | reverse complement strand
ATTTTGAATAGACAAGTCCAAATGAGATATATATATTTCTGTAAAGAATTTCGAGACGAGCGAAACAAGTTCTATATTGATATTTTTTTTCTGAATACATTCTAAGTTTTTACACTTTTTAACTCCAGTAATTCAAATACCTCGATAAATGTATAATAAATTTAAACTCAAATTCTATAATCCAAATTTCAACACTAAGCGCATGCCAAGTATTGTTAAAAAAAAAAAAAATCTAAATAGTCAAAAAGTTACTGCCTCTAATATTTAAAATTTTGTCTAAAAATATAAATGACAATATTTTTTAATATTTCAAAACATTTCAAATGTTGTTCATAAATACTCATTTGAAATGGTAGGAAATAAAAATATATTTAAAATGATTAGAAATGGTTAAAACATTTAAACGTTCTTATGTGCAGATAAAATATTGCCAGTAACTCCGAGGAAAAGATTAAAAAAAAAAAAAGAGCAAAAGTAATATGAATGGAACCTCAATTGTTTAGAAAGGAGTATAATTTTCAGTGTTTAACCAGAAAAATAGAAGGCATAAATATTCCCATTCGATTCAAATCAAATGTTCTTTTTCTTTCCGCAGATATTACAGAGGAGTTGACAATGAAATGTTAGGATATGCTTTAGAGTGATACCTTGGGATAAACAAGAATATGTTCCTGATTTTTTTCCAACTTAAAAAATCTGCTAACATAGTGGTAGAATTAGCAAAATTCGTACACTATTTCTTTGAAAAGATATTTGTCCAATATATATACGTGGGAATAATTAATGCAAATTGTATATCCTTTTTGTTTTTCTATACAATGTGAGAGTAAACTCGCGTTGTCTGGACCTAAATGCCCATCACATTTTATTTTATGTTGTTTGACCAAGTTATTATTGGTGTATCATCTTGATAATATATGTTTGAATGGTTATTATTATACATAAATTAAAACTGCTAACGAAGTTAAAAATGACAATTGTAATTATTGGAATAATTAGGCAAAAAGATTACTAGAAAGATGTATAAACAAAACTGCATTACCCAACTCGATCCATAATAGAGTGATGATTAAAATTTAAATTGGGTCAATCCGTATGTTTTAGATGAAAATAGTTATTTAATTCTGAAAAAAAAAAATGCAAGAGAATAGAAATCTAGGCCCAACCCGACCCAAATATTTAGGTCGGATCAACCCGTGTTTATATGTAATTAGGTCAGGCCTGACACCGGGGCTAAATCATGAATAACGAACCGAACCATTTTGGTCCGTCCAATATTTATAGTTCTAACCTGACACAAGAATATTTTGTTCTAGAGGGAAAAAAATAATAAATAATTAGTAGGACATATGAAGTACCCTTGGCCTGCTCCACTTTAAGCCAATTTTAAAAAGACAGATAAATTTGTAATCAGATCTCGCTTTTAGGATTTTAATTTTTTGAGAGAGAATGTTCAAAAACTTGTAATTAATTAGTAAGTATTGGAGAAAGAATTAAGGGATTTTTTTATAGTATGACTTTTTTTTTTTTAACTATGATCAAAACTATTGTTTTAGTCATTAATGGAGCAATTATGTCTCAAGCGTTGTAAATTTTAACATGGACATCATAGATCAGATCGTTAAATAATTAATCAACGGTTAAAAACAGTTCCTACTAGTAGTCTAAAATTAAATATCCTATCTTATGAAAGCTCTTAGGAATTAAGCCACTACTCAATTGCTGTCCAAAAACTTAGCAAGTAATAATGAGAAGTAAGAAAGAATTGAACCTCCTATATTTAATTTGGTTTTGAAGATCATTAATGTTATCATTATGATGCCATTAATCTCCAAGAAATTCAAAATGAAATTAAGTGCCTATTGACAAGTGGGATTTATGGATCATAAATCACTTTCAGGCATGTAGATGAAAAGATGAAACACAAATGCAAAATCAAGTATATATACCTTTAGCACACCAAGAAATTGTGGGGAAAAAGAGAGGAGAAAACTTAGCACTTAAGATACGTAAAAATTATCTCAATAACACCCTATTGCTCAGATATTTCGGAAGAACAATTCATATTTTCTTTGATTTCTTTCTTTGGTTAACAACGAATTAGGAAGATAAGCTTAGCGAGCAGCCGGAACGGAAAGGAGATTATAATGGATCCCCGATGAGATGTTTGTTAAGGACTCTCCGATGTTTAAATCAGTAAGCTTCGAGAGAAAATAAAAGTGATAGAGTAATATTGAAGGATAAATGCCCGTACTTTTAAAGGATTGATCAATGTGACATTTATAGGTGCACTGTTTACTCGAGTAATGTCTGAATCTAAACCCATACACCCGAGTAAACTCAACCAGACCGTTCGTGTAGGGATTGCATATCATATATATATTTGAGATCGGGGAGGAAATTAAGTCACTCGTTTTCAAAGATTGGGAGATATACAAAGGATTTTAAAAAAAAAAAAGCGCAATATAATGGAATGATTTATTTATCTATACGGCACAATAAAAGACTTAAAAAAAAAAGTAATACAAAAGATTTTAAAGTATTTAAAATAATATTGATGTTGGATATGTTTAAGCGAGAAATGTTAAAATAAATATCATGTTCTATTTCTTATTCTATACGGCACGAACGAAATGAAAGTCATTCTCAAAGAACCATCGCAAAACTATACATTAATAGGGAAGAGCAACTGGTCTAGATGGCGTTGGCATAGTGATTTTTCTTTATTAGGAGTTGAATTTTTCATAGTAATTTTTATTTATTAGGAAATAAGCGAGAAATGTTAAAATAAATATCATATTCTATTTCTTATTCTATACTGTACGAACGAAATGAAAGTCATTCTCAAAGAACCATGGCAAAACTATACATTAATAGGGAAGAGCAACTGGTCTAGATGGCAGTTGGCATAGTGATTTTTCTTTATTAGGAGTTGAATTTTTCATAGTAATTTTTATTTATTAGGAAATAAGTGAGAAATGTTAAAATAAATATCATATTCTATTTCTTATTCTATACTGTACGAACGAAATGAAAGTCATTCTCAAAGAACCATGGCAAAACTATACATTAATAGGGAAGAGCAACTGGTCTAGATGGCAGTTGGCATAGTGATTTTTCTTTATTAGGAGTTGAATTTTTCATAGTAATTTTTATTTATTAGGAAATAAGCGAGAAATGTTAAAATAAATATCATATTCTATTTCTTATTCTATACTGTACGAACGAAATGAAAGTCATTCTCAAAGAACCATGGCAAAACAATACATTAATAGGGAAGAGCAACTGGTCTAGATGGCAGTTGGCATAGTGATTTTTCTTTATTAGGAGTTGAATTTTTCATAGTAATTTTTATTTATTAGGAAATAAGTGAGAAATGTTAAAATAAATATCATATTCTATTTCTTATTCTATACTGTACGAACGAAATGAAAGTCATTCTCAAAGAACCATGACAAAACTATACATTAATAGGGAAGAGCAACTGGTCTAGATGGCAGTTGGCATAGTGATTTTTCTTTATTAGGAGTTGAATTTTTCATAGTAATTTTTATTTATTAGGAGTTGAATTTTTCATGTATGGGCCATGAAAGAAGGGACAAGAAATGAAGCCAATAGTCGAGAATTCTGAAGCTGACAGAATGGTTGAGAAGTTCATTAGCTTGTACGCGTTTCAAATTCCTCTATTTTAAGAAAATTTAGATGTCTTATATAAATTGTTTTATTTTTTATACGAACCGCGCTAATAACGTGACGAAATTTAATATCAAATCTGGAAATAACAACCCAAGATCTTTAATTAATTCGTGAGCATTCCTTACAGCCTTGATGTCTTTATCAATTTTCATTTCCAATCCAACGTTAGAGAATTTTACTCAAAAGAGAGAGGAGAAAAAACCAATAATATATCAACGTTTGTGAAGGAGTCCAATTTGAACGACTTTTTGGTGTTCTGTTATCCTTCATGATTATGGCATTCAACTTCCCCACATCTGTTCTTCGGAGTTTACTATTCAACTTTTGTTTGCTGAATTATGACAAACACATCACGATTACCGTCACAATTTGCCAACACCCCGACCTATTGTTTTGAAAACATTTTTTTTTTAACTCTCATTTTTTATAAGGAGAATTTACGGTGGGGGACGTAGTTTCTCTCCCACCGATTGGGTGAAATATTCATTTACTATTGGATCATGATCTAACGGTAGAAAATAGTGAATGAATACCGAATTAAAATAAGGCATCCCACATCTGAGCAGTGTCATATTGAATCATTTCTATTAAAAAAATAATAACTAAATTTAAAAAAAAAAAAATGCGACAGCATGATAGTGGGTCTCGTTGTCTGCCCTCCCAAGTATCCGCCATGCCGCCGCACCAATCAAATGGGGTAAAAATAGTTAAAAATTTGGTGAATTTTTTTAATCTTATCCATTCAAAACCAATCGGATGCTCAAATTTTTTTACCCCATTAATGGTGTAAAATTTTTTACATCATTGTAGAACTTTCCTTTTGATAAAGTTGTTTTTAAAAATGATTTTCGTAAATAACTTCCGATTTGTACAAGTTAAAGTAAGAAGCAAAAACCAAAATAAGAAATCATTTTTTAAAATTTTGTTAAGGGAATAAGAAAAAGGGTGATTTTATTGGTATTGGCACTCCTCTCTTGATGATTCTCTACATCTTATTTCTAAACACACGCCTCTCTTAAATTTGAAATGATTAGATTTACTTATTTATGCCTCTATATATTCATAAACTGTAACAACCCCTCACGGATTATTACAGTTGATTTCTCTTTTTAATATTTATCTCTTATAAAATTGTGAAAAATAATTATAGATGCTGGGAATCTATCGTCAAATTTTTAACAGAAGTTAGTAAAAAAGGATGAAACAAATAATTATATTAATAATGTATAGTATCCTCACTGAAAAATATTTTTGCAGGCACCCAGTTGTTTAAGCCTTATAAAACCTATAATCTCAGCCAAACTTCAAAGATTCTAATTCCACAAGATAAAAAGCACCAAAAAAAAAAGAAAGAATTTCTTTGATGCCATTAGATGTGAAGATGACACAGCTTTTAAATTTTTTAAAAGCTTCAATTTTGGAATAAAGGAGGAACAAATAGAAAAGTGAAAAACAGAATCAAAACCAATAGACATTGTCGAGATTATGACCTTTCTTCCTCATCTATAGGTGCACTGTTTACTCGAGTAATGTCTGAATCTAAACCCATACACCGAGTAAACTCAACCAGACCGTTCGTGTAGGGATTGCATATCATATATATATTTGAGATCGGGGAGGAAATTAAGACACTCGTTTTCAAAGATTGGGAGATATACAAAGGATTTAAAAAAAAAAAGCGCAATATAATGGAATGATTTATTTATCTATATGGCACGATAAAAGACTTAAAAAAAAAAGTAATACAAAAGATTTTAAAGTATTTAAAATAATATTGATGTTGGATATGTTTAAGCGAGAAATGTTAAAATAAATATCATGTTCTATTTCTTATTCTATACGGCACGAACGAAATGAAAGTCATTCTCAAAGAACCATCGCAAAACTATACATTAATAGGGAAGAGCAACTGGTCTAGATGGCGGTTGGCATAGTGATTTTTCTTTATTAGGAGTTGAATTTTTCATAGTAATTTTTATTTATTAGGAAATAAGCGAGAAATGTTAAAATAAATATCATATTCTATTTCTTATTCTATACTGTACGAACGAAATGAAAGTCATTCTCAAAGAACCATGGCAAAACTATACATTAATAGGGAAGAGCAACTGGTCTAGATGGCAGTTGGCATAGTGATTTTTCTTTATTAGGAGTTGAATTTTTCATAGTAATTTTTATTTATTAGGAAATAAGCGAGAAATGTTAAAATAAATATCATATTCTATTTCTTATTCTATACTGTACGAACGAAATGAAAGTCATTCTCAAAGAACCATGGCAAAACTATACATTAATAGGGAAGAGCAACTGGTCTAGATGGCAGTTGGCATAGTGATTTTTCTTTATTAGGAGTTGAATTTTTCATAGTAATTTTTATTTATTAGGAAATAAGCGAGAAATGTTAAAATAAATATCATATTCTATTTCTTATTCTATACTGTACGAACGAAATGAAAGTCATTCTCAAAGAATCATGGCAAAACAATACATTAATAGGGAAGAGCAACTGGTCTAGATGGCAGTTGGCATAGTGATTTTTCTTTATTAGGAGTTGAATTTTTCATAGTAATTTTTATTTATTAGGAAATAAGCGAGAAATGTTAAAATAAATATCATATTCTATTTCTTATTCTATACTGTACGAACGAAATGAAAGTCATTCTCAAAGAACCATGACAAAACTATACATTAATAGGGAAGAGCAACTGGTCTAGATGGCAGTTGGCATAGGTGATTTTTCTTTATTAGGAGTTGAATTTTTCATAGTAATTTTTATTTATTAGGAGTTGAATTTTTCATGTATGGGCCATGAAAGAAGGGACAAGAAATGAAGCCAATAGTCGAGAATTCTGAAGCTGACAGAATGGTTGAGAAGTTCATTAGCTTGTACGCGTTTCAAATTCCTCTATTTTAAGAAAATTTAGATGTCTTATATAAATTGTTTTATTTTTTATACGAACCGCGCTAATAACGTGACGAAATTTAATATCAAATCTGGAAATAACAACCCAAGATCTTTAATTAATTCGTGAGCATTCTTTATAGCCTTGATGTCTTTATCAATTTTCATTTCCAATCCAACGTTAGAGAATTTTACTCAAAAGAGAGAGGAGAAAAAACCAATAATATATCAACGTTTGTGAAGGAGTCCAATTTGAACGACTTTTTGGTGTTCTGTTATCCTTCATGATTATGGCATTCAACTTCCCCACATCTGTTCTTCGGAGTTTACTATTCAACTTTTGTTTGCTGAATTATGACAAACACATCACGATTACCGTCACAATTTGCCAACACCCCGACCTATCGTTTTGAAAACATTTTTTTTTTAACTCTCATTTTTTATAAGGAGAATTTTACGGTGGGGGACGTAGTTTCTCTCCCACCGATTGGGTGAAATATTCATTTACTATTGGATCAAGATCTAACGGTAGAAAATAGTGAATGAATACCGAATTAAAATAAGGCATCCCACATCTGAGCAGTGTCATACTGAATCATTTCTATTAAAAAAATAAGAACTAAATTAAAAAAAAAAAATGCGACAGCATGATAGTGGGTCTCGTTGTCTGCCCTCCCAAGTATCCGGCCATGCCGCCGCACCAATCAAATGGGGTAAAAATAGTTAAAAATTTGGTGAATTTTTTTAATCTTATCCATTCAAAACCAATCGGATGCTCAAATTTTTTTACCCCATTAATGGTGTAAAATTTTTTACATCATTGTAGAACTTTCCTTTTGATAAAGTTGTTTTTAAAAATGATTTTCGTAAATAACTTCCGATTTGTACAAGTTAAAGTAAGAAGCAAAACCAAAATAAGAAATCATTTTTTAAAATTTGTTAAGGGAATAAGAAAAGGGTGATTTTATTGGTATTGGCACTCCTCTCTTGATGATTCTCTACATCTTATTTCTAAACACACGCCTCTCTTAAATTTGAAATGATTAGATTTACTTATTTATGCCTCTATATATTCATAAACTGTAACAACCCCTCACGGATTATTACAGTTGATTTCTCTTTTTAATATTTATCTCTTATAAAATTGTGAAAAATAATTATAGATGCTGGGAATCTATCGTCAAATTTTTAACAGAAGTTAGTAAAAAAGGATGAAACAAATAATTATATTAATAATGTATAGTATCCTCACTGAAAAATATTTTTGCAGGCACCCAGTTGTTTAAGCCTTATAAAACCTATAATCTCAGCCAAACTTCAAAGATTCTAATTCCACAAGATAAAAAGCACCAAAAAAAAAAAAGAAAGAATTTCTTTGATGCCATTAGATGTGAAGATGACACAGCTTTTAAATTTTTTAAAAGCTTCAATTTTGGAATAAAGGAGGAACAAATAGAAAAGTGAAAAACAGAATCAAAACCAATAGACATTGTCGAGATTATGACCTTTCTTCCTCATCTATAAATTTCCGAGATCTACATATGGTTTCCATAACCACAACATTCCTTTCTCAAAATAGTATTCTAAGAATTTTCTGAGCTAGAAAAAACAACAAGAGAGAGAGAGAATATGGCTCAAAAAGCAAAAATGGAGTCTCAGCTGGACATCAAGTCCTCTGCAGAAAGGATCTACCAAACCTTCAAAAACAAACAGAACCACTTGCCCAAAATGTGCCCTAACGTGGTTCAGGACATACAGCTGATAGAGGGTGACTGGGAGTCCGTTGGTTCACTCAGGAAATGGATTTTTGCTCCAGCTGGTAAGGAATTTAATTAATTTCGAAACAATGCATATAATGTTTTTCCGAGATTTATTTTAACAGTAATCAAATTGCTTTTATATATCTTCTTATCATGTAAAATACTCATGTGATAATCACGCACAAACTTAATTCAGACACATAATCCAACTCCAACTTAAACTTTTTTTTTTTAATATATGAGCATCATTTTAGTATGTATATATTTTTATGTGTGTATATATATATTATTCCGTATCACAAAATTGCTAAATAGGGCAAGGCTTTTAAATGCTATCGCGTACATTCTAGTTGTTTTGTAACTATATTGAATTTATCGTTTTGCGTACTGGTAATTAATGGGACAACAGTAAATACTTACCAAAATTAGGATGGAGGGACTTCATGTGGGTGACATCGGGGTGGCAATCTAATTTTGATGTTGTAGAGTTCCTTGACGTCAGTTTATTTGCCGAATGTTTTTAGGCATCCGTTGCAATCTCCTTTTGTGAGAAGTGATCTCGTCTAGTAGGTTTTATATATACTTCTAGGTTAGATATATTGATACGGTGTTTTTTTTAATTTATTTATTTGGGTAGGCGAGTCTAACTATGTACTTAATTTGATGTGAAACTACTATTAGACTATATTTGCAACTAGATATATACACGTCGACATAGTTGATCATTTAAGGTTTCATGACAGGTGATTCTAGTACTGAGATTGCTACAATGAGAATTGAAGCTGCAAATGACAACAAGAAATCGGTGACTTTCAGCATTGTGGAAGGAGATGCCAAGAAACACTACAACAGTTCCGTAGTCACAATTGAGGCTATCGATAAGGCTGACGGAAGTGGCTCAACTCTGAAAATGACTGCAGAGTATGAGAAGGCGAACTCGGGTGTCCCAGAACCCGAGAAGTATTTCAACTTTGCGTCCGTCTTTTCAAAAGTATAGACGCCAGCCTTGTCAACAATGCCTAATGCAGAAAGGGCAGACCCCTGCGTGGAACTATATGCCACTAATTAAATAAAGGTTGCGAAGCTTTAGTTTAGGGCTTCCTTAATATGTATTGTGGCTTGTGTCTGATGTACTTGTGTGTGTGGAAGATTTTTCTTTGCTTTTAAAACCTTTGAGAAAGCAAAGCAAAATTTCTTGTTTGTTAAAGAGAGTCCTTACTATTCCTATTAAAAAGCTTTTTATAGTAATTAGTTTCTTTGCCGTTAGAATTCTAGTAATTTAATTAATTTCCAAATCAACAACTATTTTTTAACAAATTAATAATGAGGAAGAACAAAATCCTCCACTCAAATTTATTAAAAGGATTTAAAAATATAGAAATAAGCTTTCTGAGAAGATAGGATGTTAAAGACATTGCCGACCTAGTCAAGATATCATGAGTACAGATCTCGATCTTCATCATTTGTTAAAAAAAAAAAAAAAAGCCTTTAGAGAAGGTACATGAATACAACTAGGGATGACAATATTCCCTGCGGGGATCCGCCCCAAACGGGGAGGGAATGGGGGACAAAATTCAAAGATGGATATGAAATCTTATCCCCAAAATTTAGCGGGGCGGGGATGGGAAAAGCACTCCCCGCTCTGCCCCCATCCTCATATATATATATGTGTATATATATATATATATGTGATTTCTTATACATTTATAAGTATATAATATAATATGAAAATTATATTTGAAAGTGTATACATTCATAAATGAACATTGAAATTATGAGAAATAGACAAAAAAATGATAATTTTATATTTATTTTTTTATGGGTTCAAGTTTATTTTTTTTTAGCTTAAGTGTTTTATAAAGGTTTAATTTTAAGAGTTTGTAACATTTTGATGAGGTTTTAAATATATTTATTTTTTAAGATTTTATTTGCATATATATAAAAGTTGGTTTGTTTATAAAATCTTTGGTTTTGAACTAAATTTATGGTGTATTTCTACTTTATTTTTTGTTTTTACTTTATTATATTTTCAATTTTATATTTATAATAGATGAGAACAGGATTGGTACGGGGGAAGTCCTTCCGACGGGGAATCCCCGTCCCTGGCCCCATTTCTATTTTAGCAGGGACTGGGATGGGGATGGTTTTGATGGCGAAGATGGGGATGGAAAAGCATTCTCCGGCCTTGCCCAGTTCCGTCCTGTCCTATTGCCATCCCTAAATACAATCTTGTGATGTTAAATGAAAAAAGTGAAGACACTAACTAATAGGAATCAAATAAGAAATTCGGTATTCCTTGTAGTAAATTTATTATAAAGTTTAGCATGTGACAAATTTAACATCAAAAATTAAAGATCTAAACCAAACTGACCTCCATCCTCCATTGCTTTATTATCTTATCTTTTTCCTTGGAAATTAGAGAGAGAGAGAGAGAATAAAAAATCTAAACCAAACCGAACTCAACTTTATAGTAGTGCAAAAAGTATTCTCGTTTTCATTAAAAAAAAAAAAAAAAAACTCATTCTGAAAACACCCGAACAAACACAGAGGAAGAAACAGAGATGAGCAGAGAATAAAATACATAGGACTAACTATATCATCACCAAATAAGCAAAACACACAATAGAATACACAGGAGTAACTGTTCTCTTTATATATATATATATATATATATATATATATACCCATATATACAAACAAGCTAGCACCGAAAACGACAAAGGAACAAACAAACCGAAGACATTCAACATGAATCAAAGATGCAATTCGTTATTTTTTTTCTTTTTTAAATGAGGGGGGAAATAAATGAGAGAGAGAAATAAAGCGGATTACATAGGCTCAGATTGATTAGAGTGAAAATATACAACTGCGGCTATTTGCCCACCTTCAATTTTCACGAATTTAGGACTAAGCTCTGAAAAGCCAAATTCAAAAACAGAAAGAAGTTGTGAAAGATAGAAAATAAAATCGCAATATAAAGAAAATATACTCATGGAACGCAATCAATCAAGAGAATGAAGCGAATTTTCAAGCCAAAACAAAATCCAGAGAAGTTGGTGGCCTTCCCGTTCAAACCCTAGATTATTTGAGAGAGTAAATTTGAGGAAGGAAAATATGAAAGGGGAAAATTTGAGTGGGCGGAAATCATTAAGAAGAGAAGGAAATACCCTTGGATGGGATTTTCCATCCGTGCTTGCGGTTTTGTGCGAACCGATTATAGAAGAGAGAGGTTGAACTGATCATGATCATGATTCGTCGGGAAGGGAGTTATTTTTTCGTGGGGAATAGAGTCTTTTTTTTTTTGTTATACTTTTTAAATTAAAGATAAAAAAGGATATTCATTAATAAATGGGAGAGAGGACAGCCCTGCTTGGCGCGATTTTTTTTGCGCTACAATTTTGATTAATAAAGGAGAGGGAGGAAAGGCATGCGTCACAATTTTTTAAAAACGCTATAGTCAGATGCTATTAATGGGCCTTATTCTTGTAGTGCAAGTATGATGATCGTGATTGGTGATACCGTAGGACTAACTTGTAGAGATTCTTGGATTGGTACTACTCTTTGGTCGGGTACCCTAAGGTTTAATTCTATCTATTGGTATCAGAGCCCTGCAACTCTAGGACAAGAGATTTAGAATATGAAAGCTTTTCAAAGGATCAAAACTTTGAAGTTCACTGTAACTTAACGATCAAATTCTTGCTCAAAAGATTTGGATAATCGCTTTTAGTTGGTAGGAGAGCCTAGCAAAGCTGAATACTTTGAGATGAAATTGAACAAAGAGCTGGAAGAGTAAAGGACATCTTATAAGTTTAGAGTTCATAAGGGAAAGTGTTTTAAATTGGGCAAATCTTAATGATTTTTGATTTTTTTTAAACATCACAATTTTGATCTCTTCTAAACCGGAAATATTACTAGATATAATATCATAAGTAATATACTTTCCATATATTTTTGTGCTATAGTCAATAATTGAAACAAACATTGGTATCTATTTAGTTAAATACTATTGCTATTTTTTTTAATAGTATACCAGCCAGAAAAACGTTTCTGACTCGTCATTGTTGACACCTCACAAGAGTCATAATCGAAGAGGACCTTCAAAGATTCTGATTCCATAAGTTAAAAAAAGCACCCCAAAAAAATTCTTCTTGATTCCATTGGATATGAATTACGACTACGACATATCGAATTAACTTTTTAATTCTTTTCGTTTCTGAATGAAGGGAAAAACTAACTATAAAAGTTCAACACAACATCAAAACCAACTGATATTTGTTGAAATATGATAGCAAAATATACGTGATCAACTTTTAACCTGATCATATATAAGTAGGGAAATTTGAATTTTGTACTTTTATGTAAAGTCAGGTATGGTATTATCATTAGATCATGTCTGCAACTACTTAACTTTATTAATTTGGAAGGAAAAAAAACTAAACGGAATTTGCTTAAATTTCAAAAAGTAAAATTAATAAAATAATGATAATAATTATAATAAACAATTGAACAACTCCGTAGAGAAGAGTGAGCCTCCAAATCCTTGAAAAAAAAAAAAGAAAAGTAGAGTAAATAAAAAAGTCAAGTCCATTATGTTGAGAAGTCATTGATCATGTTTTCTGAAAGTAAAGATTCTCTTTCTTTTTTTTTGGGCAAAAGTGAAAGTAAAGACTGGAAAATATATGGAGTGCCCGCCAATATTTAGAGATGGGAAGCTGTAAGTTAAATTTAAAAATTAAAAAAAAATAAAAAAGAAGGGAAAAAGAGGCTATGAAAGACACTACACCAAAAAAGGGTCTTTATGGCATTCGAAAATGCTACAATAATGTATTCAGACAGTTAAACAATTCGAAGTACTTTTCTTGCGCATTCTTGATAAACCAGTATTTATATATAGATGTAGGAAGATCTGTTTGGGAAGTAAGAAGCCCCTTTGCCATCTCTTCATCTGCAAAGAATTCTCGATGTGAAAACACAGAGACAAAAGGCTGATCTTTGAATAGGAAAAAGAGAGGATCTGCAGGGTCCCAAATGAATTGGCTTATTCGAAAAGAGCCTTGTTCTTTGAAAGATCTATCTTGTGTCTGATACTGCATGGTTCCACTCTGCAAGAACTCCGAATCATTCTCTTGAAGCCCATCCTCTTCATCATAAATGATCCGCTTACCCCTGGCCCAATAGGGAAATCCCAATTCATTCGAAGATATCAAATGGGCTACATCAAACTGGCATGCCCCGTAACCCACGTGTGGTATTAATATTTTTATTACTTAATAATTAAGTTTCATTTGATTAGAGTAGAACCCTCCTAGATACTTAAGAATCAAGCAAGTATCCAAAGTCCTTTTCCTCTGCTGGAAAAAAAAATTGTCAAGTTATATCAGTAAAACAAAATACCATAAATCATTATCGGGATGAATTTCTGAAACGTAAAGTCAATATATCTAAATGTCTGTGGATATCTATAAGAAATCACAAAAAAAAAAAAAAAAAAAGATGTTATTAGTTTAGTTTATAACCCACAGCCCCTGCTATTAAAAGAGTAGAGTCAAATTTTTATAACATTTCTGAAACGTTGTCTCACATACAAGAATTTACATTTATTCAAAAAAAAAAAACAATAATTTACATATATGTAATTATATATATACGCAGACATATATACGCACATGTACTGTATTATCTCGCCTTTTCCTTTTCTAACCCAGAATCGCTTTAGTGCAATTGAGACAGATGCCCATCAAAATACCCATGCATCCATTACTCGATAGAGTATTTCATTGAAAACTGAAGAGTTACAAACTTTCTTTATGCATCAAAAACTAGAACATAAAGTGTATTAAATATGGTCAGAATTTGAAAAAAAAGAAGAAGAAAAAAAAAAAAAACCCCTTAAAAACGGCTGTTTAACAAGAAAGTTTCAACAGCTAATCCACAAAATGGACAGCATGAAGAAGCAAAACACCTTCACTACGACGTTGAGCATTCATGTGCAGTCGAACAAAAAGCAAGAAACAACACTGAAATTCCAGAAAAGCAGGCGATAAGATGGAATCAAGCAAACCAATAGTTTTAGCAGTTAAAAACTGAACTATACACAATAATGATTAAATTATATCTTCCACTCTTTTTTCCATGTTAAGTTTTTTCACTGGTTTTTTCCTCCTTTTAGATGATTTTAACGAGGTCTCATATTCTTACCAACTGGATTAACACCAGCCCACATGATTTTTTATTTTTTTATTTTTAGTTAGTTGTATATGTATGTATGTATGTATTTCCAAGTTCTTTTTTACGCCACGTGGCATAGCCACTTTGGTATGAGTGGAAAACGTGCCCCTTTAACATTTACAATTTTGATTTTTACCGTCAATTTTTAAAAGGTATTTAACTTGAGCTCCCATTCACAAGAAAAATTATAATTGTATCCGAACTTAACATTTCAAATTTGTCGTTGTGATGCATCTAATTATAAGAAAAATTACATTTTATGTCCCTAGTCAATAATGGAAACAAGTAGTAGTATCTATATTGAATTACGTACTATTTCTAGTTTTTATGGTATCCTCTGTCAAAAATATTTTAGGCATGCCACTATAGCAATAAAATTCACAATATATATATATATATATATACACACACACACAATCACAAACCACTCAAATCTTTCATATATAGGTTCAGGATCAAAAATTTTATCAAAAAAATTACACATAATCAAAACTCTCTGTTTTTTTAATTAATTTCTTTCTCTAGCATCTCTAATAATAATCCCTAATGACGGCGCCTCTTATCTATAAAGAAATACTAAGGTAAATGAAATTACTAGTATGAATGCCCAAAAATATCTCAAATTATAAAGATCGATTTTGTGTGCTGTCTCTGAGTAGAGAGTTAGACTCCACAACTTAACATTATAAACATCATAATCTAAGTGAACTTTGAAAGATTCTGATTCTACAAATAAAAAGCACAAAAGCAATTCCCTTTTATTCCTTTGGATATAGATGACGCACAGATAAATTGATAACTTTTTTTTATTCCTTTTAATTCTTTTCAGTTCGGATTAAAGTGGGAAGAAATAGAAAAGGAAAAGCATCATCAAAACTAACTGATTTTGTTGAAATTTTCAACTTTCTTCCTCATCTATTAATTGCCAGGATCTACATACCCTTTCCATAACCACAACATTCCTTTCTCAAAACAGTGTTCTAAGAATTTTCTGACCTTGAAAAAACAATAAGAGAGAGAGAGAGAGAATATGGCTCAAATAGCAAAAATGGAGTCTCAAATGGATATCAAGTCCTCTGCAGAAAGGTTCTACCAAACCTTCAAAAACAAACAGAACCACTTGCCCCGTGGGACCGTCGTGGGGATGGCTTCCATGACGGTCCCACGGGGACCGTCGTGGATTCCCCTATAAGGGGGGATTCCATGACGGTCCCACGAATCCAATGGCTTCCACGACGGTCCCCCGTGGGACCGTCGTGGATTCCCCCATTAGGGGGCTTACACTACGGTCTCACGGGGGACCGTCGTGTACTCCCCCGCTTGGACGATGATTCTCCAGTTTACCGTCGTCTAATCCCCTGATTGGTCGTCTAATCCAGTTTTGTCATCACAATCCGATGGCCTAATAACCCTGTTTTATTAACAAAATTTTCTTATATATACTGTAGTGGCTGGGATCAAAATTAATAATCACGGTATATATATATAAAGCAATGAACATAACAAAATAATTATATTATATATCTTGAATTATAATATACATAAAGTAATGTGTTGTACAAAATAAATGGTATAATGTTCAAGTTTTTTTCTTTTTTCTCTTTGCTTGCTCAACATGGGTCCATTCAATATCAGGTCGAACCAAGTGGGAAACATCATCATCGAATTCGTCAATCTCCTCAACCGGTGGCAATCCCTGCATGGAAGGAGGAATGTCGGAGCAATCTTCCTTATCTTCTTGACCATGGATCAATTTTGGCTGCGTCGGCACTACTAAGGACAACTCTAAATTGCTGGGATCCGTTGTGTAAAATACTTGGATTGCTTGTGATGCTATAATGAATGGATCGTTTTTATATCCCAATCATAATGATCCCGTGGTTGATGGACCTTAGAAAAAGCCGTCAATCTTCTACGAACTTCCATATTGGAGGACACTTTTTGTTCGTTATTGCTTGGATGTCATGCATATTGAGAAAAACGTTTGTGAATCAATTGTGGGCACGTTGCTATTTTTTTATTTTTTATTTATTAATCTATACTAATATAAGATAAAATAGATAATAATTATGATATACAAATAACATCTTAACCATCTGATTATATTTTAATAATTTTAAAATAAATTTTATCAATAAAATATATAAAAGGATTTTTACCATAATTTTACCCAAGAAAAATGAAAGGTTTCCTTTTCTAAATGCCTTAAGATACGATTCGAAGTCTTCTTGCTTGCGACCATATTATATCCGATTTTTTTGTTGGAGAATATGTGGATGGGTGGCATCGAACAAAAATCCGACAAATGAATATGGACCGTTTGATCAAAAGTCAAGGGTGTCATTGGACTTGAATAGAGGGAGGCCAATCTATTAATGTTGTCTGACACACTATGGAGGAGTAGCTGGCGTCCACAGTGGTCCAACTAGGCATATTTTAAAGGAAAAAAATTATAAAATTGTTAAACAAATAGAAAAAGCATTCGGAAGGTTGATTTTCCTTTTTTTTTTTTTCAAATTTTTTTCTTCTATTGCTCTAGTAGAGAGGAGAGGGTTTTCATTCGAAAGGTTTGTTGTTTAACAATTCAAACAAAGGAAAAATATTAGTTTTAATAATAGATTGTGGAGGTTTTTTAACAGTTTTGGTTCGTTTGTTCTCTTGAAGAGGAGCGGGTTTTAGGGGAAGGGTCTGTTTCTTTTTTTTTTTTTTTTTCCTCTGTCGAGTCTTGTGAGTGAGGCAAGTGACCGGAGAATTTGTCAACAAGGTCGGCGCCGACGCCAGTGGTGTGTGGGTTCCCGAAAAGAACCATTTATTGACATCGATACTGAGGGGCAGAGCAACTATGAGTTAGGGTATGATAATTGGGGTATGTTAAATTGGAATCGAAAGAGTAGGATATAATATGAGAAAGTGATAAACAAAATGTGAAAAAGAAAAAAATTTGAAGAGAATGCATGTCGTCGGTCTCAAATAATCCCCTGTCTGTTGTGTGAAGGGAAACAAAAAAATCTGACAATTTTAAGATGAAAATGTGGAGAAGGATTAAAAAAAAAAAAAAAAAGGAGACTACATGGATTAGTGTTCGATGCCCTGTTTTGTTTGTCACTGAAAAGATGAAATTGTGAATTTGTGACCAAGAAAAAGTTTAGAAATTGATTTGTTACACTATTGTCGGGTTGTTATATGAAATTGATTTGTGAACAAGTAAATATTGGGATATTGTGTTGTTAGACGATTGTTTTCATACTATAAATCCCACCATTTCTCGAGTAACTAATGGGGAGTTGGTATATTAATTACTGGAAAAGGAAATTGATTTGTGAAGAAGAAAGTTTGCTATCTCAAATGTATATCGAAATATCAGTGGTGATATGTGTTAGAAAACATAGGTTGTATTTGAGTGGGTAAATAATAAAGTTGGGACTTTTAAAACGTTGTGAAATGATAATGAAGCTGAATGGCAAATAGGGAATGTTTAATAAAAAGAATAGCAGGCTGATGAGAACAAGGAAACAAAGTGGACGTTGTGTATGCAGATACTATAAACGGCTTTTAGTGTGTATGTGTGTGTTTTCGTGTCTCTGTGTGTGGCTGTGTGGGTGTCTGTCTGTGTCTGTGTGGGTCTGCGTGCATGTTTTTTGCCATTACAATAGCAAGGCCAAACTTAAAAATGTGATTGTAAAAGTACATAGCAGGTATGGTAAGGACTAGAGGAATGAAGAGGAAGGCGGAAACGGAGATGGAGAAGGCGTCAGCACCACAAGACCTTCCGCCTTCGACTTCGGCCGGTGGAGTAGGAGTGCAGGCCAATGTAGGCGAAGATTGCATTGGTGAAGGAAGAGGAGAGGAGTTAATAAAGGTTTAATATGCTAAGCCAAACAACTATGTGAAATTAATAATAATTTCAACTCGCGTCCATGGATCCATTGAAACTCAGGAAGTTGTGTTACTGGAATCCAGATTAGTAATGTGCAATTTACTTCCACACTCAGATTGATGAACTCTCAAAACTCAATGGAAATATATCGGTTCAAGTTGATCTAATTAGAACTGTAAATTTAATGTAATCATTAAAACAAAGTTAATCACAATGGGGAAATATTAATATGGGACAACATCGTATATCTTTTGGAACTCTGGATCGGTGTCAAATATGTACATTAACACATGCAGATTAGTCCATATTGGCTAACGAGAAACTATATTAATTATAATCTTACTTTGAAGTTCTAAATTAAGTGTATACTGATAATTTCCAAATTTTCCAACGGATTAAGGGGAATTAAATTAATATATTAAGTACAACAAATTAACAATATAAGTACACCCAAATATGTTGACTTAAAAACTGTTCGTTTATTTTCCCACTCGGTATCCAATCCTCGTTTGCCCTTTCCATGTTTATAATCCCTCGTTAGCTCTTACCTCATTAATATGGGTTTTTCATTGCCATCTTGATTAAACTTTGATTGACATTTACTTTCACATTCGGTTACACGTCTACCTAGTACACCTATCACTACTACAAAAGGCAGATTACACGACGGTTCGTTTGGAACAGTCGTGTAAAGTCAAGTTTACATGACGGTTCTAATGAACCGTCGTGTAAACCTAACTTTACACGACGGTTCCTTAAAACCATCGTGTAAAGTGTGTACGAAGATTACTTTACACGACGGTTTCATGGAACCGTCATGTAAAGTCCATACTTTACACGACGGTTCCATGGAACCGTCGTGTAAAGTGGTCTTCGTACATACTTTACACGACGGTTCCTTAAAACCGTCGTGTAAAGTGGTCTTCGCACAAACTTTACACGACGATTTCAAAGACCCGTCGTGTAAAGTGGTCTTTGCATACACTTTCCACGACGGTTCCAATAAACAGTCGTGTAAAGTACATACTTTACACGACGGTTTTAAGGAACCGTCGTGGAAAGTATGTGCGAAGACCACTTTACACGACGGTTTCTTGGATATATATATATATGTTGTGGTTTTAAATGCAAAAACTTGATTATTGAATAAATTGTATGATATATTTAATATCGATTTAGGTCGGGTTCTTGGAAATGGATCGAAAATGGATGTGGGCTAATAGATTGACAAGAAAATATCGAGATGGTATTGAAGAATTTTTATCATATGCGGAAACTCACATGAAGAATGAAGAGATTCGATGTCCTTGTGTGGATTGTGGAAATTATAGATCTCATTTAGTTGATGAAGTTAGAAGACACTTTCTTGCCCGTGGGATTATTTGTTCGTACCAAACATGGTATTTACACGGTGAAATGTATTTTAATCCATCATCGAAGAACAAAGTGAAAGAACCTATTGTTGAGGAAGATGTAGGAGATAATTTGTTTGATATGGTTAATGATTTGGAAGAACAGTTTGTGCATCGTTCGGAGTTATTTGAAGCAATGGTGAATGATGTCGTAATGCCTTTGTATGACGGGTGTAGTAAATATACGAAATTGTCTGCATTGGTCAAATTATGGAACATGAAGGCATCGGGAGGGTGGACAAATGCTAGTTTCATGGCTCTTTCAGAATTTCTAAGAGAGGTTCTACCGGTTGATAATAAAATACCCGCTAGTATGTACGAAGCTAAGAAGACGTTGAGCACTATGGGAATGGAATATGAAAAAATTCATGCAAGTCCAAATGATTGCGCCCTTTACTGAGATGCGCACGAGGATTTGGATGAATGTCCGGTTTGTAAGGAGTCAAGATGGAAGAAGGGCAAGAATCCAACGAATTGCAATAAAGGTGTGCCGGCAAAGGTGTTATGGTACATTCCTCCGGCACCACGTTTGCGGCGTTTATTCCGTAATGCAGAGCATGCCAAGAATTTGACTTGGCATCATGATAAACATGTTGAAGATGGCATGCTTAGACATCCAGCCGATGCACCACAATGGAAGACCTTTGATGCCGATCATCCTGAATTTAGTGCGGAACCACGGAATCTACGTCTTGGTTTGTCGGCGGACGGAATGAACCCACATGGTAATATGAGTAGTAAGCATAGTACTTGGCCCGTCATACTTGTCAACTACAATCTCCCCCCGAAGTTGAGCATGAAGCGGAAGTTCTTGATGTTGACATTATTGATATCTGGTCCTCAACAACCAGGGAATGACATTGATGTGTACTTAGCACCACTAATCGATGATCTAAAGAGCTTATAAGAAAAGGGGATCGAGGTTAGAGATGCATTCCGTCAAGAGACATTCACACTCCGTGCAATGTTGATGTGGACAATTAATGACTTTCCTGCTTATAGAAATCTATCTGGTTATTCAGTCAAGAGTTCTATCGGCTGTCCAGTTTGTATGAAAGAAACATCTTCCATCCGATTGAAGAATAGTAAGAAAACCGTTTACCTTGATCATAGGAGATTGTTACCACAAAATCATCGATACTGCAAACAGAAAAAGGCTTTCGATGGTAATATGGAAGAAAGAGCCCCTCCCCGGGTTTTGATGGGCGAAGAAGTTTATGAGATGGTTAAAGATTTGAAAGTGGTTCTCGGAAAAAGAAAACGGCGTAACAATGATCCCGTGGTTGATGGACCTTAGAAAAAGCGGTCAATCTTCTACGAACTTCCATATTGGAGGACACTTTTTGTTCGTCATTGCTTGGATGTTATGCATATTGAGAAAAACGTTTGTGAATCAATTGTGGGCATGTTGCTAGACATTCCTAATAAGAGCAAAGACGGTGAAAAAGCACGGTTAGATCTTAAGGAATTGAAGATTAGACTTAACTTGATCCCTATGAAAAAAGGGAATGTAACTTTCTTACCTCCGGTGAATTGCACCTTATCAAGACAAGAAAAAAGAAAGCTTTGTGAGTGGCTCGCTTCTGTCAAAGTGCCCAACGGTTATTCTTCCAACATCAAAAGGTTGGTATCTATGAAGGATCTGAGGCTGATTGGAATGAAAACACATGATTGTCATATCTTGATGCAACAGTTATTACCGCTGGCATTGCGAGGAGTTTTAACGAAGGATGTGAGATTCGCAATTACCAAATTATGCTCTTTTTTCAACTCGATATGCTCCAAGGTAATTGATCCATTGACACTAGATTTGCTACAATCAGAGTTGGTTAAGACGTTGTGCTTGCTTGAGAAGTACTTTCCACTCTCATTTTTTGACATAATGATTCATCTAACGGTGCACTTAGTCCGAGAAGTGAAGCTATGTGGACCGGTTTACTTGAGATGGATGTATCCTTTTGAAAGGTACATGAAGGTTTTGAAAGATTATGTCAAGAACCGAAATAGGCCAGAAGGATGTATAGTAGAAAGCTACATTGCAGAGGAATCGGTCGAATTTTGCTCCGAGTATTTGTCCACCGCGGAAGCGATTGAGTTGCCAAAGACTACAGACATTGACTGGAAAGGACTATCCGTCGGTATTCCATCTCCGGTAAATCGAGGTGAATGGGAAAAAGCGTGTCTCTATACCTTACAAAATAGGGTTGAAGTTGAGCCTTTTATTGAGGTTCACCTATAGGAATTAAGAGATAGAAGTCCAAGAAGAGGAAGAAATGAAAAGTTACTACAAGATGAACACAATCGGACGTTTCGTCAGTGGCTACGAAGACATGTCTTACAGAATGACGGCTTTTCGCAAGAGTTAATGAACCTCGCTAGAGGACCGTCGACCGTTGTTACACATTATATACATCATACTTCGTCAATGGTTATACATTCTACACTCACGAAAGAGATGAGAAGTATCCTGTTCAAAATAGTGGTGTTAGTATCCGAGCCAAGTCTATGCATATTTCATCTGCAAAGGACAAGAATCCAGTTTATGGAACTATGAACTACTTCGGTTTCATTGAAGATATTTGGGAACTCGATTACTGTGGGTTACATGTAGCACTCTCTTAAGTACAAATGGGCCGACAATAATTATGTAAGGATTGACAGTGATGGAATCATAGTGGTGGACTTTAGATGATTGGGATATAAAAATGATCCATTCATTATGGCATCACAAGCAATCCAAGTATTTTACACAACGGATCCCAGCAATTTAAAGTTGTCCTTAGTAGTGCCGATGCAGCCAAAATTGATCCATGGTCAAGAAGATGAGGAAGATTACTCCGACATTCCTCCTTTCACACAGAGATTACCACCGATTGAGGAGATTGACGAATTCGATGATGATGTTTCCCACTTGGTTCGACCTAATATTGAATGGACCCGTGTTGAGCAAGCAAAGAGAAAAAAGAAAAAAACTTGAACATTATGCCATTTATTTTGTACAACACATTACTTTATTTATATTATAATTCAAGATATATAATATAATTATTTTGTTATGTTCATTGCTTTATATATATATACCGTGACTATTAATTTTGATCTCAGCCAGTACAATATATATGAGAAAATTTTGTTAATAAAACAAGGTTATTAGGCCATCGGATTGTGATGACAAAACTGGATTAGACGACCAATCAGGGGATTAGACGACGGTAAACTGGAGAACCGTCATCTAAACGGGCGATTACACGACGGTCCCCTGTGAGACCGTAGTGTAATCCCCCTAATGGGGGAATCCACGACGGTCCCACGGGGGACCGTCGTGGAAGCCACCCCACGACGGTCCCATGGGGCAAGTGGTTCTGTTTGTTTTTGAAGGTTTGGTAGAACCTTTCTGCAGAGGACTTGATGTCCACTTGAGACTCCATTTTTGCTATTTGAGCCATATTCTCTCTCTCTCTCTTATTGTTTTTTCAAGGTCAGAAAATTCTTAGAACACTGTTTTGAGAAAGGAATGTTGTGGGTATGTAGATCCTGGCAATTAATAGATGAGGAAGAAAGTTGAAAATTTCAACAAAATCAGTTAGTTTTGATGATGCTTTTCCTTTTCTATTTCTTCCCACTTTAATCCGAACTGAAAAGAATTAAAAGGAATAAAAAAAACTTATCAATTTATCTGTGCGTCATCTATATCCAAAGGAATAAAAGGGAATTGCTTTTGTGCTTTTTATTTGTAGAATCAGAATCTTTCAAAGTTCACTTAGATTATTATGTTTATAATGTTAAGTTGTGGAGTCTAACTCTCTACTCAGAGACAGCACACAAAATCGATCTTTATAATTTGGGATATTTTTGGGCATTCATACTAGTAATTTCATTTACCTTAGTATTTCTTTATAGATAAGAGGCGCTGTCATTAGGGATTATTATTAGAGCTGCTAGAGAAAGAAATTAATTAAAAAAACAGAGAGTTTTGATTATGTGTAATTTTTTTGGTAAAATTTTTTATCATGAACCTATATATGAAAGATTTGAGTGGTTTGTGATTGTGTATATATATATATATATATATATATATATTGTGAATTTTATTGCTATAGTGGCATGCCTAAAATATTTTTGACAGAGGATACCATAAAAACTAGAAATAGTACGTAATTCAATATAGATACTACTACTTGTTTCCATTATTAACTAGGGACATAAAATGTAATTTTTCTTATAATTAGATGCATCACAACGACAAATTTGAAATGTTAAGTTCGGATACAATTATAATTTTTCTTGTGAATGGGAGCTCAAGTTAAATACCTTTTAAAAATTGACGGTAAAAATCAAAATTGTAAATGTTAAAGGGGCACGTTTTCCACTCATACCAAAGTGGCTATGCCACATGGCGTAAAAAAGAACTTGGAAATACATACATACATACATTTACAACTAACTAAAAATAAAAAAATAAAAAATCATGTGGGCTGGTGTTAATCCAGTTGGTAAGAATATGAGACCTCGTTAAAATCATCTAAAAGGAGGAAAAAACCAGTGAAAAAACTTAACATGGAAAAAAGCGTGGAAGATATAATTTAATCATTATTGTGTATAGTTCAGTTTTTAACTGCTAAAACTATTGGTTTGCCTGATTCCATCTTATCGCCTGCTTTTCTGGAATTTCAGTGTCGTTTCTTGCTTTTTGTTCGACTGCACATGAATGCTCAACGTCGTAGTGAAGGTGTTTTGCTTCTTCATGCTGTCCATTTTGTGGATTAGCTGTTGAAACTTTCTTGTTAAACAGCCGTTTTTAAGGGTTTTTTTTTTTCTTCTTTTTTTTTCAAATTCTGACCATATTTAATACACTTTATGTTCTAGTTTTTGATGCATAAAGAAAGTTTGTAACTCTTCAGTTTTCAATGAAATACTCTATCGAGTAATGGATGCATGGGTATTTTGATGGGCATCTGTCTCAATTGCACTAAAGCGATTCTGGGTTAGAAAAGGAAAAGGCGAGATAATACAGTACATGTGTGTATATATGTCTGCGTATATATATAATTACATATATGTAAATTATTGTTTTTTTTTTTGAATAAATGTAAATTCTTGTATGTGAGACAACGTTTCAGAAATGTTATAAAAATTTGACTCTACTCTTTTAATAGCAGGGCTGTGGGTTATAAACTAAACTAATAACATCTTTTTTTTTTTTTTTTTTTTATGATTTCTTATAGATATCCATAGACATTTAGATATATTGACTTTACGTTTCAGAAATTCATCCCGATAATGATTTATGGTATTTTGTTTTACTGATATAACTTGACAATTTTTTTTTCCAGCAGAGGAAAAGGACTTTGGATACTTGCTTGATTCTTAAGTATCTGGGAGGGTTCTACTCTAATCAAATGAAACTTATTTATTAAGTAATAAAAATATGAATACCACATGTGGGTTACGGGGCATGCCAGTTTGATGTAGCCCATTTGATATCTTCGAATGAATTGGGATTTCCCTATTGGGCCAGGGGTAAGCGGATCATTTATGATGAAGAGGATGGGCTTCAAGAGAATGATTCTGAGTTCTTGAAGAGTGGAACCATGCAGTATCAGACACAAGATAGATCTTCCAAATAACAAGGCTCTTTTCGAATAAGCCAATTCATTTGGGACCCTGCAGATTCTCTCTTTTTCCTATTCAAAGATCAGCCTTTTGTCTCTGTGTTTTCACATCGAGAATTCTTTGCAGATGAAGAGATGGCAAAGGGACTTCTTACTTCCCAAACAGATCTTTCTACATCTATATATAAATACTGGTTTATCAAGAATGCACAAGAAAAGTACTTCGAATTGTTTAACTGTCTGAATACATTATTGTAGCATTTTCGAATGCCATAAAGACCCTTTTTTGGTGTAGTGTCTTTCATAGCCTCTTTTTCCCTTCTTTTTTATTTTTTTTTAATTTTTAAATTTAACTTACAGCTTCCCATCTCTAAATATTGGCGGGCACTCCATATATTTTCCAGTCTTTACTTTCACTTTTGCCCAAAAAAAAAAGAAAGAGAATCTTTACTTTCAGAAAACATGATTAATGACGTCTCAACATAATGGACTTGACTTTTTTATTTACTCTACTTTTCTTTTTTTTTTTTTCAAGGATTTGGAGGCTCACTCTTCTCTACGGAGTTGTTCAATTGTTTATTATAATTATTATAATTATTTTATTAATTTTACTTTTTGAAATTTAAGCAAATTCCGTTTAGTTTTTTTTTCCTTCCAAATTAATAAAGTTAAGTAGTTGCAGACATAATCTAATGATAATACCACACCTGACTTTACATAAAAGTACAAAATTCAAATTTCCCTACTTCAAATTAAAAATATATATAATAATAATTAATAAAATTGATCCTCCAAGAAAATGATAGGTTTCCTTTTTGAATGTTATCCTGACTTTATTATACGATTTGATGTCCTTGATGCTTGCGATCATATGGGATCTATTAAAAAAGAAATAGAGCTTTTTCGACAGGTATAACGATTGGAAACATTCTAATTATTTCAAGTGATAAATGAATTCTCAAATTGTGTATGCGGAATATATCAAACAACATGTTTCGCATGAAAATGAAATAAGAAAGGGAATCTTTTGAAATATTCTGCATAAAACAATTTGCTACCTCATTATCGGTTTTTGCTTTTGTGGAAACCCTACTTTTTTTTCTTCCATCCTTCACGTCACTTTGTTATTTGAACTTGTATTTGAAATAATTCCCCACTGCATTAAATTTAATAAATGGAGGAAAATTTCGGATACAAAATGGTAGAGCACTTCCGACATTCTTGAGCTCTGCTTAAAAACTAAATCTTAAAAAGAACATGTATTATGAGTATTGTTGTGAAAAAATTAATTTCCTCACCGTCTGGAGCAAAAATCCCCATTTCCCGATCGTACTAACGGACTTCCAGCCACCATTTATCAGTTGTACTTCCACCATGATATATAGGGCACATCTTGCGGAAGTGGTTCTGTTTGTTTTTGAAGGTTGATAGATCCTTTCAGTAAAGGACTTGGTATGCATGAAGGAATGAAAATCGACATTTTCAATTGCAATTCCGCAAAAATTTCATTTTTTGGAAGTACCGATATAAAAACAAGACTATTTAATGTAGAATATACTAAAAATTTCCATGAATATTTATGTGATTATTGATTTTTGACAGAAATATTGATTTCCATAAAAAGAGTAGTAATAAATAATAAAATATCATAAAATCTTTTGCTGATATATCAATTAAATAACCGTAAAACATTATTCATGATTTTTTAATTCAAGCACAAGTTTTTATATATGAAGAAGGAGTCAGTAGAGATTTAAAGATATATACATGACATGTCCAAAATCATGTAGAAAAATATTCTAATGTTATATCTTGGTATGAATATTGTTTACACCAATAACATATATTGCAAATACTTTTGAACACATCTTAAAGGCTCCTTTTACTATTACTATTTTCTTATCATATACGAGACAATGAATGTAATTTACCTATATTATATTGCCGTTCAATTATTTTACTTAATTGGTGACTATAAACTTATCATTTATTGGATTATGATCTCTTTGTATCATGGAAATTTATCATATACTTAGTATTTTAATTGTGAGTTTCACTTAAATTCATGTATTATTAACTATGTTAAAGTTTCATCAAATTTTATTTAAAAATTTAGTATTTAAAATAAATCTCTTTAATGTCAATTTTCAATAATATTGCTATTTCTGTCGATATTCTTTTTTAAATTTAAGTATCGATATTTTCATATTTGGTGTGCTCTTGAGACTTATTTTTGCTATTTGGGCCATTTTGTCTTTTTTTTTTAACCCACGCCACACACCCCCCTGCTGGGAAAATGCTAATATATAGTGTACTATTTGGCGAATGGAATGTCATGGTAAGGAAAATCGTACTAAGACCCTAGCTTTTTATATATGATCAGGTTAAAAGTTGATCACGTATATTTTGCTATCATATTTCAACAAATATCAGTTGGTTTTGATGTTGTGTTGAACTTTTATAGTTAGTTTTTCCCCTCATTCAGAAACGAAAAGAATTAAAAAGTTAATTCGATATGTCGTAGTCGTAATTCATATCTAATGGAATCAAGAAGAATTTTTTTGGGGTGCTTTTTTTAACTTATGGAATCAGAATCTTTGAAGGTCCTCTTCGATTATGACTCTTGTGAGGTGTCAACAATGAGGAGTCAGAAACGTTTTTCTGGCTGGTATACTATTAAAAAAAATAGCAATAGTATTTAACTAAATAGATACCAATGTTTGTTTCAATTATTGACTATAGCACAAAAATATATGGAAAGTATATTACTTATGATATTATATCTAGTAATATTTCCGGTTTAGAAGAGATCAAAATTGTGATGTTTAAAAAAAAAAATCAAAAATCATTAAGATTTGCCCAATTTAAAACACTTTCCCTTATGAACTCTAAACTTATAAGATGTCCTTTACTCTTCCAGCTCTTTGTTCAATTTCATCTCAAAGTATTCAGCTTTGCTAGGCTCTCCTACCAACTAAAAGCGATTATCCAAATCTTTGAGCAAGAATTTGATCGTTAAGTTACAGTGAACTTCAAAGTTTTGATCCTTGGAAAAGCTTTTATATTCTAAATCTCTTGTCCTAGAGTTGCAGGGCTCTGATACCAATAGATAGAATTAAACCTTAGGGTACCCGACCAAAGAGTAGTACCAATCCAAGAATCTCTACAAGTTAGTCCTACGGTATCACCAATCACGATCATCATATTTGCACTACAAGAATAAGGCCCATTAATAGCATCTGACTATAGCGTTTTTAAAAAATTGTGACACATGCCTTTCCTCCCTCTCCTTTATTAATCAAAATTGTAGCGCAAAAAAAATCGTGCCAAGCAGGGCTGTCCTCTCTCCCATTTATTAATGAATATCCTTTTTATCTTTAATTTAAAAAGTATAACCGAAAAAAAAAGACTCTATTCCCCACGAAAAAATAACTCCCTTCCCCACGAATCACGATCATGCTCAGTTCAACCTCTCTCTTCTATAATCGATTCACACAAAACCGCAAGCACGGATGGAAAATCCCATCCAAGGGTATTTCCTTCTCTTCTTAATGATTTCCGCCCACTCAAATTTTCCCCTTTCATATTTTCCTTCCTCAAATTTACTCTCTCGAATAATCTAGGGTTTGAACGGGAAGGCCACCAACTTCTCTGGATTTTGCTTTGGCTTGAAAATTCGCTTCATTCTCTTGATTGATTGCGTTCCATGAGTATATTTTCTTTATATTGCTATTTTATTTTCTATCTTTCACAACTTCTTTCTGTTTTTGAATTCGGCTTTTCAGAGTTTAGTCCTAAATTCACGAAAATTGAAGGTGGGCAAATAGTCGCAGTTGTATATTTTCACTCTAATCAGTCTGAGCCTCTGTAATCCCCTTTATTTCTCTCTCTCATTTATTTCCCCCCTCATTTAAAAAAGAAAAAAATAACGAATTGCATCTTTGATTCATGTTGAAAGTCTTCGGTTTGTTTGTTCCGTTATCGTTTTCGGTGCTAGTTTGTTTGTATATATGGATATATATATATATATATATAGAAAGAGAACAGTTACTCCTGTGTATTCTATTATGTGTTTTGCTTATTTAGTGATGTTATAGTTAGTCCTATGTATTTTATTCTCTGCCCATCTCTGTTTCTTCCTCTGTGTTTGTTCGGGTGTTTTCAGAATGAGTTTTTTTTTTTTTTTTAATGAAAACGAGAATACTTTTTGCACTACTATAAAGTTGAGTTCGGTTTGGTTTAGATTTTTTATTCTCTCTCTCTCTAATTTCCAAGGAAAAAGATAAGATAATGAAGCAATGGAGGATGGAGGTCAGTTTGGTTTGGATCTTTAATTTTTGATGTTAAATTTGTTACATGCTAAACTTTATGATAAATTTACTACAAGGAATACCGAATTTCTTATTTGATTCCTATTGGTTAGTGTCTTCACTTTTTTCATTTAAAATCACAAGACTGTATTTAGGGATGGCAATAGGACAGGACGGAACTGGGCAAGGCCGGAGAATGCTTTTCCATCCCCATCTTCGCCATCAAAACCATCCCCATCCTAGTCCCTGCTAAAATAGAAATGGGGCCAGGGATGGGGATTCCCTGTCGGAAGGACTTCCCCCGTACCAATCCCGTTCTCATCTATTATAAATATAAATTTGAAAATATAATAAAGTAAAAGCAAAAAATAAAGTAGAAATACACCATAAATTTAGTTCAAAACCAAAGATTTTATAAACAAACCAACTTTTATATATATGCAAATAAAATCTTAAAAAATAAAGATATTTAAAACCTCATCAAAACGTTACAAACTCTTAAAATTAAACCTTTATAAAACACTTAAGCTAAAAAAAAAAAAAAAACTTGAACCCATAAAAAAATAAATATAAAATTATCATTTTTTGCCTATTTCTCATAATTTCAATGTTCATTTAGGAATGTATACACTTTCAAATATAATTTTCATATTATATTATATACTTATAAATGTATAAGAAATCACATATATATATATATATACATACATATATATATGAGGATGGGGGCAGAGTGGGGAGTGCTTTCCCCATCCCCGCCCCGCTAAATTTTGGGGATAAGATTTCATATCCATCTTTGAATTTTGTCCCCCATTCCCTCCCCGTTTGGGGCGGATCCCCGCAGGGAATATTGCCATCCCTAGTTGTATTCATGTACCTTCTCTAAAGGCTTTTTTTTTTTTTTTTTTTAACAAATGATGAAGATCGAGATCTGTACTCATGATATCTTGACTAGGTCGGCAATGTCTTTAATATCCTATCTTCTCAGAAAGCTTATTTCTATGTTTTTAAATCCTTTTAATAAATTTGAGTGGAGGATTTTGTTCTTCCTCATTATTAATTTGTTAAAAAAAAGTTGTTGATTTGGAAATTAATTAAATTACTAGAATTCTGACGGCAAAGAAACTAATTACTATAAAAAGCTTTTTAATAGGAATAGTAAGGACTCTCTTTAACAAACAAGAAATTTTGCTTTGCTTTCTCAAAGGTTTTAAAAGCAAAGAAAAATCTTCCACACACACAAGTAAGTACATTAGACACAAGCCACAATACATATTAAGGAAGCCCTAAACTAAAGCTTCGCAGCCTTTATTTAATTAGTGGCATATAGTTCCACGGCAGGGGTCTGCCCTTTCTGCATTAGGCATTGTTGATAAGGTTGACGTCTATACTTTTGAAAAGACGGGACGCAAAGTCGAAATACTTCTCGGGTTCTGGGACACCCGGGTTCGCCTTCTCATACTCTGCAGTCATTTTCAGAGTTGAGCCACTTCCGTCAGCCTTATCGATAGCCTCAATTGTGACTACGGAACTGTTGTAGTGTTTCTTGGCATCTCCTTCCACAATGCTGAAAGTCACCGATTTCTTGTTGTCATTTGCAGCTTCAATTCTCATTGTAGCAATCTCAGTACTAGAATCACCTGTCATGAAACCTTAAATGATCAACTATGTCGACGTGTATATATCTAGTTGCAAATATAGTCTAATAGTAGTTTCACATCAAATTAAGTACATAGTTAGACTCGCCTACCCAAATAAATAAATTTAAAAAAACACCATATCAATATATCTAACCTGGAAGTATATATAAAACCTACTAGACGAGATCACTTCTCACAAAAGGAGATTGCAACGGATGCCTAGAAACATTCGGCAAATAAACTGACGTCAAGGAACTCTACAACATCAAAATTAGATTGCCACCCTGATGTCACCCACATGAAGTCCCTCCATCCTAATTTTGGTAAGTATTTACTGTTGTCCCATTAATTACCAGTACGCAAAACGATAAATTCAATATAGCTACAGAACAACTAGAATGTATGCGATAGCATTTAAAAGCCTTGCCCTATTTAGCAATTCTGTGATACGGAATAATATATATATACACACATAAAAATATATACATACTAAAATGATGCTCATATATTAAAAAAAAAAGTTTAAGTTGGAGTTGGATTATGTGTCTGAATTAAGTTTGTGCGTGATTATCACATGAGTATTTTACATGATAAGAAGATATATAAAAGCAATTTGATTACTGTTAAAATAAATCTCGGAAAAACATTATATGTATTGTTTCGAAATTAATTAAATTCCTCACCAGCTGGAGCAAAAATCCATTTCCTGAGTGAACCAACGGACTACCAGTCACCCTCTATCAGCTGTATGTCCTGAACCACGTTAGGGCACATTTTGGGCAAGTGGTTCTGTTTGTTTTTGAAGGTTTGGTAGATCCTTTCTGTAGAGGACTTGATGTCCAGCCGAGACTCCATTTTTGCTTTTTGAGCCATATTCTCTCTCTCTCTTGTTGTTTTTTCTAGCTCAGAAAATTCTTAGAATACTGTTTTGAGAAAGGAATGCTGTGGTTATGGAAACCATATGTAGATCCCGGAAATTTATAGATGAGGAAGAAAGGTCATAGTCTCGACAATGTCTATTGGTTTTGATTCTGTTTTTCACTTTTCTATTTGTTCCTCCTTTATTCCAAAATTGAAGCTTTTAAAAAATTTAAAAGCTGTGTCATCTTCACATCTAATGGCATCAAAGAAATTCTTTCTTTTTTCTTTTTTGGTGCTTTTTATCTTGTGGAATTAGAATCTTTGAAGTTTGGCTGAGATTATAGGTTTTATAAGGCTTAAACAACTGGGTGCCTGCAAAAATATTTTTCAGTGAGGATACTATACATTATTAATATAATTAGGAGAATATCTAACTAAATAGAGATAACATTATTTTTACGATTGCAAACATAATGTAGCAGTAATTTCACATATGATTCCACCATAACGTGTATAATTCGAATCCTCCAATCCCAAAGTTCAAGAAAAAAAAAAGAGAAAAAAAAAAGATACGCTTCTTTGTTTCAATAGACTAGGGACATACATATAAACATAACGACATATATATCTTAATTATTGAGTTGCAGTATATATTTTAATTTCTCTTGTGAAATAGGGACATAATTAAAAATATATTTAAAAAAAAACATTATTCAATGAACATTTGCTTATTAAAAACTATGAAGTTTGCTTAAACTCAACTTTCAGCTGACGTTGGCATGCCTACTAGGATTTTTTTTTTTTTTTTCCGTCTGTGCAAGTGGAGAAAGGGGAGAATTATATATTAGAAAAGCTTAACCCATTCCAAACTAGATTAACACGCATTATATAACTCGATCTCTATCAAGTCCCTTTCTCAAATTTCGAAATTGAAATAGAAAGTAAAGAAAACAAAATCCAATCAGAAAGGCAAGGATTTTGAAGGTCACTCTTCTCATCAATGGAGGTGTTCAATTGTTCGATATTTAATTTGTTCCCCTCTCTCTCCCTCCTTCCCTTTCAATTAAGTTGACACCCTCAAATTGATCGTTAATTATCTAATTTGATTTCTAACTCTATATATGGTCGGTTGATCAGTCGCTGACGTTGGGAAAGAGAAGGAATGAATTTTTTTATTTTTTTATTTTTTATTTATTAATCTATACTAATATAAGATAAAATAGATAATAATTATGATATATAAATAACATCTTAACAATCTGATTATATTTTAATAATTTTAAAATAAATTTTATCAATAAAATATATAAAAGGATATTTACCGTAATTTTATCCAAGAAAAATGAAAGGTTTCCTTTTCTAAATGCCTTAAGATACGATTCGAAGTCTTCTTGCTTGCGACCATATTATATCCAATTTTTTTGTTGGAGAATATGTGGTTGGGTGGCATCGAGCAAAAATCTGACAAATGAATATGGACCGTTGGATCAAAAGTCAAGGGTGTCATTGGACTTGAATAGAGGGAGGCCAATCTATTAATGTTGTTTGACACACTATGGAGGAGTAGCTGGCGTCCACAGTGGTCCAACTAGGCATATTTTAAAGGAAAAAAATTATAAAATTGTTAAACAAATAGAAAAAGCATTCGGAAGGTTGATTTTCCTTTTTTTTTTTTTTCAATTTTTTTTCTTCTATTGCTCTAGTAGAGGAGAGGGTTTTCATTCGAAAGGTTCGTTGTTTAACAATTCAAACAAAGGAAAAATATTAGTTTTAACGATAGATTGTGGAGGTTTTTTAACAGTTTTGGTTCGTTTGTTCTCTTGAAGAGGAGTGGGTTTTAGGGGAAGGGTCTGTTTTTTTTTTTTTTTTTTCCTTTGTCGAGTCTTGTGAGTGAGGCAAGTGACCGGAGAATTTGTCAACAAGGTCGGCGCCGACGCCAGTGGTGTGTGGGTTCCCGAAAAGAACCATTTATTGACATCGATACTGAGGGGCAGAGCAACTATGAGTTAGGGTATGATAATTGGGGTATGTTAAATTGGAATCGAAAGAGTAGGACATAATATGAGAAAGTGATAAGCAAAATGTGAAAAAGAAAAAAATTTGAAAAGAATGCATGTCGTCGGTCTCAAATAATCCCCTGTCTGTTGTGTGAAGGGAAACAAAAAAATCTGACAATTTTAAGATGAAAATGTGGTGAAGGATTAAAAAAAAAAAAAAAAAAAAAAAAGGAGACTGCATGGATTAGTGTTCGATGCCCTGTTTTGTTTGTCACTGAAAAGATGAAATTGTGAATTTGTGACTAAGAAAAAGTTTAGAAATTGATTTGTTACACTATTGTCGGGTTGTTATATGAAATTGATTTGTGAACAAGTAAATATTGGGATATTGTGTTGTTAGACGATTGTTTTCATACTATAAATCCCACCATTTCTCGAGTAACTAATGGGGAGTTGGTATATTAATTACTGGAAAAGGAAATTGATTTGTGAAGAAGAAAGTTTGCTATCTCAAATGTATATCGAAATGTCACTGGTGATGTGTTAGAAAACATAGGTTGTATTTGAGTGGGTAAATAATAAAGTTGGGACTTTTAAAACGTTGTGAAATGGTAATGAAGCTGAATGGCAAATAGGGAATGTTTAATAAAAAAAATAGCAGGCTGATGAGAACAAGGAAACAAAGTGGACGTTGTGTATGCAGATACTATAAACGGCTTTTAGTGTGTATGTGTGTGTTTTCGTGTCTCTGTGTGTGGCTGTGTAGGTGTCTGTCTGTCTGTCTGTGTCTATGTGGGTCTGCATGCATGTTTTTTGCCATTACAATAGCAAGGCCAAACTTAAAAATGTGATTGTAAAAGTACATAGCAGGTATGGTAAGGACTAGAGGAATGAAGAGGAAGGCGGAAACGGAGATGGAGAAGGCGTCAGCACCACAAGACCTTCCGCCTTCGACTTCGGCCGGTGGAGTAGGAGTGCAGGCCAATGTAGGCGAAGATTGCATTGATGAAGGAAGAGGAGAGGAGTTAAAAAAGGTTTAATATGCTAAACCAAACAACTATGTGAAATTAATAATAATTTCAACTCCCGTCCATGGATCCATTGAAACTCAGGAAGTTGTGTTACTGGAATCCAGATTAGTAATGTACAATTTACTTCCACACTCAGATTGATGAACTCTCAAAACTCAATGGAAATATATCGGTTCAAGTTGATTTAATTAGAACTGCAAATTTAATGTAATCATTAAAACAAAGTTAATCACAATGGGGAAATATTAATATGGGACAACATCGTATATCTTTTGGAACTCTGGATCGGTGTCAAATATGTACATTAACACATGCAGATTAGTCCATATTGGCTGACGAGAAACTAAATTAATTATGATCTTACTTTGAAGTTCTAAATTAAGTGTACACTGATAATTTCCAAATTTTCCAACGGATTAAGGGGAATTAAATTAATATATTAAGTACAACAAATTAACAATATAAGTACACCCAAATATGTTGACTTAAAAAATGTTCGTTTATTTTCCCACTCGGTATCCAATCCTCGTTTGCTCTTTCCATGTTTGTAATCCCTCGTTAGCTCTTACCTCATTAATATGGGTATTTCATTGCCATCTTGATTAAACTTTGATTGACATTTACTTTCACATTCGGTTACACGTCTACCTAGTACACCTATCACTACTACAAAAGGCAGATTACACGACGATTCGTTTGGAACAGTCGTGTAAAGTCAAGTTTACATGACGGTTCTAATGAACTGTCGTGTAAACCTAACTTTACCCGACGGTTCCTTAAAACCATCGTGTAAAATGTGTACCAAGATCACTTTACACGACGGTTTCATGGAACCGTCATGTAAAGTCCTTACTTTACACGACGGTTCCATGGAACCGTCGTGTAAAGTGGTCTTCGTACATACTTTACACGACGGTTCCTTAAAACCGTCGTGTAAAGTGTTCTTCGCACAAACTTTACACGATGGTTTCAAAGACCCGTCGTGTAAAGTGGTCTTTGCACACACTTTACACGACGGTTTTCTTGGATATATATATATATATATATATATGTTGTGGTTTTAAATGCAAAAACTTGATTATTGAATAAATTGTATGATATATTTAATATCGATTTAGGTCGGGTTCTTAGAAATGGATCGAAAATGGATGTGGGATAATAGATTGACAAGAAAATATCGAGATGGTGTTGAAGAATTTTTATCGTTTGTGGAAACTCACATGAAGAATAAAAAGATTCGATGTCCTTGTGTGGATTGTGGAAATTAAAGATCTCATTTAGTTGATGAAGTTAGAAGGCACTTGCTTGCCCGTGGGATTATTTGTTCGTACCAAACATGGTATTTACACGGTGAAATGTGTTTTAATCCATCATCGAAGAACAAAGTGAAAGAACCTATTATTGAGGAAGATGTAGGAGATAATTTGTGTGATATGGTTAATGATTTGGAAGAACAGTTTGTGCATCGTTCGGAGTTATTTGAAGCAATGGTGAATGATGTCGAGATGCCCTTGTATGACGGGTGTAGTAAATATACGAAATTGTTTGAATTGGTCAAATTATGGAACATGAAGGCATCGGGAGGGTGGACAAATTCTAGTTTCACGGCTCTTTTAGAATTTCTAAGAGAGGTTCTACCGGTTGATAATAAAATACCCGCTAGTATGTACGAAGCTAAGAAGACGTTGAGCACTTTGGGAATGGAATATGAAAAAATTCATGCATGTCCAAATAATTGCGCCCTTTACCGAGATGCGCACGAGGATTTGGATGAATCTTCGGTTTGTAAGGAGTCAAGATGGAAGAAGGGCAAGACTCCAACGAATTGCAGTAAAGGTGTGCCGGCAAAGGTGTTATGGTACATTCCTCCGGTACCACGTCTACGGCGTTTATTCCGTAATGCCGAGCATGTTGCCAAGAATTTGACTTGGCATCATGATAAACGTGTTGAAGATGGCATGCTTAGACATCCAGCCGATGCACCACAATGGAAGACCTTTGATGCCGATCATCCTGAATTTAGTGCGGAACCACGAAATCTACGTCTTAGTTTGTCGGCGGACGGAATGAACCCACATGGTACTATGAGTAGTAAGCATAGTACTTGGCCCGTCATACTTGTCAACTACAATCTCCCCCCGAAGTTGAGCATGAAGCGGAAGTTCTTGATGTTGACATTATTGATATCTGGTCCTCAACAACCAGGGAATGACATTGATGTGTACTTAGCACCACTAATCGATAATCTAAAGAGCTTATGGGAAAAGGGGATCGAGGTTAGAGATGCGTTCCGTCAAGAGACATTCACACTCCGTGCAATGTTGATGTGGACAATTAATGACTTTCCTGCTTATGGAAATCTATCTGGTTATTTAGTCAAGAGTTCTATCGGCTGTCCCGTTTGTATGAAAGAAACATCTTCCATCCGATTGAAGAATGATAAGAAAACCGTTTACCTTGGTCATAGGAGATTCTTACCACAAAATCATCGATACCGCAAACAGAAAAAGGCTTTCGATGGTAATATGGAAGAAAGAGCCCCTCCCTGGGTTTTGATGGGCGAAGACGTTTATGAGATGGTTAAGGATTTGAAATCGTTAGTGAAATTCATAAAACATTATAATATCGAAATAATAAAGTAAGAAAAAGGAAAAGAGAATCAACAACATCAAAATTTAGAGAGGTTCGTCAAATATGTGCTACGTCTTCTGTGAGTGTGGTCTCTTTACTGTATACGAATTTTTTTGGATACAACGAGTTACAATGTTATGAGTGAATTTTGACAGCGTAAGGGTAAGTAAGAATCAGACAAAAGGTCCCACTGTCTGAAGGGGGTCTTCCTCTATTTATAGAGAAAGAATAGTGGGTCTGAACCTGCAATCCTTGGTGAGCGGTTCTCACTCAAATATTTTTTGGGACACATGTCATGATGTGGACTTAGCGGTTACTGGGATGAATCACATATAGTGGACTTAACAGTTATTGGGATGTGATGTTATTGTCAATCATGGGCTTGTCAGTTATTATAAAAGATCTGATATGTCATTGTCAATTGTGGACTTGACGGTTATGGGGAATATCCCTGGTAGTTTTTCATCAAGTACGAGCGACGAACGTTGATTGGGAAATAAAGTCTAGTTCTTATGATCGCACCGTTCGTGGCTTATATTAGATTCGATGTACGTCTACTCATGTTTGACCTATATGGTTTGATGTTCAAATACGAATGATCATAATTCATGATGGAACGAATTAAGATCGTAAATTGGGTCCGGTCAAAATATATGAACAATCATTGTTCGCGATTGAGTAAAGTAATATCATAAGTTGGGTCCGGCTCAAATAAATGAAATTATTGTAAATTTGACTCAGGAGTCCGTTGTTCATTTGTTTAACAGTCGAAGGCTAACGACGTAATGGGAGATGAAGTTTAACCCCAATAATAATAAGCTTAAAATAAAAGTCTTGACTCATTGGAAAATTTATTTAGATAATTTTAGAAAAACTATTAAATCTTTTTTCTTTCAAAAAGAACTTATAAAAATAAATTTTGTAATTAATAAAAAATTTTAAAACCATATCACGAAATAAAATTTAAGAAAGTCCTTATTTATCCTTCAATCAACATAATAAAAAATCAAGGTCTCAAAACTTTTATTTGAAATTAAAAGTGTTCATTCCCCTGATCATTACTCATGTTTTCCCACCACACATCGTCCCACTTCCACTCAAAGCTTCTCCATTTTAACATCTTATTATCATTTCCTTTATTTGTAACAAGAATTAACTTATATAAGCAAAAGCTTTATAAGATACTTAAGTCTCTCAAATGTAATTAGTATATATATATATATATATATATATATATTTTGTCATTGTCATAAACTATCTACAAAAATAAAACATCTTTGAAAAAACTTTTAACTTTCAAAACCGTTATATATTAGGCTCGGCGTTGTACTGTCATAATGTTCTAGTCACGAAAGGAGTGGGGTAGTTAATCCCAAGCCAATGATGATAACATCATCATTATCAAGGGTATACAATGTCATTTTAAAATATAAATATACATATATATATATATATATACATATATACTTTTCATCAAAATGTCATCATAGGAGAAATAATAATTAAAACATCATAACCTCATCATCAACATCAAACATATACTTCTCAATTCTTTAATTCATATTACAAGTGAGAGTGTACTTACATAAGCGCCTCACTTAACCTTTTTAAATTTTTCCGACGGTGACGTGCAATTGAGGTTTCGAGTGCTTGCCCTTAGAATCGTTCATGACATAAATGATAAATATAATAAAATTAATAAAATGCCATATAATAATTCATCAAACACATCCATCATACAAAAACAACACCTAAAAGGCTTATTTCACTATTCAATAATATCAACATACAAAAATCCAACAATTGTACAAAATTAAACCTTGCAGCGGAAGTAGGATGAGCCCAAAGCAAAACCGTGAGGGCACAAGACCTAAAACGGGCAATATTATACTAAAGAGAGGTATGAATAATTGCAAATGGTATCAGAACATATACCCAACCAGAAATGTGATCAACGAGAATATTGGGCCCCAAAAAAAGAGGTGATTATGATAGTCATCAGTCTCTATAAGGAAATGGTAAGCTATGCAGTCCCATATCGCTTGGAGATGGATATATGTGATGGTTCATAAATAAAGAGACCACGAGTCTAAGAGCAAAACTGTGAGGGCATGAGATCAAAGCTGACAATATCATACCAAAGGGAGACATGTGCAGACAATATCATATCAAAGGGAGACATGTGTCGTTAAATAAACTATCCCTAACTATATTCATAAAGCACTGCATCATTTTATATTTCTTTTCATACCCACTGTGGGGGGGGGGGGGAGGGGGGCCGCTTTTTAGGGTGAGTCTAAGAGTAAAATCGTGAGGGCACGTGATTCAAAGCTACAATATCATACCAAAGGGAGACATTTGCGACAATATCATATCAAGTGGAGACATGTGTCGTTAAATAAACTATCCCTAACTATATTTATAAAGCACTATATCATTCTATATTTCTTTTCATACCCACTGTGGGGGGGACAGAGTTTATTTTGATATTCTATGCTGATAATATCAAAAGTATGCTTGCATAAAAAAAGAGATATAATGTCCGAAATTCATTAATTTCTTCACTCTAATTGTAGGTGAAATTTAAAGTTTTGCAAGAAAAAAGTTTAAAAAAAGACAATCAACAAAAGAAAAAAAAATATTATTTATATATATATGTACACGATATATATCCCCGAACGAAATAATTAATACAAAAATGATAAAAACGTAAGGCATCAACAATTAAAAAGGAAAAAAAAAAAAAAGGCCACATAATACAACAAGAAGTAATTAGGGCGAAATACCCATTGAAGAGTAAAAATTAGGGTGAAAATTCAAGGCGGAAAAAAAAAAAAGCTAATAAACTAAAAAGATAATAAGGCATAACACAAGTAAAGAAAACATAATTGTAAAACAATTATAAAGAAGCTTAACACACCTCAATATAATTTTTTAAATACTCATTGAAGAGTAAAAATCAGGGGTGAAATTAGGATTTTCAATTTTGTTATAGGTTTCCGAGTAATAATGTTTATAAATTGTATATTTGGGGATTTGATATTTAGGTATGTGTGGAAAGAAAAAAAGAATACAATTGATTTTCTTATATTAACTTAATTAAGTCTATTACAATTGTTCTTTTATGTCATTTTGTTTGACGTTTTTTTTTTTTTTTTTTGGGTAATTCGAGGAGTTGATTAATTGGGGTGTGGAGAGTGAAAATGCGTGTGCCAATAGAAGTTGTTTTTCATTTTCATTTGGATTTTCTAAAACTTATATACCTAAAATATATTTTCACAAGCATACTCAAATATAAATCAATCTTAACTTTTTCTTATTCTCCAACCATTCTTTCTATAAGCCAAATTTCAAAATCAAAATCATTTATAATTGTAAGTAGAACTTAAGATAATTACACAATGATTTTATTATAAGAAGAAAAGTTCGAATCTCCTACCTCTTAATTAAAAAAATAAGAAAAAAGAGAAATAATTTCCGACGTACAAAATAGAAAAAGGAAAAATCTAGGAAGGTGCATCAATGAAATATGATGTTAGGACTTACGACATGGAGTGTACTAGGGGAGGTCAGTAGTCTCAGCAGCATTCTAGAAGAATTCCAAACAACGTGTTACGTGACCTTGTGAGCATGGCTGATTATGCGCGTATGTCTTGTACTTTTGCACCCTGTCAAGTATTAATGTCGATAATTTCCATGGATCCCTTACCGTTTTACATATTATATTGATCTATTTTTATTATAATATTGATTCAGAGAACGTGAAAATACAATTGATCCTTTATTTATTACAAAAAAAAATGATGAGAATTTTATTCTTTTAGTCTTTTTCTTTATTTGAAAAATCACTAATACAATTCTAGATGTTTCTAGTTTTTTTTTTTTAAATTGACCTTTGTTTTTTTTTTTTTTAAATTGACCTTTTCTTTTTAGAATTTAAAAAAAAATTACATTTTCCTAAGAAAAAAGGGAGCTTCAATGATGGAACATTATATTTTGAATTTTCGAGGGAAGCTGTAGGGAGCTTCAATGATGGAACATTATATTTTGAATTTTCGAGGGAAGCTGTTTTTTTAGTTGCTTGATTAGTTTTTCAACTGTCTGATTTATAACTAAAACAATTCTACTTCACATATTGTAAATTTTAACTGCATGACAGTTAAAGAATTAAATATAAGAAAAAAAATTAAGTGGTGGAAGTTTTTTTTTTTTTTTTTCCACTCTTAAATAGTTAAAGAAAAAAAAACCTTTTTTTTTTGGCTTTTTAGGTAAAGGTTTTTTTTTGTTTTAAACTGAATTTTACGATGGTTGTAGTATTGCTTTATGCTTCATATTGAATAAAAACTGACTGACCACCAACTCTATTAGTGAAAGATTATCAAATAGTCCATAACTGATCGATTATTAAAACAAAAGGTAATTTTCTTCAATGAAAAAGGAAAATTGTGGCATATAGCATATTTATAGGTATTTTTGAAATTTATAACAAGTTTTTTAAAAAATAGTAAATTATAGTATGTATTTTCGGATAAATCCTTGAATTTTCTAGTAAATAACAGATTTACAGTTAATTTTTAATAATAAACCTATGTGTACATATTCATGTTAGAGAGAAAAAAAGAAAAAGAGGAGGAATGATAATGGGTTTTTGGGGTATTCTGTAGTCATAAATTTAATAATATTATTTATTATTATATTTTATATTTTATATTATAATTTACTATTATTATTTTCAAAAATACTATTTAGTTCTTTCTCTAATCTTCCTAAGAAAAAACTTAGGAGTTGTATTAGAAATTACTTAAAAAGGACATTTTCCTATAAATCTCTTTATTTGAGGATTAAAAAACAGTTCTTACTGTTAATAAAAGATTAGAGTTCTTTACGTAAGAACTCCTAAAAGAACTCGTTGGATCACATTAAGGGGATGGCAAAAATTTATTGTAATGAAATGTTGCCTATATAACTAGTCAAAACATACACGTCTTAATTAAAAAAAAAAAAAAAAAAAAAAAAAAAAAAAACACGTCTCTTAAAAAAATAAAAAATAAAAAAAAACACGCAAACTCACAACAACATTTTCACTGAAAAATAGTCCTTAAACATAATTGGCTTGTCTCGTCCGTTCAGATAGAGAAATTTTTTTTTTAATTTTATTTTAATGTTGCCTCCCACTTTGTGTCCTTCGCCAAGCCTTGTTCAATATCCGCACTAATTATGTTATAAATAACCTTATATTTATTTATTTATTTATTTTTGTTTGGAAGCTCCAAATCATAGTTATTGGCGTCAAGTTTAACCGAGCAAATCTTAACCGTATGGCGCCAAACGGTTTCCATTTCAAAAGACCTTTCTTTTAAGCCTCTCCGTGTTTATCTCAACGGCCTTATATATATCCTCATTTCAGGGGGGAAAAAAAGAACTGCCATTTTCTCTATCTATAAATTCAAAAATTCTTTTTTTTTTTTGAATAATATCTATAAATTCATTTGTAGCCTTTGTTTTTTGAGAAATGCGATTTCATTCATCATTATTGGTTCGAAGAAAGCCTTTTGGTTGGTGGGGTCCCTTTCATTGATGCTGATTTTCCAAGTTCCATCAATTTTTGAGACCATTTTTTCCTTCTTTTTTTCCCATCACAGTCCCAAAAATGTTCTCCAGAAGCAAATATAGAAAAAATCTCCCATAAGTAGAGTGGTCCACTTGCTTTCATTTCAATTCTTTTTCCCCAACTCCTTCATTTATTAATCCTTTTGCCTTGTTTAGAAGGACAAAAAAAAAAAAAAAAAACCACCCACTAATTGATTTTCCTTCACTGTTTGTGATAAGATTCCGTTTGTTTTCATTTGTTTTCGGTCCTCCATTTTCTGTTGAGATTCAACTGAACAACCACAAGCATTTCTCTGTTCAATATTTTGGTTCATCCATGGCGGGGGGTCGTTTGGGATCTTTTTTCCCTTTCTCTTATTTCCGGAGTATCTTTCAGGTTTGTAGTATATTTTTGCTTTTCTTATTAATGAAAAATAAATACATGAATAAATTTGTTTTTTTGGTTGAAAAATTTGTTCACTAAAGTATAAAAGTGTCATTACCTTCAAAAATTGATACCCTTTTCTTTTTTAAAATTTTTTTGGAATGTTTTTTAATATGATTTACACATTCTTGGTTTGTCTTGACTGAACATCTCTTTTATGTTTGAACTTTTTCTCGGTGGTTTGTTGAATTTTAGTTTTAGGATAGTTGTCGAATAAGTTTTTTTTCTTTTTCTTTTTCTTTTTTTTGGGGATAATTTCCTGGAATTAAGTCCTTAATAACCTTTCTTATGAAACAAGAAAAAGAGTGCTAGTAAACATAGAGCAAAGTTTCTATGGTTAAAAAAATAAAAAATGAAACCTTTTTTTTTTTTTTTTTTTTTTGCTGAACTCTACACTAAATAATGGAGTTATGTGTGAAATTACTACCAGGTTATTCGTTCGCCCACAGATGACACTTGTTTTACTCTCTTGGTTTTTTTTTTTTTTTTTTCATGATTGATATGAGACTTTCTGTAATTCTGTATACTAAGCAGCTTCCATTTTGAACTGTTTTTTTTTTTTTTTTTTTTTTTTTTTTTTTTGTTTTAACATGTTAGGGTGGACAAAGGGAGATTCAAATCGGTGCACACACGATAAAATCGCATGGAGCTGCGGTCGCGAGGAACCACATGCATGACTGGATGATTCTGGTGATTCTGGTGGTGATAGAGGTCATTCTGTTTGTGATTCATCCCTTTTACCGCTTTGTCGGAAAAGACATGATGGATGACCTCAAATACCCCATGAAAGACAACACTGTGCCTGTTTGGGCTGTCCCTGTAAGTAGTACTCCTTTTGTTAGCCAAGGAATTGTGCAGTTCTCATTACCAAAATTTCCATGCTCTTCATGTTTTGGTTACGGTACATGGCCGTTGAAAGACAAAAATCTTTGCTTCAATTGGAATAGGGACAAGAATTACTTATTTAGTCTAATTGTAATTGTTTTTGTATTATGGAAAATGTTGGGATTGATTTTTCTGGTTTTTGATGATCAGATGTACGCGGTTTTGTTGCCTATTGTTGTTTTCCTCCTCATCTATCCGCGTAGGAGAGATGTCTATGATCTGCACCACGCCGTTCTTGGTAACAAGCTGAACATTTTGCTTGTGTGTTGCCAAACATATATATTTTTTTTAATTTTAACCCTGCATATTTTGTCAAGGCACTGATATAGAAGCGTAACGCAGGCCTCTTATTTGCGGTGCTGATTACTGGGGTCATCACGGATTCAATTAAAAACGCTGTTGGCCGGCCTCGGCCAGACTTTTTCTGGCGATGCTTTCCCGACGGAGTTGAGGTAAGTTCTCCTCAAAAATTGATTTGTATGTTTCATGCCGTGTTGTTTATGTTCTTTTTCTTGCCGAAAACTGTCATTTTCTTCCCAAAAACTTTTTTCTCTTTGTTAGTTGTTGTGCTAAATTTCACTTTTTTCGTTTGTTTTAACAGGCATATGATCGATGGGGAGATGTAATATGTCATGGTAAAGATAGTGACATAAAGGAAGGACATAAGAGCTTCCCAAGTGGTCATACTTCATGTAAACAAACATCTCCTGCTATATATACATACATACATACATACGTACATATAAATATAATTATATATAAATATATATATATATATATATATATACATATGCTCATGACACTCCAACAATGTCATTTTCTGATTCTCCCCAAATATGCTGTATACACTTGCTTTTGTCTGTTTATATGATGGAATTTCTTGATATTATCTATGTATATGTATATGCAGGGTCCTTTGCAGGTTTAGGCTTTTTGTCCTTGTACTTGTCTGGAAAAATTCAAGCGTTTGACCGAAAAGGGCATGTCGCAAAGCTATGCATTGTGTTTCTTCCTCTTCTAGTTGCATCTCTGGTTGGAATTTCTCGAGTGGACGACTATTGGCACCATTGGCAAGATGTGTTCACTGGTGGGATTTTGGGTCCGTATTTCTATCTTCTCTGAACTTTGCATAAATTTAGAGGGAAAAAAAAAGAGTGAAAAATTACAAATTTTAATGAACGATTTCCGCATCTTTAATCTTTTATAATTGCAGGGCTCGTTGTGGCTACATTTTGCTATTGCCAGTTCTTCCCTCCTCCTTACAATGAACAAGGTAAGTTTTTGTTGCAATCTTGTTCTATTTGTCATAACCGTATTTAATCTCGACAAGTAAATTTAACTTAGAACAATTGCACAAACTGCATTTTTTGCATTTTCGTTCTCTACTTGTATCTTGATGTTAATTTAGTAAGATTGGTTTAACTCTTGTGAATTCAGGATGGGGACCTTATGCATACTTCAAGGCGTTGGAGGAGTCACGTGACAATTCGAATGGGGCGGGCCCTACGAATGTGCAGTATCATCAGAACCCGACTAGAGGACCTAATGGTGAAACGTTCACGGCGGCATTTGCTGTGGACCACGATTCAAACGCAACATTTGATGAACTTGAATCTGGAAGAAGATAAGATGATCGTGTTGGTGTTATTATTTTTTCTCTTTAGCTTGATCTTTGTCAAAAAAATTTTTTTTTTCCTGTTGCTTTTTGTAAATGTGTGACAATTCTAGTTAGTTGCTTCTCTAGTATTCATTCTTTTTGGCAGTTTGCTTTAGTTTGTATAAAGTTCAGCTAGCCATAGTATACAAACTCAGTTGCATCTCTTTTTGAAGGATTTTTTTTTAAAAATTATTACAGTACTCGATGTGAAATTACGAATAAAAATAATGATAATAAAACCGTGGTATATGCTCTTGCTTTCATAATTTTGTCTACGAAGAGGAAGAGGAAGAGGAAATATTACTAGGAGAATTATATCGTAAGGTATGAAAAACTTCCTCCATCGATTTCATATATTTTTAATGCCAAATCACAAATTATAGAAAAGTAAGATGATTAAATTGATACAAACAAATCTGATTTAACAACTGTTGAAATTGTACTCAAAGTTAGTAATTTTAAGGATTGTATAAGTTATTTTTGGTATATTTTTTGATAAGGAGAATCTGGTTTTATTTGACCAGATCCCATAGTTGTCTTTCCTGATTTTTGGGGAAGATTTCTTTCTCTTTCTTGGCTTGATTGTATCCGGGCTTTATGGTCTGCAGATTGCAACCATGGCCTATATATTGGCTTGTAAGTTTCATTCGAAAGTATCATAAATTTTTCCTTCTCTCAGAAATTTTCATGGTATCAGAGACCTGGTTCTGAAATCAATTTCTTTTTCCCATAACTAAATACGGCATGGCTACTGAGAGACAAAGC